>WOXC01011424.1:0-150798 GCA_011680675.1 Gymnobelideus leadbeateri
GACCAGCGCAGTGGTCTGGGCGCCGGCAGCGCGCAGAGCCCAGAGCGCAAAGCACAGGAGCTGAGCCGAGCCGAGCCCAGGTCTGCTTGAGCCTCGGTTTTAGCCCCAGAGCGGCAGGGCCAGCAGCCGGCTGGAGGAACCCAGAACACCAGGAGCTGTGGCGACTCCAGAATTATCAACATAGACATGCCTAGGACAAAGTAAGAGGTTAGTGTCCTATGGACTTTGGGACCTGTATTTGGGGAATGCGTCAGCTCCCTCCCCTGGGGGCTAGAAGCCGCTGAGGAGACACGCCATTTTGTAGTTTTCAGAGGCATTTCCGGCTCCCAGCCTACAAATCGTGGGGAGATCCAGCGATCAGTCTTGGGGGGTAATCGCTCTTGCTTTAACCTCCCTGGATCTGGATTGTGATCTAGGGTGGAAGTTGTGGGTGGGTTTACAGCTTGCCAGAAACGGAAGTTGCCCCCACACGTTCGGGACGAAAATTCCTCTATCTGGCCTTAAAGCCATAGTGTGGCAACAAGCCCAAAAGTCAAGCAATTAAGTGGCAACATGCCAAGGCAAAGGAAACAGAAAAATGCAACCCTAGACTCCTATTTTGGGGGCATAGAGCGGGAAAAGGACTGTGAGGTCAGAAGTCCTGCTCCAAAAGCCCCAGGGGAAAACATGAGGGGTTGCAGGCCATAGAGGACCTTAAGAAGGACTTTAAAAATCAAATAAGAGAAGTGGAGGAAAAATTAGAAAGAGAAATGAGAAGGATGCAGGAAAAGTATGAAATGAGGGTCAACAGCCTGACTGAGGAAAACAACACCTTAAAAAATAGACTAGCTCAAATGGCAAAGGAGGCCCAAAAGGGCAATGAGGAGAAGAATGCCTTAAAAAGTCGAATTTGCCAGATGGAAAAAGAATCTCAAAAGTTCACTGAGGAGATTCATTCCTTCAGAGTTAGACTGGAGCAAATGGAAGCTAGTGACTTTATGAGAAATCAAGATGCTGTTAAGCAGATCCAAACAAACGAAAGATTAGAAGGCAATGTGAAATATCTCATGGGAAAAACCACTGACCTGGAAAATAGATCCAGGAGAGACAATTTAAAAATTATTGGACTACCTGAAAGCCATGATCAAGGAAAGAACCTAGAAATCACCCTTCAAGAAATTCTCAAGGAAAACTGCCCTGATGTTTTAGATCCAGAGGGCAAAATAGAGGTTGAAAGAATCCACCGATCACCTCCTGAAAAAGATCCCAAAAAGAAAACTCCCAGGAATATTATAGCCAGGTTCCAGAATCCCCAGATCAAGGAGAAAATACTACAAGCAGCCAGGAAGAAACAATTTCAATATTGTGGAAACACAATCAGAATAGCCCAGGACCTGGCAGCTTCTACACTGAGGGATCAAAGGGCATGGAATATGATATTCCAGAGGGCAAAAGAACTGGGAATGAACCCAAGGGTCACCTACCCAGCAAAACTGAGTATTTTGTTTCAGGGGAAAATATGGTCATTCAGTGGAATAGAGGACTTTCAAGCATTCTTGAGGAAAAAACCAGAGTTGAATAGAAAATTTGACATCCAGACGCAAGAAGTAAGAGATGCCTGAGAAGGTAATTAGGGAAAAGAAATCAAAAGGAACTTATCAAAGTTGAACTATTTACATTCCTATATGGAAAAGCAATAACTGTGACTGATGATATCTTTCTCACTATGAAAATAATGGAAGAAGGGGGTGTGGTCATATGAATACATATGTGAATGTGTGTGTATATGGTTACAGTTATATATGGATAGAGGGCATAGGTTGATTTTGTTGGGAAGGGAGAGTACTCAAGGGATGAAATTATGAGGTGAGAGAGGAAAGTGGCAAGAGGAGATGGGGAGAGACAGGGTAGGGTAAACTATCTCATGTAGGGGAAGTGGGTGCAAAGGAGGGGGAGAATAAGGAAGGCTAAAAAGGCAAAACCACATTCACATTGAATTTGGTTCAGGTAGAAAATGACATACATACTAAATGGGATATCTCAACCTGCAGCAGGATAGGGGAAGGGGGATGAGAGGAGGGATGATGGATGGGAGGGCATCCTTGGGGTGAGGGGAGGTTGGAAGTACCCACTATAGAAGAGGGACAGGATCATGTAGGGAATGGACCAGGTGGGGGGTGGGATGAGTGGGAGGGAATTATAAGCAGCCTTGCACAATATATCTACTATGATAATGTTTTGCATAGCTAGACATGTACAACATATACTGAATTACTTATATCCCAAGAAGGAATGGGTGACAAGGGAGGAAGGAAATGGATCTGAAATTCAAGGTCGTAACATTAAATGTTTCAAATATATATATAAATACTATTATTAATACTCTTTTGCCTATAATTGGGAGATAAGATGTGCAGGCATTGGGACACAAAGATTCATCTTCCTCTAATGGAAAAGTCGATGGGGGTATGGGAGAAGGTATGGGAGAGAGCAGATTGGAGGAAGCGATATCCTGTGGGACTGCTATTCTGGGAGGTTGGGTAGGGGAATAATGGGGGGAAAATGATTGTAACTCAATATCTGGCGGAAATGAATGATGTAAAACAGAAGTTAATAAAGTATTTGTTTAAATAAAAAAAAAAAAGAATGCACTGTTCAACAAAAATTGCTGGGAAAACTGGAATACAGTATGGCAGAAAGTGGGCATAGATCACTATCTAACACCATATACCAAAATCAAGTCTTAATGGGTGCATGATCTAGGTGTAAAGGATGATACTGTAAGCAATTTGGGAAATCAAGGAATAGTTTAACTGACAGACTTGTAGAGAGGGGAAGATTTTAGGACCAAACAAGAATTAGAGAACATTATAAAATGCAAAATGGATAATTTTGATTACATTAAATTGAAAAGCTTCTGTACAAACAAAGCCAATGTAACCAAGATCAAGAGGGAGGTTGGAAATTGGGAAAGAATTTTTACGACTTGTGTCTCTGATAAAGTACTCATCTCTAAAATTTATAGAGAATTGAGCCAAATCTATATGAATACATGTCACTCCCCGATTGATAAATGGTCAAAGGATATGAACAGGCAGTTTTCAGAGAAAGAAATTAAAGATATCTATAAGCATATGAAGAAATGCTCTAAATCACTATTAATTAGAGAAATGCAAATCAAAACAACTCTGAGATACCACGTCCCTCCAGTCAGATTGGCTAAGATGACAAAACAAGAAAGTGACAAATGCTGGAGAGGATGTGAACAAATTGGAACACTAATACACTGCTGGTGGAGTTGTGAAGTTATCCAACCATTCTGGAGAGCAATCTGGAATTATGCCCAAAGGATTATAAATAATTTCATACCCTTTGACCCAGCCATACCAAAAAGATCATAGAAGTGGGAGGAAGACCCATATGTACAAAAATATTTTTAGCAGCTATTTTTGTGGTTGCAAAGAATTGGAAACTAAAGGGGTGCCCATCAATTGGGGAATGGCTAAACAAGTTGTGGTATATGAATGTAATGGAATATTATTGTGCTATAAGAAACGAGGAGGTGATGGATTTCACAATTACCTGGAGAGACTTATACAAACTGATGCTGAGCAAGAAGCATAGAATCAGAAGAAATTTATATACAATCACAGACATACCATATCTGTGATGACCAACTATGACAGACTGGACTCTTTTCAGCAATGCAGTGATATAAGTCAATCCTGAAAGACTCAAGATAAGTGAGAAAAGTGCCATCCAGAGATATAACTAGAAAGAACTGAGCCTGAATCCTGATGGAAGCAAACTAAATGATCTTTTTCTTTTCTTTGTTTGGTGTTATTTCTTCCTTACCATCTTTCATCCCACCTAGTATAATATGCCTTTGTAATTGGAATAATGTCTAATATGAATGCATTTGCAGATCTTATACTGGACTATATGCTGTCGTGGAGGGAGGGGGGAGGGAAGTAAAGGAAATTTGAAAATCAAGGAACTATGGAATTGAATCTTGTTAACTGAAACTAAACTGATAAATTAATTTAAAAAAAAAAAAGAAAAAGCTGCTATAAACATTTCTGTGCAGATAGACCTTTATCCTGTGAAAAAAAAGCCTTTACTCTCTCATTCTTGGGAGGCTCTCCTCACTCCTCTGCTCTTTGGCTTCCTGTAAGACTCAGCTCAAATCCTACCTTTTGTGAGACTCCCTTTGACTTCTTTTGGAGATCACCCTCCATCTGCCCCATATACACCTAGTTATTTGCATGTTGTCTCTCTAGTATGGCTGGGAGCCACTGGAGGGCAGTGGCTTTTTATCCCTTTCTTTTTATCCCCAGTACTCTGCACAGTGCCTGGAATGTAGTAGGTGCAAGGAAAATGCTTGTTGACTTGATTCACGTTCCCTCAGCCCCCCACTTCCCAACTATCTCTTCTTCCTCCTCAAATCTCCTTTAAACTCCTTTCTCATTTTCTTTCTCATAACCCAGTATTATAGTTATCTGGAGACATGATGCCTTGGTTCTCCCCTTGTATATTCTCTAACACATCCTGTGACTGACATTATTGAGTATCTGTTGAATTCCACTTATCAAATTGAAGAAATGAATGCAGTAATTCCCATACTTTATGGGATGGAGGGATTCAATGCAGGCACTTCCTTAGCTCATGCAGACCCCCCATTTCTAGGCATTTTTGATTCTTGTCATTCTCATCCATGTCTTTCAATAAATCTTTTCCAGATTACCACCCACTATGCTGGTAGCCTTCCTCTGGTTCTCTGAATGTTTTGTGTCTACTAACCCCACAGCAGGGCTCTCTGTTACCCACAGAACTACACACAACAGTTCTAAACAAGTGGTTTTGTAGACTCTGCTTAAAAGCTTCCCTCAAAATCCATTCAACTTTTGAATTGTTGAAAAATTTTACAAATTTGATTAAAATAATTAATTTTAACAAAACAATTAGTTTGAATAATTAACATCAATAACAACAATTAACAATGATGCATCCCCTTCTTTGTCTCCTATGATTTCTTCCCAATATAAGTGCTCTACTCCATTAAAGCTAATCTCATCAATCTTTCTTCAAGCCCTCTATCCTCTTCCCACCTCCCATGATCCTTCCTGCCTTGGTTTTTGCCATGCCATTCTTCTTTTTGTAAGGTTTCATTCAAATCCAGCTCTTCTGAGAAGTGTATAGCCCAGATAAACTTCTCCCCATCATGATCTTCCACTGACCTACACAGTTTAGGTCTTATTTATTCCATTTTTTACATTCACTTTGGCTTTTCAAATGGTTTTAGAGGTCCATAAAGCCTGTAACTATTTTTTAAAAATAGTTAAACATGTAGCAGGCATGTAGTAAACACACACACAGATTTGTCAAATCTGTATAATCACCTGCTAAGGGGGAGTAATCATGGTCATCACCATCACCATCATTGTCATCATCCTTTCCTCAAGCTAAACCTATTATTTGTGTAAGGAGGAAAGAGATTCTTAGAATGACAGAGTAAGAGGATGTCAGACAAGATGATGTAACATGAAGACCTTATGTGATATGAGATAAATATGCTAGCTATGAACACCTGGCAGGAACCCTAGGGTCTCTGGGAATATCACTGTCTGGTTTAATCTCTAGGCACTGTGATGAACCTGCTTTTATGCCTCTAAGAAATATATGGGACATCAAAGACCTTGTCATGATAGTCAGGTTGACAGAGAGGAGGAAGGAAATGGTGCTCCTTTGTGTTCCAAAATTACAAAACAGCAAGATATACCAGACCAAACCAGAAATGGCAATACCCTACTTCTAGAAAATGATGCAGTGAAGATGGCACTGGCTACTAGAGAGGATAAATCATAAACCTGCATGAATGGACCAATAATATGAATGCTTTAGTTATGTGTCATATTGTGTCAAAACAAAATTGAAAACAAATCTTACTGGTTATATATAAAGGTTCATGTTGCTTTTTGCCAATTGGACCTCCCATTCTACCTCAATATACTGGCAATATACTGCCAGTAAGTACACAACAATCATAATGCAAAAGAGATGTTTCCCACCTCACCTCAATAATTACAGAGCATTCTAGGTTCTCAGCTGAATTAATAAATCAGAGGTACGAGCTGGGTGGAGTCGAGACAAAGCTCTACTGAATCAGTCAATCAAAGCAATTTCAACTTGGTGCCACAGGAAGTCTATATGGATTTGGTTGGAGAGACTTGGTTAGGCCTTGCAAAATTTGTATAAAAACAAAAGGCTAGTTGACAACCTGATTATTTGAGCATTTTTCAGATGAGACTTTTTTTTTTTTAAGCAATTGGAGTTAATTAACTTGCTCAAGATTACACGGCTAATTATTTATTTATGTGTGGGTGCTAATTTTCTGAGGCTGGAATGGATCCCGGATCCTCCCGACTCCAGGGCTGTCACTCTTACTCACTGTGCCACCTAGCCATCCCTCAGATGAGACTTTTGATGATGAGACAAAGTAAAAAAAACAAAACAATAAAAGAACCCACAAATGGAAGGATAAATAGAAGAAAATAGGAAAGCAGTAAATACACAATTAGCTATCATAACTGTGAATGTGAATGGGATGAATTCACTAATAAAATGAAAGAGAACAGCAGAAGGGATTAGAACCCAGTAATCATCAAAACGATTTTGTTCTGGAATAAGAAATAGAGTGGCTGATCAAGAAATAGATTAAGTACACAACACACAAAAGCAAATGAGCACAGTTTTCTAGTGCTTGACAACCTCCAAGAACCTCATGATTGAGGCATTAATTTATTATTTGTCAAAAACTGGTGAGAAAGCTGGAAAATAGTCTGGTAAAAGTTAGGCACAGGTCATCATCGCTCACTATATATTAAGAGAAACTCAAAATTGGTACGTGATTTTGACTACAAAGGTGATGTAATAATAAAATTAGAGGAGCATGGAAAAAAATGTCCAGCCATATCTTTGGGTGGGGCAGAGTTCATGACCAAACAAAAGATAGAGAGGTTCATGGGAGATAAAATAGGTAATTTTAATGACATTAATTTTAAAGTTTTGCTCAAACAAAACAAAAGTGGGGTAGAATTTTTGCAAGTTCTTTTAATAAAGTTTTGTTTCTCAAATATACAAAGAACTGATCCAAATTTATAAAAATAAAAGCCATTTCCTAATTCATAAATCATCAAAAGATATTAAGAGGCAATTTTCATAGGAAGAAATTGAAGGTCTCAGTAGTCAAATAAAAATGCTCTAAATCACTAATTAGAGAAATGCAAATTAAAATACCTCTGTCATACTAACTTCACACCTACCAGATTGGCAAAGATGACAAAAAAGAAAAATGACAAATACTGGAGGAGGCATCAGAAAATAGGTACACAATGTACAATTTGTGGACTGTGAAGTCCAACCATTCTACAGAATAACTATAAACCTGTGCATTCCTTTTGAATCAATGATACTACTAGGTCTATACCCCAGGAAAATCATAAAAAAGGAAAAGGATCCATATTCACAAGAATATTTATAGTGGTTCTTTTTGTGGTGGCAAAGAATTTGAAACTGAGAGGCTGCCCATCAATTGGGGATTGGCTGAACAAGTTATAGTATATGAATGTGATGGAATAGCATTGTGTTGTAAGAGATGCTGAAAGGGATAGTTTCAGAGGAACCTAGGAAGGTTTATATGAACTGATGCAAAGTGAAGTGAGCAGAACCAGGAGAACAATTTAAACTGTAACAGCAATTTTGTATCAATAAACAGCTGTTAAATACTTAGCAACTCTGATCAAAACAATGATCCACCATAATTCCAAATGAATAATGATGTAAAATGTTATTCACCTCCAGATAGAAAACTGATGGACTCAAAGTAGAGACTGAATCATATTTTTTTCCTTTATGTTTCTTATTTTGGGTGATTGTGGGTAGGGACACGGATAATGTGGATATATATTTTGCATGACTTCATATATTTGGTAGATATTTTATTTCTTTCCTTCTCAATGGGTGAGGGAGGAACTGGAGGAAAGGAGAGAATTTGGAAATGAAATCAGAATAAAATTGGAAAAAAGAAAGAAGATTGCATCTATCTCTAGTTGGCATATCCAATAGAAAACTTGAAAATTTTTGTTCGATTAGAAGCAACCAAAAAGAAACCTGTTGAAAAGACTCTGGAAAAGAAAAGTCAAAACTTGGGAGGCAAGGTGGGGAAGTGAGTAGAGTGCAGGCCCTGGAGTCAGAAGGACCTGAGCTCAGTTCCGGCCTCAGACACTTAACACACACAAACAATAACTTAGTGGTGTGACCTTGGGCAAGTTACTTAACCCCCAATTGCCCTCAAAAAAGCAAAAAAAAAGTCAAAACTCTATCCAAAATTATATATGCCCTTTGTGTACATAACTTGAAAGCCAAAATCAAAAGATTGAAAGGATAAATAGAGTCAAAGCAAGACAAACAATTGTGCATAAATCAAAGGCCTTATTGCAAAGGCTTGAAAAATGAAGAAATCAGGGGTTAGACAGAACCCCTCCAAGAAGAATGAGGCAGAAAATTTCTGGTCATCTCTGTGGTCAGGGATGTCTAACATAATAAAAATATACATTGGATCCAATGAGAAATGGATAGCTTGTCAATATAAAGAACAATGCAGAAGTTAGTGACTAAGACTCTCCTTCTTTGTGAACATGAAAAGCATCAGAGCCCAAGAAGATCCATAATTACTGGCCCAGATGCTTTACCCAGATGCATGATTTGCTGGCCAGGCTCTTTACCGGCTAAGATGCTGAACTACTCCCCCCTACCCTTAACAGAAGGTGACCCACACACACATATGTATACACAATATACATATACATACATATATATATACACACATATATTGGCATGAGTATACATATATACATACATATACACATATCTACAAAGTATTAGAACACCAGACAATGTTTTAAAAATAGGCCAATTATGTGTTTATATAACTTTATACAGAGTATTCACAATTTCTACGCCCCCATCCCAAATCTGCAAACATTTACAGAGAAAGAATATGTTGATTAAGGAAAAGAAAATGTCAAAAATGCAGTGGGGGGGGGGCGGCAGGGGGGACAACAGAAAATATTGATTAAGGGTTTACTATGTACTAAACACTGTGCTTGGTGCCTGGCCCATAGCTGGATGATACAAGAAAATACAAATTGGATACATTGAAGGTAGATGAAAGTAGAGGAAGAGCCTATGCAATTATGAAGATGCAAGAGAAGATTCTGGACACCCTCCATGGGAGACACCTGCATGAGCTCAG
Source organism: Gymnobelideus leadbeateri (assembly GCA_011680675.1). Taxonomy (NCBI): domain Eukaryota; kingdom Metazoa; phylum Chordata; class Mammalia; order Diprotodontia; family Petauridae; genus Gymnobelideus; species Gymnobelideus leadbeateri. The sequence continues at coordinate 9,293 of WOXC01011424.1, forward strand.
CCAACAATGTGTCAGTAACAAAGAATTATACAAATGATTGAGTCATGTCCCTTTCTTCATGGAAATGAAAAGATTTATGGTAATGATTCAAGGCAAGGTCTTTGACACCAAAAATGGCAGAAGGGTCATCCTTAAAGAACCCTACTGGGTTATCAATGTAGATTATAATTGGAAATAGGGGAAATAAAGCAATACATTAGAGTGGGCTGTAAAAACTTGCCACTTGATTGGCAAGACATGACATTATGTCTAGAATTGCCCATCAAAAGGTCACTATCTTTTTATGGATCAACACACAACAAATTCCCATTTAATAAATGCAGACCTTGAACTATCCTGGAGAATTCCACCAATACACTACACTGAGACCAGACCATTATCAGAGACTCAATTGTTACCCACAACCAGTGGGGAGCAACAGTGATTCATAAGTCCTCAAGAATAAGAGTTTGAACAGCTGGTGCCATTTCAAATCCTTCTGATTTCCAAGATACTCAGAATGAAAAGCTTTCAAAATAGAGACAAACATATATCAGAGGATGGCTGAATCATATGGGAATAGCATGAAACCAATGTCATCCCCATCATACTGTCTTCCCCTGGGTTTGCCTTGAGGATGCCTTGATGGTTTCACCCTAATACTTTCATTCAACTACAAAGTCAACTGTTTTTATACTTATGTGCAATTGTTTGTGGAACATTTAAAAGATGAATGAAAGTAAGGTAGCTATTGGTCCCAGCACTATTTCTATCTGAAGTCAATGGAAAAGCTGAGAAGAGAAAGGGCATGGTATGACATTCTAACTGGTGACAGAGATAACGTTTTCTGGTTTACCACTTTTCACAGCTGGCTCTCCTTGACTTTCATACCACTCCTCACAGACAAACCATTCTTGGTCATGTGTCACCACCAGACAATGAATATCATAAAATTCTTGGTGACACATGACCTTTAGCACAAAACCAATATAAGAGATTATCCCTAATTCCTCAAAATGTTATCAAGGGCCCTAAAATATAATAATTGGTTCAAAACTCTTAAAAATGGATCAATAATGCATTAAGCCTTTAGCCACAACAGACCAGGCATGGAATTGCTACTTATGCTTTTTTACATAGCTATAAAAATCTATTATTATGACAAATGAAAGAGCAGAGGGGAAACATATTTCCATCTTTAGGTTCTGTTCAATCCTTAAGAAAATCTGTATGAGTCTGTTTTTGAAATGATTACAAAATCAATGCCAACACTCCCTTTGGGTGCAAATGGTGTTTTGATAACCTCTCTACAAGTAATGCTCTGGTCATCTTTCACTACTTGCCTATAAGCATTATTTGTAATTTTCTTTTAATAGACTGATACTAAATTATTAGAAGAGAATTGTAATACTAGAGAGTAAGGGTTGTCAGATATTACTGAGATGTAATAAATCAAAGGTTCTCATTTATAACCTTATCTCAGAGTCCCTTTTAAAATGTGTTTTTGACCTTTCTGAGCAGTTCTCATTCAAAATAACTTAAAGGTGTACCCCCAAACAATGGGCCTCTCCCTGAATTTAATGCATGGGTAACATAACTCAGAAAAAGAATTCTGACTTAGAAGGGAGATAATGAATGCTTTCTCTCAAGTGAAGCATTGCTTTTTTCATCTCAGAATGAATTAAACATTTGTAAGGAAAGTGTTTCTTAGGTGACCAACATCCCAGAAACAAGGAGGTTCTCAAGAAAATCTGACCTTTTCTGATGGAAACATTCAGGATAATGAACAGCTAAGCTTGTGTCCTTTTAAACAGCATTAACATGTAAGTGGGGTGTATGAGGTGTTCCAGGAAGACTAGCTGTTCTGGTGGGTATCCATTTGGTATCCATCTGTCCCACAACTTTCACCTGTGACTACAAGAAGCAACAGTCACACCCCGGTAAAACCATCTAGGCAGACGGGCTAAATAGGATTGAGGGTAACCAATAGGCCTGAAACCCATCAGTGAGAAAGGGGAATGTCTACCCCCAGCATGATAAGACTCCTGCCCCCCCCCCCCGGCAAAACAGGGAGATGAAAACAATTTGTTCCAATGGCCATGAAGGCAACTGAAGAAGGTACTATGGACATCTTAGAGCTTGATCAGGCATTGAAGATGCCAAGGAATATGTCACAGCATCCCAAGCCATCCCCTATCATTCTGACTTTTGTCTTATCACTGGACTGGAAGAGAGAGTGAGGCTGATGATTCTGTGCAACTCTGCCTGTAGCAGAAAACACAATGGCATAGCCAGGATGATTGCTAGCACAGGTTCTGAGATCTGCTTTATTAAGAAAGATAGCTGGGGGGCTGGGGAGCAGGGAAGCCAAGATGGCAGAGTAGGCTCCTGCTCCAACAATCTCCAATACCTGTAAAAAATTACTCCAAACAAATTTTAGAACTAGAGAATCCACAAAGTGACAAAGAGAAACAGATCTCCTGCTGAAGGCAGCCTGGCAGGCTGACAGGAAGGGTCTATCACACTAGCCCAGGGGCCAAACATGATATCACATGAGCTGTGCTAGCCCAAACCAGTGGCCTAGACTGTCTGGAACAGATTTCAGGAGAGTGAATCACTGGAAGCTGTGGTGGTTTCCAGACTTCTCAACCCATAAACGCCAAAGAGAAAGTAAAAGGTCAATGGGGAACTCTGTTGGAACTGGGTGAGAGAAGAATATGGCTCAGCCCCTGTCCCCAGGGTGTCAAAGGTTGTTGCAGCTACAGCTGATGCTGCTTCCAGCTCCAGGGCTACAGATTAAAGGGGGTGGTGGTGAAGTGGCCAACCAAAGGGCATTTGCAGGAATCACTTTCCTGGCACTGAGGAAGGATTCTCTTGCTTTGCCCTGCTTGGATCTGGGTCACTGTCTTGGGTGGTAGTCCTGGGGTGAGGAGAGCTAGTGTGGTAAAGCTTGTTAAAACTGTGGAGAGGCCGTCATCCTCACAGTTCTGAGGCAGGTGCCTGGAAAAAGCTCTAACAGTTGGACAAAACCCTAGAAATTTGGGACACAGCATTCTCCACTCTAGAAGCAAAGTTCTACCATGGCAAAGAGCTCAAAAGTCAAGGAATTGGCTGGCAAGATAAGCAAACAGAGGAAGCACAATCAGATGAAAGAACATTTTTTGGAACAAAGAGGAGCAAAACAGAACCAGAAGCAGACAAAAAAGTCAAAATGCCTTCATCAAAAACCTCCAAGAAATATATGAACTGATCATAGGCCATGGAGGAGCTCAAGAAGGATTTTGAAAATCAAGTAAGAGAAGGTGAAGAAAAAAATTGGGAAGAGAAATGAGAATGATGCAAGAAAATAATGAAAAAAAAGTCAGCAGTCTGACAGAAGAAAATAACACCTTAAAAATAGACTAACACAAATGGCAAAAGAGGCTCAAAAAAGCAGTGAGGAGAAGAACACCTTAAAAAGCCAAATTTTCCAGAAGAAAAAGAATTCCAGAAGCTCAATGAAGAAAATCATTCCTTTAAAATTAGATTGGAGCAAATGGAAGCCAATGTCGTTATGAGAAATCAAGATAGTATAAAACAGATCCAAACAAATAAAAAAAAAATGAAGGCAATGTGAAATATCTCATTGGAAAAACCACTGACTTGGAAAATAGATTCAGGAGTGATAATTTAAAAATTATTGGACTACCTGAAAGCCATGATCAAAAACAGAACTTTGAAATCATCCGTCAAGAAATTCTCAAGGAAAATTGCCCTGATGTTTTAGAAACAGAGGGCAAAATAGAGGTCGAAATAGTCCACCAATCATCTCCTGAAAAAGATCCCAAAAAGAAAAGTATTAGGAATATTATTGCCAGGTTCCAAAACTCCCAGATGAAGGAGAAAACATTATAAGTACTCAGGAAGAAACAATTTGAATATTGTGGAAATAAAATCAGGATAACTCAGGACCTGACAGCTTCTACACTGAGGGATCAAAGGGCTTGGAATATGATATTCCAGAGGTCAAAGGAGCTGGGATTAAAACCAAGAACCACCTACCCAGAAAAACTGAGTATCATGTTGCACGGGAAAATATGGTCATTTAGTGGAATAGAGGACTTTCAAGCATTCTTGATGTAAAAAACAGAGTTGAATAGAAAATTCGTCATTCGGATACAAGAAACAAGAGAAGCTTAAGAAGGTAAACAGGGAAAAGAAGTCATAAGGAACTTATAAAAGTTGAACTATAAATTATCCTATATGGAGAAACAATAATTGTAACTTATGAAACTTTTCTCAGTATGAGAATAGTTGAAGGGAATAGAAATCTCTATATATGTGTATGTATATATATATATATATATATATATATACATATATATGTGTGTGTGTATGTATATGTGTGTGAGTATACATACATATATATGTTTATATAGGAGGGTATATGGACATATGAATAAATATGTGAGTGTATGTATATATGTCTACGAGTATACATAGACAGAGGACACAGGACCAAGTGAATAGGAAGGGATGATACTTGGTGAAATTTGGGTGAAATTTGAAAGGTGAGAGAGGAATATAATGAGAGGTGATGGAAAGAGACAGAATGGGGTAAATTATCTTATATAGAAGAGGCAAGGGAAAATGGTTACAATGGAGGGGAAGAACAGAAAGGGAAAAGGAAATGAGTCAACCCCATTCTCATTGAATTTGGCTTAGGGAGGCAATGACATACACACTAAATAGGGTATGTCACCCTACAAGAAAGTAGAGGGGAAGGGGAAGAGAGAGGGGATGATGGAAGAGAGGGCAGGCTGGTGGTACGGAAGTTAAGCACCCACTTTTCAAAAGGTAAAGGATCAAAATAGAGAATAGAACAAGTGGGGGGTAGCATAGGATAGAGGGAAATATAGTCAGTCTTTCACAATATATGTACTATGGAAATGCTTTGTGTAGCTACTCATATACAACCTTTATTGAATTGCTTATTTTCCCAGTGAAGGTAGGCAACAATGAAGGAAAGGAAAGAATCTGGAATCCAAAGTTTTAAAAATCAAATATTAAAATATGAATATATATAATGAATATTTTACATGTAATGGGGAAATGAGATACATGGGCACTGGGGCATAGAGATACACTTTGCCCTACTGGAGAGTTGAAGGGGTAATGGGGGAAGATATGGGAGAGAACATATTGGGGGAGCGGATATTAAGTAGGAATGCTGCTTTGGGGTGTTAAGTAGGAAAAATTGGGGAGAAAATTTGTAACTCAAAATCTTGTGAAAATGAATGATGTAAACTAAAAAATAAAAAAGAGAGGAAAAATAAAATAAATAATGCAAATCCAAAAAATAAAAAAATAAAAAAGTATCCACTAATCACCTCTTGAAAAAGATCCCAAAAAGAAAACTCCTTGGAATATTATAGCCAGGTTCCAGAGTTCCCAGATCAAGGAGAAAACGTTACAAGCAGCCAAGAAGAAACAATTTGAATATTGTGGAAACACAATCAGGAAAACACAGGATCTGGCAGCTTCTACACTGAGGGATCACAGGGCTTGGCATATGACATTCCAGTGGTCAAAGGAGCTGGGATTAAAACCAATAATCACCTACCCAGCAAAACTGAGTATCATGTTTCAGGGGAAAATATGGTCATTCAATGAATAGAGGACTTTCAAGCTTTCTTGATGCAAAAACCAGGGTTGAACAGAAAATGTGACATTTAGATTCAAGAAGCAAGAGCAGCATGAGAGGGTAAACAGGTAAAAGAAATCATAAGTAACTCATCAAAGTTGAATTAATTACATTACTAAATGGAAAAATGAAATCTGTAACTTATGAACTTTTCTCGGTATGAGAATAGTTGAAGGGAATAGAAATATATATATATATATGCATATATATGTCTATATAGGAGGGTATATGGGCATACAAATACATATGTGAGTGTGTATATATGTGTACAGGTATACATAGACAGAGGACATAGGATCATTTGAATAGGAAGGGATGATACTTAAAAGGTGAAATTGAGAGGTGAGAGAGGAATATAATGAGAGGAGATGGGGAGAGAAAATGGGGTAAATTATCTTGTATAGAAGAGGTAAGGAAAAACTGTTACAATGGAAGGGAAGAACAGGAAGGCAAAAGGGAATGGGTCAACCTTACTCTCATTGAATTTTGCTTAAGGAGGGAATGACATACACACTAAATATGGTATCTTACCCTAAAGGAGAGTAGGGGGAAGAAGATGATAGGGAGTTTGATGGAGGGGAGGGCAGGCCAGGGGGGAGGGAAGTTAGCAGCACACACTTTTGAAAAGGGACAGTGTCAAAGAAGAGAATAAAACAAGTGGGGTGTGTGATAGGATAGAGGGAAATATAGTTAGTCTTTCACAATATATCCACTATGGAAATATTTTGCATAGCAATACATGTACAACCTATATTGAATTGCCTATCTTCCCAGTAAGGGTGGGTAATGAGGGAGGAAGGGAAAGAATCTGGAATTCAAAGTTTTAAAATAAAATTATATATATATATATATATATGATTTTTACATGCAACTGGGAAACAAGATATACAGGCACTTGGGTATAAAGATCCATATTGCCCTACTGGAAAGTCAGAGGGGGAATGGGGGAGGACATAGGAGAGAGCAGATTGGGGGAGTCGGTATACAGTGGGATTGCTGTTTTGGGGTGTTGAGTACAGGAAAGAAAGGGAGAAAATTTTGTGGAAATGAATGATGTAAACTAAAAATAAACATAAAATTTAATTATAAAAGAGACAGTAAAGACAGAAAACTAAGATTGGTGAAAAATCAGTCAATCTAATCATCAGAAATCTTACTATTTAGGTAATTTAACCAATTGTTTTTTTTTTAATTAAACAAATGCTTTATTAACTTCTGGTTTACATAATTCATTTCCACCAAATTTTGAGTTACAATTTCCCCCCATTTTCCCCTACCCACCACCCCAGAATAGCAGTCCCACTAGATATCCCCTCATCCAATCTGCTCTCTCCCATACCCCCTTTGACTTTGCCATTAGGGCAAGGTGAATCTCTGAGCCCCAATGCCTGAACATATTATGAAACATTTAATTTTAAAACTTCGATTTTCAGATCCATTCCCTTCCTCCCTTATCACCCACTCCCTCTGAGAAGATAAGCAATTCAGTAACTGTTGTACATGTATAACTATGCAAAACATTACCATAGTAGATATATTGTAAAAGACTGCTTAGATTTCCCTCCCACCCATCTCACCTCCCACCTGGTCCATCCCTACTTTGATCCTGTCCCTCTTTGATAGTGGGTACTTCCAACCTCCCCTCCCCGCAGAATGCCCTCCCCTCCATCCTCCCCCCTCTCATCCCCCTTTTCCCTAATCTCCTCCAGGGTGAGATATCCCATTTAGTACGTATGTTATTCTCTCCTTGAGCCAACTTCAATAGGAATATGATTTTGCCTTTTTGCCTTCCTGTTCTTCCCCTCCCCTGCAACTACTTCCCCTTGCCTCTTCTACATGAGATAGTTTACCCTACCCTATCTCTCCCCATCTCCTCTTGCCACTTTCCTCTCTCACCTCTTGACTTCACCCCTTAAGAATCATCACTTCCCATCAAATTCAACCTGTGCCCTCTATCCATGTATACCTGTAAACATATGCCCATATACCCTTCTTCAGTTGTTTTCATAATGAGAAAGGTCTCATCAGACACAGTTATTGTTTTTCCATGTAGGAATGTAAATAGTTCAACTTTGATAAGTTCCTTTTGATTTCTTTTCCTTGATTACCTTCTCAAGCATCTCTTGCTTCTTGTGTCTGAATGTCAAATTTTCTATTCAACTCTGGTTTTTTCCTCAAGAATTCTTGAAAGTCCTCTATTCCACTGAATGACCATATTTTCCCCTGAAACAAGATACTCAGTTTTGCTGGGTAGGTGACCCTTGGCTTTAATCCCAGCTCTTTTGCCCTCTGGAATATCATATTCCATGCCCTTCAATCCCTCAATGTAGAAGCTGCCAGGTCCTGTGCTATTCTGATTGTGTTTCCACAGCATTGAAACTGTTTATTCCTGGTTGCTTGTAGTATTTTCTCCTTGATCTGGGAGTTCTGGAGCCTGGCTATTATATTCCTAGGAGTTTTCTTTTTGGGATCTTTTTCAGGAGGCTATCTGTGGATTCTTTCAACCTCTATTTCCCCCTCTTGGTCTAACACATCAGGGCAATTTTCCTTGAGAATTTCTTTAAGGATGATTTCCAGGTTCTTTCTTTGATGATGGCTTTCAGGTAGTCCAATAATTTTTAAATTATCTCTCCTGGATCTATTTTCCAGGTCAGTGGTTTTTCCCATGAGATATTTCACATTGCCTTTTATTCTTTCATTTGTTTGGATCTGTTTAACAGCATCTTGATTTCCCATAAAGTCACTAGCTTCCATTTGCTCCAGTCTAACTCTGAGGGAATGAATCTCCTCATTGAGCTTTTGAGATTCTTTTTCCATCTGCCAAATTCGGCTTTTTAAGGCATTCTTCTCCTCATTGCCTTTCTGAGCCTCTTTTGCCATTTGACTTAGTCTATTTCTTAAGGTGTTATTTTCCTTAGTCAGGCTGTTGACTCTCATTTCATACTTTTCTTGCATCTTTCTCATTTCTCTTCCCAATTTCCCCCCACTTCTCTTATCTGCTTCTTTTTTTTTAAGCAATTGGGGTTAAGTAACTTGCTCAAGGTTACACAGCTAGTCATTATTTGTGTGTGGGTGCTCATTTTTCTGAGGCCGGATTTGATCTCAGGTCATCCCAACTCCGAGGCCGGCGCTCTTACTCACTGTGCCTCCTAGCCGCCCCTTTAGGGCAATTGGGGTTAAGTAACTTGCCCAAGGTTACACAGCTAGGTTTTTGTTTATGTGGGTTAAGTGTCTGAGGCCGGATCCGAACTCAGGTCCTTCTGACTCCAGGGCCGGCGCTCTATTCACTGCGCCACCTAGCCGCCCCTCTTATCTGCTTCTTAAGGAACTCTATGGGCCGTAGTCAGCTCGTATTTTCATTTGGGGCTTTTGGTGCAGGAGTTTTGACCTCACAGTTCTCCTCCTGTTCCATGCTTTGATCCCCTTTGCCCCCAAAATACGAGTCTAAAGTTGCATTTTTCTGTTTATTTTGTTTCCTTTGCCTAGGCATATTGTCACTTAATTACTTGATTTTGGGGCTTGTTGCCACAGTAGAACTCTGCCACCAGACAGGAGAGCTTTTGTCCCAAACGTGGGGTCTTCACAACTTCCAGAGGATGGGTGGCCTCTGTAAAGCCTCCACCCACTCTAACAAATTGGATACCCACCCCAGACCTCCCCCCAAGACCACAATCCAGATCCAAGCAAGTTAAAGCAAGAGTGATTAACCCCCAGACTGATTGCTGGATCTCTATACTGTTCGCAGACCAGGAGCTGGAGCTGCCACTGACACTGCAAAATGGCCTCTGTGCTGCGTTTCCTCAGCAGATTTTCGCCCCCAGTGGAGGAAGCCAATGCGTTCCCCAAATGCTCGTCCCAAAGTCCATAAGGCACTAACCTCTCACTTTGTCCTAGGCATATATGTGCTGATAATTCTGGAATCGCCACAGCTGCTGTTGTTCTGGGGTCCCTCCAGCTGGTTGCTGGCCCAGCTTCCCTAGAGCTAAAACCTTGGCTCACGAGGGCCTGGGCTCTGGCCTGGGCTCAGCTCCCAGAGCGCTGTGGGTACTCAGTACACTTTGTTGCCTGCTCTCAGAGCGCTGTGCTTGCTGCTCCCTGCAGTGCTGCTGGGTTCTCCTCAGTGGGAGGTTAGTTTCTCTGTTTAGTTCTGTGGGTTCCATATAATTTATGGGGCTCCAGAAGTTGTTCAGATTCCCCTTCTATATTGTTTGGAAGTTTTGTGGAGCAGAGCACCTTGGAAGCGCTGTTTCTACTCCCAATTTAACCAATTGTTAAAGTAAGAATAAGTAAGAAAGTTTTGTATGTTAAAAGAAACTGGTTTTCAGTTTCCTCAAGGGAATATGCTAAAGTTATAGAACTTTATAAAACTATCTTCTTCAAAAAAAAATAAATCTTATATTTCAACTTATAGAATTAGCAATAAGGTCACCCTCAATATTTATGAAGAACCACTATAAAAGAAGGAGAAATTAATTATATATAGATTATAGGGTCTAAATATAGAAGGGACCTTAGTGAAGAGTCTAGTCCAGTGCATCATTTTGGAGATGAGGAAACTGAGACCCAGATGAGAGGCAACTTGGTCAAGGCCATATAGGTAGCAAATAAAAGGGCTGGCATTTAAATACATCTAGGGCTATCCCTACTTACTATGCTGCCACAGGACTAAAAAGCCAATGTGGAATATATTTATGACTTTGAGAAAGTTATTTAAACTCAATTTCCATTTTACTCAGATGGAAGGTCGAGTAGAGAAAAGAACTGATATTCTAAGCAGAGTAGAAAGTACTACTTCAAGGGTAAAATGGAATTGTCACAGATTAGGTAAATATATCTGAAAAGATCTTGTACAGATTTTCATGTGTTTGCAAGTTAAAAGCTACCTTGTTTCCAGTTTCAACTACTTTTTTGTTGTATTTATAATGAATTTTGTATGTTTTGTTTTGCAATATTTTGTTTTTTACATATTGTATAATAAGATTATTCTTAGTTGATAGAATTAATCCATTTTTCATTTAAAAATGTGGTTTGGGGGATCCTAAAAAGGTTTTCCTTATTCAAAATTAACTCCCTTATTTGTTAGCTGTGATGCTGGAAACCCTGCTAGGGAAAGTGTGTTGGATTAGGAATTGGGAGGCCCAAGTTCTAGTTCCAGTTTTAACAGAAAATAACTATGTGACCCTGTACAGGTCATTTTTCTCTCTAGGCCCCTACCTTCATTATGTTGTGATACTTAGCATTTTTATTTGGTTAAACCATTATCTCCCAGACATCACCAATAAATAAAATGAAAATGTAAAAAAAAAAAGCTGTTTAAAAAAAAAAGATCAACAATCTTTTAAAATTACACTTCGGGGAAAAGTCAGCATCCTGAACTTCAGAGAAAATACAAACCGAAAATACAGAGAAAATACAAGCAAAGAAATAAAGACCAACAAACAGGGTTTCTAGCTATCTGAGAAATTAGTACAGATCAACTGAATATCCAACTGTCTAACCAAGGCAATAGTCTCTATGCTGAGGAAGGGCCTAGGCCAGTCAGGCTTGATTTGCTGGCTTTTGCCCCCATGGGGACCATCTTCCTTCTCCCCTCCTCTTCAGCTCCTTTTTTTTTTGTTGTCTTCCTCCATTAGAAGTCAAGCTCCTCAGGGTAATGGACTATCTTTCTTTTTCATTATATTTGCATCTCCAGAGCTTCACACAATGCCTGGCACATAATAAGTGCCCAAGAAATGTTTATGGAGTGACTAACTCATTCAGGTTTGACAACCAACTGCCTATTGGGCAAGCTGCTTTTCTCTCTGGGTCATTGCTCCTTGTGTATAAAATAATGAAATTAAATTATATTATGTGTAGTTATAAAATGTAGTTTTGTACTTGTAGCTGTAAAATCTGAGATTCTTAGACATAAAAGAGAGATCCCAAACTAGTTGGAATGATGACAAAAATCTGCTTTAAGCCTGTTCTGAGCTAGAATAAACATAATTGAGCCCAAATCTTCTTCATCTTACAGATGAGGAAAGTGAGGCAGGTGTGGAGGTGAAGTCAATGTGTAGGTCACAGAAGTAAGAAATAACAGAACTCACATTCAAACCCAGATCCTCTGCCTTCAAAGTCATCCCCCTTGCCACAATACCGCAAGGACTCTCATGATAACACAAATAAAATTCCCTTGGAATGTGAAGGAAATTTATCTCCTCCCTAAGGCATGCAGTCCCAGGGCCCTTCCCCTGTCACAGGGCACAAGCCTGCCACCTGGGAGTTCCTCATTCTAGACATTATGTCCAGGCCTATGGAATGCAGAGGCACCTCTGCCAGTCATAGAGAACAATGTCTCTACATGGATTGGCACATTGTCTCACAACCTCAATGAATCACTTCTTAGAGACACACCTTATTGTCTCCTTGGTCATCTACAAGGCCAGTCTTGGGGAGGGGGGCAGCACACATCACTATGCTGTCAGACTGACCCCTCTGCTGCCAGAAGAATATGTGCCCACGTCCACTTGGTTCAACCCACATTTCCCCTAAGCTGACAGTAGGTGTTCATTCAAATTCCAACATAAGATGATAACAATGATGACTGTTCAAAAACAAAGCCCCATAAACCCTGTTTCCTGAGAACAAAGCTAATTCACAATCCATCTCACTTGATATGCAGAATGCAGTGAATGATATATTAGTCACCATATGGAGAATGTAGTTAGCTTCACCATCAGCCCTTTTCCTGTTAGCTTGCCTTGCTATGTCCATGAGGGCAGCCTCTTGTGCAAAGGAATTGAAAATCACTGCCCTCCCCCCCCCCGCCGCAATGCGCACACACACACACACACACACACACACACACACACACACACACACACATGCCCGAGTCTGCTAAATTCTCTCCTTGTACTGGGGTGGATGTGGCTAAAGGAAAGGCTCCATTTTCCCCTGACTTATGTGTCTAGCAGTGGCCATCATTCTGGTGGTAGGATTCTCTGTGTTTAGCTGGGCTGCTTTTTTGGTGTCTCACAACCTCTCAATCCTTAGGCTAATACTCCTAGTCTTTCCAATATGGTAGGTCCTTCTAGAATGTGGGGTCCATTTGCATAGCCTTTCAGGTCATTCCCATGCAAAGGGGAGGTCCTGCTGGTAGACTATATAGTGGGGGAAGTTAACTGATAAATCATAAAATAGCACATATTTGTACTTCTTCCCTTGGCTTTCTGGGTAAAACTAAAATAAATTATTTGAAAAATTGTTACTAATTTTTTTTTCATATGACTCATGGAAATCATCCATGTGGACATGAAGGAACTGTGATCTACCATCACCTACAAACATGCCCACATTTCCTTCATCCTTAAGAAACCTTCCATGATCCTTCAAGCTATGATCTGGTAGCTCTTCTCTTTTCCACACTCAAACTTTTGAGAAGAGTCATTGAGTCATTGAGTCATTGAGAAGAGTCTCATTTGTCTATTCCCTCCTTCACCCTCTGGAATTTGGCTTCCCTGCCCAAAGCTCCACTAAAACTGTTTCTGCCCAGCCACCAGGGATTGCACCACTGCTCATTTCCATGGCTTTTTCTGAATCCTCATTCTACTTCATCTCCTTATAGTTTTTCACACAGTTGACCCTCTACCTGGGAAATTCTCTTCTCTTGTTTTTCGTGCCTAATTTCTCTTGGCTGTCTTCTTACTTGTCTGGCCGCTCCTTCCCAAACTCCTTTGCTGCCTCCTAAATGCAGACTTCCTCCAAGAAACTTTTGTGTTCATTGTGCTCTCTCTTGGTGACCTCATTGGTTGCTATGGTTTCTATTATTTTCTTCACCCAGTTGATTTCTCAGTCCATCTAGGGAAGTTTCACCTCTCCCCTGAGTTCCAGTCCTTATTACCCAACATTAGCTTCATGTTTCCACCTGGATGTCCAGAGACATCCTAAAGTCAAAATAAATATTTGTTGTTCAGTTGTTTCAGTTGTGTCCAAATCTTCATGACCCCAGTTGGGGTTTTCTTAGCAAAGATTCTGGAGTGGTTTGCCATTTCCTTCTCCACCTCATTTTACAGATGAGGCAAATGGGGTTAAGTGACTTGCTCAGTCACACAGTTAGTAGAGTAGGGGTCTGAGGCCAGATTTGAACAAAATAAATGTAATGGAGCTGTTAATCTTCCCTTTCCAAGACTTTTTTCCTAATTTTCTTTTTTTGGCTGAAGGTACCATGGTTCTCCCAGTCACCCACATTTGTAATCTTAGGTTATCTTTGTCTTTTTCCTCTCCCTTACTCCCTTTAGCTAACAAGTTAGTACTAACCAGTCCCATAGCTAATAAATTAGCAATTTATTGATCATACCTCACAGTCTTGTGTCTTCTACAGTTTCTGGCCTAGGTCAGGTCTTTAGCACAGTGACTCTGCTAATGGACTCTTAACTGGGCTCCCTTCTTCCAGTATCTCCACATAATTCATTCACCACATAATTGATAAATTGCTGTTCCTAAAAGAAAGAACCAGCCATGCTACTGTCTCTCAGTCCCCAAACAAACAAAAACAAATTCAATGGCTTCTCATTAGCAGAGAATAAAATACAGGATTTTAGCTGGCATTCAAGACCTTCCACAAAATGGTTTCCATCTGTCTTTCTAGTCTCACTTCATATTAATTCCTTCCACACACTCTGTTCTAAAGTTGAGCTGCCTTTGTACATAGCAATCCATGTCCTGATTCCATGTTCTTTACTGGGTCATGTGCTCCCACCCACACATATGTCTGGCCCTTGGAATATTCAGCTTCTTCCAGCTCAGGCATCACTTCCCACATGGAGGTTTAGCATTCAGAGTTATATACACCATGTCAGCTGATTTTTTTATGGCATTTTAGATGCCATTATTGATATGCATACATGCATATATATATATACATATATATATATGCACGTACATAACTATGTATATGGAGTTTTATACTCATACCCAACTAAAACAGCCCCTCCCTGTGATTAAGAAGCTTATGCATGTGGGGTGGGGCAGGAGGAGGAATGCACCATGGTCACAGGTAAATGAAATAAATGTGGGATTTCTGGAAAATAAATTCCCATTGACTTTGGCAGGGGAGGAGGACCACCATGGAACAGTGGCAACTGCTCTTCCAACCCTTTTCATGTCAATGAGTCAACAGACGGTAGCTGTCGGACTGAGAGGGACCTTAGATGCTAAGGAGAAACTGTAGTCTGACTTGCCTACAGTCACACCACCAGGAAGGGCCTGAGGGAGGAGTTAAACTTACACCTTCATGAATTGAAAGCCAGCACTCTATCCACCGTGGCTCATTTTATGTGGAAAAGGAAACCGATTCTCATATCTGCCATAAAAACCTTAGGATCCAGCCACCACATAGGAAGAGGTTTCCTGTCCATGTTGCAGATTGTTTTCTCAGGACTATCTTGCCTCTACTCTCTCTGAGTTCATTTGGCATCTTGTTTATGCTAACTTGATTAGGATCTACCATTTGTTGGCTTTCATCTTCCATGTCCTTAGACTTATCAGAAATGTGCAGAAATGATCGACGCTTTCCTTGGAATGGGGAATTGGCTGCTTGCTGTAATGCAGTCCATCAATCTACAAACCAAAGACTACCAAGAGTCTCATTTCATTCTGTACAAACATTGACAATCAGTTTGGAGGAAGTGGAGGTGGAGAAGGGGAGCACACAGCTTGGACATTAGTGAAAATGATTCTAGGCCATGCAGGGCGTCAGCATGTAATGGGCATGATATCAGTGAGGCCATCTGATTCCAAGAGCCCTTTGTTGGATTATATAAGATGAGATGCAAACGCAGCTGACATAGAATAAAGCCAAGTAAAGCAGAAAGAAAGAAACGCCTGCAGGGTGTGCCCGACTGGGCGGAGCTTATACCACCTGAATCTCTTTTTTGAAAATCAAAACAAACTTATTTGTGGTTTCTCACAGTGGCCCAATCACCCTGCCCACTAAGAAGCACAGACCATGAAGAAAACCTCAAAAGAGAAGCTGTGACTGATAAGGCATGCAGTCCCTTATGTCTACTTGATGAGATGACTGTTGGCTAGCCCAGTGGAACAATCTGGCAATGGGTCTTTACCTTGATTTTGATGCCAAGTAAAGTTGTCATCACGTGTGTAATGGAAATGCAGATTTGAAGATCTTCCCTGCCCCTAGGCCCTTTGATTGGCTTAAGAGACTTTGATTGACTGAAGTGACTCTGAGAACCTTCCTTGATTTGAAAATATACTCTGCCCCCTAATAGGCTGAATGTGGTCACATGGAGCCTGTGGTAGGAGGCTTGGTTTTCAGGAATGACCACACTTGATGCTGTATGATTGGGCAGTGGGTCAAAAGGGTGGTTACATTGTCTGATCCAGGAAAAGGCTGTATAAACCCTGATTTGAGGCTTTGCTTTGGGGCTCACTTTGAGAAGTGTTGTGTGATTTGACCAGATGAGACTCTGGGAAGCCATTGTTGAGAGCCCCCCGGCTTTGAAAACCCAGATGTTGATGCTTCCCTCTCTGGTAACTGTGATTTGGTATGGATGTAATGGTTGGACAGTTTGGAAGCTTGTCTGCTTGATCTGTCTGTATACTCTGAAGTTCGGGGTGCTGACCTTTTCCCCCTGAACTAGGTAATATGTTTGTTTGATTAAAGTAAGCTTGTTAACCCACTTTGAGTTGCTTTCCTTTTGAAAAGCAGATCTAAGAACCTGTGTTGGCAGACACCCTGGGGATATTGGGGTGCTTGCTGCTACAACATACCTTGTTGGAGTCATTCTGCACATTGTTCTTTTGGTTTCAGCCTCTTAGATGATTAGAAATTGAGAGCTGGGAGGGACCTTAGAAGTTATTGTGCCCAACTACTCCATTTCAAAGGCAGCTAGGCATATTGTCCAAGGTTGATCAGTCAATCAGCATAAATTTAAGTGTCTACTATGGGACAGTCACTGTGCTAAGTGCTGTAGAAAGATAGAGTTCCTGCCCTTGAGGGGCTTACATTCTATTTGGGGAAGAAAAGACATAAAAGGAAGTGAAAAGCACTGGAGATGATGGGGGGAGGGAGCAGGGGAATAAGTGCCATGGGAGCCCAGCCTGGTAAAAAAAAGTCCTGTGCAAATGACTCTGCAGTTCGGCCAGAAGAGGAATAAAGACATCTGTAGAGTGGGTCTCCTCCTTCAATAGGAGGTTCTGGGAGGGACCAGCTAAGCTGAGGACAAGGCCTCTGGGATGGAAGGGACCTCTGATGGGAGAAGTCCTGGGTCAGGTGAGGGGGGCGAGCTTTCAGGGTGAAAACGTGTCTGTGGCAGAGTGGAGAAAGGCCCAGTGGAGATGAGCACAGAACACGGTCTGGCCGGGTTTCCTGAGGACAGTGCAGGGCTCTGGTCCCACCCCCCTGCTATTCTAATACTTTCCATTTTCTCACAATTCCCATTATTATCTTCACCCAATATTTGTTTCAAAGAATTACAGGCTCCGGGGATCAGAAGAGACCCCAAGGTCATCCCAGCTGCTGGCTATCTCCAGAGGCAGCCAGCCTCTCCACAGTGAGTGGTGGGTGCCCCAGCCTTTCCACTGCCGAGGTGCCATGCCTGGGGAAGAGCTCTTGGGATTGGGGAGAAGTGGCCTCCTCCTGGCCTCAAGCCTGCTTTGTCTCTACCATTTCTACAGCCGGATGCTGCTTCTGCCACCTGGAATAATCAAAGGGAGATCCATCTCTGTTCTACGAGGCTCTGCTTCAAATGCTTGGAGGCATTGATTTGCTCCCTAAACTGTTCTCCAGAAAGCAACTAACTGAATGTCAGTGAGAGTGTCATTTTGCCTACTTGCCAATTAATCAGGAGTTAGCAGCATTGCTGCAGTGAATGGGCCAAAGTCCCTGCACTGAAATGAAGACCCTTCCCATCAAAGGGAGAGGAGATGGAGGACAAAGCCGCATTGACCCAAGCTGTGCCCTAGCCTTTCCTTCTTTCTGTACACTTTTTTGTCCCAGAACAAACCACCTTCATGGGGTACATTTGTGGTTCTTCTCTGGGTCCATGATCCAGGCATTCTGCTTCAGCAAACAGCAGCAGGGGGCAGGTGCTATTAGCTGTCTTTCAGGCAGCTGATTGGATTGGATTTCCTGCCAGCCTCAAAAATGGAAGCATGCTCTATCTCTACTTGCTGATCATCATTTGTAGTTCTGTCATTTCTGCTTGCTGAGGATCCCTTGGAAGGAGAGGGAATGCTATTTGCCAGTTCACAGAGAACCAATCTGTGTCAGAATACAGTTTTATGTTTCCATGAAAATAAGCTTATTGTATAGGATATACACATGCATCTATATATCTTGGAAAATACCCAGTGCCATCCCCTGCTCATGGATGGATCCATCCATCATCCTAATGAAATGCATATTCTATCCTCAACATCTTGATCTTGCCTTTGAAAACTACTTTTAATCTCATCATTGGTTTATTTACATCCACAACTAGTAGGTTCTATTTTCCTGGATGTGCCTCAGGTCAATGGGCTCCACAGTCTTTACTTTTTTTAAGTTAAATTTTATGTTTATTTTAAGTTTACATCATTCATTTTCACAAGATTTTGAGTTATAAATTTTCTCCCCATCTTTCCCCTACCCACCACCCCAAAACAGCAATCTCACTGTATACTCCCTCCCCCAATCTGCTCTCTCCTATATCCTCCCTCATCCCCTCTCTGACTTTCTGGTAGGGCAAGACGGATCCCCATCCCCCAGTGACTTATTTCCCAGTTGCATATAAAATAATAATAATATATTTTTTTAAACATTTGATTTTACAACTTTGACTTTCAGATTCTTTCTCTTCCTCCCTTGTCACCCACCCTTACTGGGAAGATAAGCAATTCATAGAGGTTGTACATGTGTAGCTATGCAAAACATTTCCATAGTGGATATATTGTGAAAGACTGACTATATTTCCCTCCATCCTATCCCACCCCTCACTTGCACTTGTTCTATTCTCTACTTTGATCCTGTCCCTTTTCAAAAGTGGGTGTTTCCAACTTCCCTCCCCCCAGCCTGTCCTCTGTCCATCATCCCTGCTCTCATCCCCTTCTCCCCTAGTCTCCTCTAGGTAGAGATACCTTATTTAGTGTGTATGTCATGCCCTCCCTAAGCCATTCAATGAGAGTAAATTTGACTCACTCCTTTTTGCCTTGCTGTTCTTCCCTTCCATTGTAACAGTTTTCCCTTACCTCTTCTATATGAGATAATATACCCCATTCTGTCTTTCCCCAACTCCTCTCATTATATTCCTCTCTCACCTCTCAATTTCACCTTTTAAGTATCATCCCTTCCTATTCAGTTGATCCTGTAACCTATGTCTTTGTATACCTGTACACATATATACATACACTCACATGCGTATTCATACACCCATATACCCTCCTATATAGACATATGTATGTATACATATGTGTGTTTGTATATATATACATTTTATTCCCTTCACCTATCCTTATACTGAAAAAAAGTGTCATGAGTTACAGTTATCATTTTTCCATATAGGAAAGTAAATAGTTCAATTTTGATAAGTTTCTTATGATTTCTTTTACCTGTTTACCTTCTCATGTTTCTATTGCTTCTTGTATATGAATGTCAAATTTTCTATTCAACTCTGGTTTTTTCATCAAGAACATTTGAAAAGTCCTCTCTTTCATTGAATGACGATATTTTCCCCTGAAACATGATACTCAGTTTTGCTGGGAGATAATTCTTAGTTTTAATCCCAGCTCCTTTGACCTCTGGAATATCACATTCCACGACCTTTGATCCCTCAATGTAGAAGCCTCCAGATCCTGTGTTATCATGATTGTTTCCACAATATTCAAATTGTTTCTTCTTGGCTGCTTGTAACATTTTCTCCTTGATCTGGGAACTCTGGAACCTGGCTATAATTTTCCAAGAGTTTTCTTTTGGGCGTATTTCTCAAGAGGTGATCAGTGAATTCTTTCAACCTCTATTTTGCCCTCTGGTTCTAAAACACCAGGGCAATTTTCCTTGAGAATTTTTTGAAGGATGATTTCTAAGTTCTTTTTTTTTTGATCATGGCTTTCAGTTAGTCCAATAATTTTTAAATTATGTCTCCTGGATCTATTTTCCATGTCCATGGTTTTTTTCTAATGAGATATTTCACATTGAGTTCTATTTTTTCATTTGTTTGGATCTGTCTCCTTGTCTGTAAATAGGAAATGGTGATGATAATGCTGTTATTACTGACTACACAGGGTAGTTTGAGCTTCAAAGAAGAAGATGCATTACTGTATTTCTAACCCACCAAATGCTTTGCTCACATCAGCCAGTAGTGCAGATGCCTTCCTCTCTCCCCCATCCCACCTTCCCACTGAGAGCCCCAACATCCTCTGATTTATCCTCTGAAATTGCTAACATCACCTGTGTTCTCTTTTTTCTAGCACAGAAGACTGAAAGGCCAACATTGTGTCAATCAGACATAAATGAGAAGATGAGTAAATAAAAAACACATTAGTTAACAATTAATATATTGTGGAGACTGGGGCTTGCCCATCTTCTGACCCCAAATACTGATCTCACTCAGTGGGACAAAAGGCATATTCAGTGTCAGGACTCCAGGCACCAGTGTACACACCAGGCTCCATGTTTCTCCAGGCTGTTTTCTCCCCACACTTCCCAGCCTTCCAGAGATCGCACTTGGAAGGTCTCACATCCCTCAAGGGTCTGCAGAGAAGCTATGGATCACTGTGAACTATACGATCTCAAAGAACCCAGTATTCTTACTTACAGCTTAGTCAAGATTCAATTAGGCTTCCACTTTCTGACAGAGGTCTTTGCTCAATCGGAGAACCAGTCAGGTTTCAGAGATGCTAAATTGTCCTAACATAGCTGGTTATAATTTAAATACTGACATCATTAATGCAAAAGCAGGAAGCTAGATAATAAAAATAAGGTTAGGAGGAAGCCCTTAAGGCAAAATTGGAAAACAAATTGTGAACCAGACTCTGAGTCTAAATAAGAGTTGATGGTTTTTATCCCTTGTTCCATGATGGAAGCCTAACCTTGCTTGGCAATGCCTAAAGGTGTAAAAATAAGTCTGTGTAGTAAGCTTGGGACCTCTGGAATCATGGAGACCAATCCTCACAGCTCTGAGGGTCATCAGTGTTGGGTGAGAGATTAGAATGTATCTGAAAGTCAGCAAGGGCACATACAAAGTGATATTATTGGCTCTTTGGAGAACTCTTCCATCTACAAAATCACACACTGCAAAGTGTAACAGGGACAAAGAAACTCTGGAGCTTGCAGAACGTCCTGAGAAAACTGCATGCTGAATCTATTGCATTGGAGAAAGGGAGCAAAAAAGTGTTCCCCATTTTGGTTTTTCTCCAACATGTCTTACACAAAACCCAGCACTTAAGCAAGGAATGGAGATTCATTCATTCATTCAAGCAAGCATTTACCTCTGTATGTAACTTGTTTGTACATAGTTGTTTGCATAGATTCCCTTTTAGACTGTGAGGTCCTTGTAAAGTGGGACTGTCTTTTACAACACCCTGGTCCAGGGGGTAGAATGCAGACCTGGAGTCAGGAAGATCCGAGTTGAAATTCAGCCTCAGACATTAGCTATTCCAGCACATCACTTAATGTATAATGAGGATAATTGTTGTTGAGAATAAGTTGTTAAGAAGATTAAATGAGATAATATTTCCAAAGTGTTTAGCACAGTGCCAGGCACATAATAGGTGCCATATAGAAATTAGTTGTTATTTTTTATTAATTATCATTATTATTAGCTTTTCTTTGCAGTCTTAGTGCTTAGCAAAGTGCTAAGGCACTTAACAAATGCTCTTCTCCTATAGCTTATTTTTGACAAAGAAAAACCATCTGGTCAATACAACATACTTCTAATTTATCTTCTGTTCCCATTCCACAGTCCCTCCTCTACTTCCCAAGGCCAATTCCCAATCTCTAGGCTTCATTTTTTAACCCCTGCTTCTGTACAATCTTTCCTCTGAAACGAAGGTTTGTTTGCTTCTCTTTCCTCCTTGACTCTGCCCTCTTTCTCTTTTTTTGAAAAAAAATATTTTAATCAGTTAAAATTGACCATCTCAACCCACTGAGATCAAGAGAAAAATAAAACCCATTACACACATGTATAGTAAATCAAGGCAAATGTCCATATTGCCATGTCAAAAAAAAATGTCTCATAATGCTACCCAATCCTTACCCTCTTTGTCTGGATGTGGGTCACATGTTTCATCATCAGTCCTGTGGAATCCTGGTTGGTCATTAAACTGATACACATTCAGCTCACTAGGATCCCTTCACATTTATATACCACAGCTTGTTCTGTCATTCTCCAATTTGTGGGCACCTCCTCAAGATCCCATTCTTTACCTCCTCAAAAAGTTGTAATGTTTTTTACATCCCTAAACTTGTTTTCTTTCAGATGAATCCCTACATTAATCAATTCTGCTTCTCCCCTTCTCTTCCCCCTCCCATTTCCCTGTTGAGCAAAATGTTTTTCTGTACCCCTTTCTATGTGTGCATTCTTACTTGTTTGGAGCAGTTCAGATGAGAGCCAGTCCCCCCCCCTCACCCCATCTTCTTTATCTGTGCTCCTCTGCTTGTGCACCCTAATTAGCTGAGATAATTTCCCCTAACCTCCTTTTCCATTCTCCCCCTTCTCCAGGGTATTCCTCTTAATCATCTTTTTGTTCAGGTCTGGATTGGAGGAAGAACTCAGTCCTTTTTTTTTAAATCATTGCCCTATTTAGTATCCTTCTCAGTTATTTTCTGTGGCTTGTGGGAGTTTATCTGGGCTTTTCTGCAACAATTCTTGCCTTCAAAAAGTTTATATGGAAAGAATGTTTCACTATTGTTTGGAAAACTTATAAATTATTATACTGTTTAAATTGACAAGAGATTATTGGTGGTTCTTTATGGTATTTTTTTTGAATACTCATCAGATTTATCATCTTATGTTGGAATTTGAATAAGTTGATTCTACAAGCCTCAGAAAAATAGGGGTGAACCAAGTATATGTTACAGGATTGGCATATATCCCCTGGGAGCAGAAGCATTGAATGGCATGGCAATACATGTAATCTCTCAAGAGTCTGGGCATGTAGGGGGTGGAGCCAAGATGGCTGAGTAGAAACAGCACTTCCAAAGCACTCTCCCCCATACCACTTCCAAACCATGTAAAAGTCTGAACAACTTTTGGAGCTCCAGCACCCACAGAATGACACAGAGAAGCTAACCTCCCAATGAGGACAGCCCGGCAGCCTGACAGGGAACGGCCAGCTCAGTGCCCTGAGAGCAGCCAGTGCAGGGCTCTGGGAGGGGAGCCCAGGCCCATGTGAGCCACTGTTTTAGCCCCAGGGCGACCCGGCAAGCAGCAGGCTGGAGGGACCATAGAACACCAGCAGCTGTGGCGATTCCAGAATTATCAACACAGATATGCCTGGGGCAAAGTGAGAGGTTAGTGCCCCATGGACTTTGGAATGAGTATTTGGGGAACTCTCAGCTTCTTCCCCTGGGGGCAAGAAGAAGCTGAGGAGACACGGCAAAGACGCCATTTTGCAGTTTCAGTTTCAGTTGCAGCTTCAGCTCCTGTCCTGTAGGACTGTAGGGAGATCCAGTGATCAGCCTTGGGGAGCAATTGCTCCTGCTTTAACCTCCCTGGATCTGGATTGCGGTCTGGGGTGGAGGTCTTGGGGTGGGTATCCAGCTTGCCAGAGTGGGTGGAGGCGTCACAGAGGCCACCCAACTAATACCTCCAGATTTTGGGAAGACCTCAATGTTTGGGACAGAAGCTCCCCTGTCTGGTGGCATAGTCTTACTGTGGCAACAAGCCCAAAAGTAAAGTAAGTAAGTGGCAACATGCCTAGGCAAAGTAAACAAAACAAATAGGAAAATTCAACATTAGACTCCTATTTTGGGGGCAAAGACAATTGAAGCATGGAAGAGGAGGAGAACTGTGAGGTCAGAAATCCTGCACCAAAAGCCCCAAATGAAAATATGAGTGGGTTACAGGCCATAGAGGACCTTAAGAAGGATTTTAAAAACCAAATAAGAGAAGTGGAGGAAAAATTGGGAAGAGAAACAAAAAGGATGCAGGAGAATTATGAAATGAGAGTCAACAGCCTGACTGAGGAAAATAACACCTTAAAAATAGACTAACTCAAATGGCAAAGGAGGTTCAAAAGGGCAATGAGGAGAAGAATGCCTTAATAAGCTGAATTTTCCAGATGGAAAAAGAATCTCAAAAGCTCACTGAGGAGATTCATTCCTTCAGAGTTAAACTGGAGCAAATGGAAGCTAGTGACTTTATGAGAAATCAAGATGCTGTTAAACAGATCCAAACAAATGAAAGAATAGAAGGCAATGTGAAACATCTCATGGGAAAAACCACTGACCTGGAAAATAGATCCAGGAGAGATAATTTAAAAATTATTGGACTACCTGAAAGCCATGATCAAAGAAAGAACCTGGAAATCATCCTTCAAGAAATTCTCAAGGGAAATTGCCCTGATGTTTTAGACCCAGAGGGGGAAATAGAGGTTGAAAGAATCCACCGATCACCTCCTGAAAAAGATCCCCAAAAGAAAACTCCTAGGACTATTATAGCCAGGTTCCAGAATTCCCAGATCAAGGAGAAAATACTACAAGCAGCCAGGAAGAAACAATTTCAATATTGTGGAAACACAATCAGAATAGCACAGGACCTGGCAGCTTCTACATTGAGGGATTGAAGGGCATGGAATATGATATTCCAGAGGGCAAAGGAGCTGGTATTAAAACCAAGAATCACCTACCCAGCAAAACTGAGTATTTTGTTTCAGGGGAAAATATGGTCATTCAGTGGAATAGAGGACTTTCAAGCATTCTTGATGAAAAAACCAGAGTTGAATAGAAAATTTGACATTCAGACACAAGAAGCAAGAGATGCTTAAGAAGGTAAACAGGGAAAAGAAATTTTTTAAAATAATTGAAGATGGGTATATGGGCATATGTATACATATGTGAATGTGTGTATATATGTTTACAGGTATACATGGATAGAGGGCACAGGTCAAATTTGGTGGGAAGGGATGATACTTAAAGGGTGAAGTTAAAAGGTGAGAGAGGAATGTGGCAAGAGGAGATGGGGAGAGACAGGGTAGGGTAAACTATCTCAGGTAGAAGAGGCAAGGGGAAGTGGTTGCAAGGGAGGGGAAGAACAGGAAGGCAAAAAGGCAAAACCATATTCTCATTGAGTTTGGCTCAGGGAGAGAAGGACATAAATACTAAATGGGATATCTCACCCTGAAGGAGAGTAGGGGGGAGGTGGATGAGAAAGGGGATGATGGAGGGGAGGGCATGCTGGGGGGAGGGGAGGTTGGAGGCACCCACTTTTGAAGAGGTCCAGGATCAAAATAGGGAATGGACCAGGTAGGGGGTGGGATGGATGGGAGGGAAATATAGACAGTCTTTTACAATATACAAAAAATTGTAACTCAAAATATGTTGGAAATGACCAAATTTGACCTGTGCCCTCTATCCATGTATACCTGTAAACATATATACACACATTCACATATGTATTCATATGCCCATATACCCTTCTTCAATTATTTTCATAATGAGAAAGGTTACATCAGTCATAGTTATTGTTTTTCCATGTAGGAATCTAAATAGTTCAACTTTAATAAGATTTTTAAAAATTTCTTTTCCCTGTTTACCTTCTCAAGTATCTCTTGCTTCTTGTGTCTAGATGTCAAATTTTCTATTCAACTCTGCTTTTTTCCTCAAGAATGCTTGAAAGTCCTCTATTCCACTGAATGACCATATTTTCCCCTGAAAGAAGATACTCAGTTTTGCTGGGTAGGTGATTCTTGGTTTTAATCCCAGGTCCTTTGCCCTCTGGAATATCATATTCCATGCCCTTCAGTCCCTCAGTGTAGAAGCTGCCAGGTCCTGTGCTATTCTGATTGTGTTTCCACATTGCCTTTTATTCTTTCAATTCCTTGGATCTGTTTAACAGCATCTTGATTTCCCATAAAGTCACTAGCTTCCATTTGTTCCAGTCTAATTCTGAAGGAATGAATCTCCTCATTGAGCTTCTGAGACTCTTTTTCCATCTGTCAAATTTGGCTTCTTAAGGCATTCTTCTCCTCATTGCCCTTTTGAGCCTCTTTTGTCATTTGGGTTAGTCTATTTTTTAAGGTGTTATTTTCCTCAGTCAGGCTGTTGACTCTCATTTCATACTTTTCCTGCATCCTTCTCATTTCTCTTCCCAATTATTCCTCTACTTCTCTTATTTATTTTTTAAAATCCTTCTTAAAGTCCTCTATGGCCTGTAACCCACTCATATTTTCATTTGGGGCTTTTGGTGCAGGATTTCTTACCTCACAGTCCTCCTCCTATTCCATGCTTTGATCCCCTTTGCCCCCAAAATAGGAGTCTAATGTTGAATTTTTCTGTTTATTTTGTTTTCTTTGCCTAGGCATGTTGCCACTTAATTACTTGACTTTTGGGCTTGTTGCCACAGTAGGACTCTGCCACCAGACAGGGGAGCTTCTGTCCCAAACATTGGGGTCTTCACAGTTGCTGGAGGTATTAGTTGGGTGCCTCTGTGAAGCCTCCATACACTCTGGAAAATAGGACACACACCCCAAGACCTCCAACCCAGACTGCAATGCAGATCTAGGGAGGTGGTTAAAGCAAGAGTGATTACCCCCCAGACTGATACCTGGATCCCCCTACAGTCTGCAGGCCAGGAGCTGAAGCTGCAACTGAAGCTGCAAAATGGCGGCTCCCCAGAGACTTCTGACCCCCAGGGGAAGAAGCTGATGCACTCCCAAATACTGGTCCCAAAGTCCATAGGGCACTAACCTCTCATAGACATCTATGTGTTGGTAATTCTGGAGCCAAGCTGCTGGTGTCCTGGGGTTCCTCCATCTGGCTGCTGGTCTGGCCCCCCTGGGCTAAAACTGTGACTCACATGGTGCTGGGCTCGGCTCCCTGAGTGCTGCCCTGGTCACCTCCTGCTGGGCTATCCTCAGCGGGAGGTTAGCTTCTCTGTGTTATTTTGTGGGTTTTTTATCTCCAAAGTTTCTTCAGAGTCCAATTTTACATGAATTGGAGGTGGTGGAAGCTGGAGCCATGAGGAGGTCCTGCTTTTACTCTGCCATCCTGACTCAGCCATACAGGGTGTGCATTTAGGAAGATTGGACAGGAGGAGGCACAGGTTGTGAAGGGTTGTGAAGCAGACCACTTTGTGTTTACTCCTTAAGGGGATTGGAAGCTTTTGGAGTCTATTAAATGAGTTTGGGGATCAGGAGTAACAGAGTCTGAGCTTCTAGCCCAGTCCCCACAGCCATCATTGAGGAAAGAAAGCATTGTGGAGAGCAACTCACTTTTCTCTCTCTTTACAAAATGTTTTATTTTTTCCCAATTGCATCTGAAAACAATTTTTAACATTTATTTTTAAAAATTTTAAAAATGTTGATTTCCAAATTCCTCCCTTCCTCCCCCTTCTTCTCTCTTCCTGAGACAATAAACGATTTGACATAGGTCATACATGTGCAGTCCCTTGAAACACATTACCATATTAGTCATGTTGTAATAAAAGGGGAAAAAGGAAAGGAAAGGGGAAAATACACAAAAAAATAGAGTGAAAAATAGTGTGCTTCAATCTGCATTCAGTCTCCATCAGTTCTTTCTCTGGAGGTGGAGACCATTTTCTAACACGAGTCCTTGTGAATTATCTTAGATCATTGTATTGCTGAGAATAGTGAAGTCATTCATAGCTGATCATCACACAGTGTTGCTGTTATTATGCACAATGTTCTAGTTCTGCTCACTTCACTCAGCATCAGTCCATGTAAGTCTTTCTAGGTTTTTCTGAAGTCTGCTTGCTCATCATTTCTTATCTCACAAGAGTATTCCATCCCAATCATATACCACAACTTGTTCACCCATTCCCCAACTGATTGCATCCCCTCAATTTTGAATTCTTTGCCACCACAAGAAGAGCTGCTATAAACATTTTTGTACAAAGAAATCCTTTTCCTTTTTATCTCCATAGGTTAAAGACCTAGTAGTGGTATGGCTGGGCTAAAATGTATGTAAAGTTTTATAGCCTTTTGGGCAGTTCCAAATATCTCTGCAGAGTGGTTGGATCAGTTCACAACTCTACCAACAATTCATTAGTGTCCCAATTTTCCCAAATCTCCTCCAAGATTTGTCATTTTCCTTTTCTGTCATATTAGTCAATTTGATAGGTGTGAAGTGGTGCCTCAGTTGTTTTAATTTCCATTTCTCTCATGAATAGTGACGTAGAACATTTTTTCATGGGACTATAGAAAGCTTTGATTTCTTTGTCTGAAAACTGGGGCCTGCATTTCTCATCATGACTAGTAGAATCTACTGACCAGCTGAAATCAGCTGGCAGATGGGCACATCAGCCCTTGGAGTAGCACCCCCAAATCAGAAGGGGCCCACAGCCTCAGATATTGGAGACCAGAAAGGAAAATTTTAGTCATCAGTCCTTGAATGGGTCAGATGGCTCAGTATGAGAAACTGATCAAATTTTATCAGTGGAAATGACAATGAAACATGAGCCCTCACTGTCTGCCTTGCTAATCTCCCCTAAGACCAGTCATTCATGTTATTCAACTTGCAACTAAAACCTTTCATGACTGCTGTTTTCCCAGTAGAATGTTGGCTCCTGGACAACCTGAATTGGCTTCATTTTCTGTGGTGCTTGCAAAAGGCTCTGTACATAATGATACATGCTCATTCATTTATTCATTCTGTCCATGGACCTATGATGAAGAAGTGATGTCTGGACAAGTTAACTAATATTCTGCATGTTAACTCACAGATGAGTACCATGGCCAGCTCTTGAAGGCAAAGGAGAGCCCTGGACCTGGAGTCAGATCCAGTCTCAGACCCAAGTCCTTTACTGCTATCTGCCTCCACTTCCTTACCTGTAAAATGAAAATAATGATTGTGCCTACCTCTCACAATGGGTGTGAGGATCAAATGAGAGAATGTCCATAAAAAGCTTTGCAAAATTTACGGTTTTGTGAGTTGCTACTATTAATCATAATAATCCGTGGAAAACTGAGGGTCTCCTGGTTCTGAGATCAATGTGTTTCTTGATATATATATGCAAGCCCTCTATGGTAGAGTTTTTGAACTGTCAGGGAATTTTAAAAATATATTTTGATAATGATTTCAATGTAATTATTTCTCTCTGTGTTCCTACCTATTTTATAATATTTATTTACAAACACAAGGCTAGAAAGGGAACCAAAGGCTTCAGTCAGTTCCCAAAGGGGGTCCATGAAGCAAAAGGCATTAAGAATCTTGTTCTGTGAGACTAAGTTTTGGATGAATGGGGAAATGGATGGGTGGGTAGATGGATGGATGGATAGAAGGGTGAATGGTCAGTGAGCGGGTAGATGGGTGGATAGAAGGATGGATTGATGGAATGGGTAAATGAATGGATGGATAAATGGGTGGGCGGGTGGGTGGATGGATGGATGGGATGGATGGATAGGTCAGTGGGCAGATCAATGGATATGGGTAAGTAGAG
The DNA here is from genome assembly GCA_011680675.1 of Gymnobelideus leadbeateri. Taxonomy (NCBI): domain Eukaryota; kingdom Metazoa; phylum Chordata; class Mammalia; order Diprotodontia; family Petauridae; genus Gymnobelideus; species Gymnobelideus leadbeateri. The sequence goes on from WOXC01011424.1 coordinate 38,546, forward strand.
TTATAATTGAAGATCTTAAGTGCCACTCAGATAAAACCTTCCATCCTCTTCTCTTTCTAGCCTTTGTCTGCCTTGGAAGCAATCAGTGGGATAAGGTGGGCATCCAACATTTTGACAAATTCAAGGAGAGAGCCTGGCTTTGGAAGTCACCTACCACCACAATGAAACAGTGTGTGTTTAGGACAGAATGAGGGAGGAGCCAGATTCCTTCAGCTGTGATTTTCTCTCTTGTCCCTTGGGTATGTGCATGATTGCAAAATTCTGTTCTGACAGTTTCCCTGTGTGTCAGCAGATCTCTGCTCATCAGGCTATACTTTGCACTTCCGTTCTTCCCATGTCTCCAGCTAAAATGCATGAAGTTGAGATGCTGAATTTCATTATTAAAGAGAAAAGGAAGGACCTTGCTGAGGAGGGATCTTGGGGCCAGGCTTCCAAACAGGTAAGCCTTCCTTAGCTTTCTCTGTGCATTTAGGCTGGGCTGGCATGTGCACAGATGGGTAATGCATGCTGGGTCCAGCAAAATGGAAGGATATTTTTGGTTGGTGTCCTCAGTGCTTGCCCAATGCCTGGCATATTGTAGGAGCTCAATAAGTGTTGAATGGCATAAAATAAGTCTCTACTTAATCCATGTTGTATACTTTGTGTTTTAGGCTCATAGGATCAAAGATTCATGGCTGAAGGAGAAATTAGGAGAGTTAAATTCAACCCCTTCTTGAGGAAACTGAGGCACAGAGACTGATGTGATTTGCTAGTCAGAGTCAGAGGCAGGCTTGGAACTCAGGCCTTCATACCTCCAAGCCCAGAGTCCAATCCATTACATCATGCCGCCTCTCCTGTTTCTATCAAGAAAGACAAAAGAAAACTTTGTAAGCTAGAAAGTGTTCCCATGGGGGATGCATTTAATTCAGCAAATGCTGGGGTCCTTCCTGAACTTCCTGAACTTCCTGAACTGTCTATGTTGGCATCAATAAGGTCCTGTCAGGGTCTTGCTGGAGCTGGCTCTTATCAGTTCCAGTGCTGATTGTTAAATTTTTAATGTGAGCATTTATACCTTGGAAAGCAGCAAATATTACAAATCATGGCTTGATTTATTGTCCTATTGGTTGTCTAGACTTAGGAAAATGACAGAGAAAATGTTAATGAGGCAGAATCAACTTCAAAGTGTGTCAGATGGTCACTTTTTTCAGAAAGTCCATCGTTAAACATTTTCCAGCACAATCTGTTCTGGCTCTCTGGCCAAAGAGCAGCTGTCAGCTGGATTTGCTTTCTTCTCTTATAACCGTTCTCCACAGGCTGATGTTCCAATGTTGTCATATTTGTTCAAGACAGTCCCATTAGTGACACTGAGAATGGAGACCCATGGTCAGTGACTTTCCCATTGACTCAGTCACTATCGTTTGTAGCTTTGGTTTTTCAGTGAGGCTTTAACAACTACAAAGTACAGCAAATTCCCCAAATAGAGATAAAGGATAGTATAACCTTTTCCTTGTTTTCAATCTTTTAAAAGATGTAAATGCTTTAGAAGGTAGTGAGTTTCCCATCCTAGGAGATCTTCAACTGACAGCTTGTCAGGATCCTTGGTCCAATGGGGGTTGGAGTAGGAGTCTCCAGGTATTGCTCTGAGCTCTGATTTTCTGTTTTTGTCATTTGGGGTCTAAAATGGTTCATTTTAATTCTGGTCCTAATTCAGTGGTGTTCTTTCCTTTCAAGTTCCTTCAAAGGCATATCTCTCCCAAAAGTGCCATTGATATAAGTATAGGGCAGCAAGGAACACACTTAGTGGAATGGAGTCAAGCCCTAAAAAAACACCTTATGAGCAATGATAAAATAGAAACAGTAACAGTAAAGGCTTTCCCCAAATTCATGCTCCATCTTGTGAGTGGGGCCCCTGCAGCCTGAAGCAGGCCAGCCTGGGCTAGGGGTGAGGGGCTATACCTTTAGCTTTTATGAGCATTCTCCCTTGCCCCTTCTCTGGCCAGAACACATTTTTCTGCCCAGGTGATCCTGTGGGGCCACCATAACGCCCATCATACCAAAAGGGTAAACTCTGTAGCTATAAAAGCGGGCTCCTTCGGTTTTCTAACCAAAGGTAGGGTGGCTAAGAAGACAGTCACACAAAAAAGACAGGCATCCACAAGACAAGTCCTGAACCAAAGAGGCAGTGAGTCAGAATCTTGTGGTCTCCAGCTTTCCCATTGGCCGTGGCTTCTCAAGGGGTCAGACCTTCAAGCCAAGAATGGGTGGTCACTCAGACGGGCCATGGCTTTGGAGTAAAAGAAGCAGATTTCAAGTACCAGCTCTGATGGCTCTGATACCTACGTACCCTTGGCAAGTCACACTCTTCATGGGTCTCAGTTTACCCATTTGTGAAATGCCATGGTTGTACTCCATGGCCTCAGAGGTTCCTTCCAGCTTAAAATCGGTGATCCTATAACCCTTAGCCTTCCTAGGCTTCAGTTTCCTCATGTGCAGAATGAGAGGGTTGGCCTCTGAGGGAGGAACCTTCTGCCTCTGAGATCCTTTAAGCTTTTATTCTCATTTCTTCTTTTTCATTATTCTCACTCCTTTAGAAGCAGCTGGTAGCACAGCAGATAGAGCACTGGGCCTGGAACCAGGAAGACTGGAGTTCAAATACAGCCTCAAGCACATAGTAGCTGTGTGACCTTGGACAAGCCCCTTAACCTCTCAGGATCTCTGTTCTTCAACTGTAAAATGGGTTTTATAACAATAGCACCTATGTCTCCTGGTTGTTGTGAGATCAAATGAGATAATACACATAAAAGGTGCTTAGTATAGTGCCTGGTACATAGTAGGTGTTCTACAATGTTTATCTGATACCCTTTATTTCTTAAGAAGCCGAGAGCTTAATGATAGCTTTCCCATTTTGTGGAAGAGAAGTGTCTTACATAGCTAATATGCAAATGGAGGCTTTGCCATCATTCATCGGTCTGGACATTCTTCCTTAAATAAAGCACTAAGACCAGGCAATGTTAAAATTAAACCTACTCAAAACCATTCCCTTGAAGATCACAGCAATTGTGCCCAACCCAAAGCTCTGCTCCATCTTCTCCATCCTCATTCTCATTCATTCATTCACTTCCTCCGATCAAGGAAGGCTTTGGTGCAACCCCTCCAGACACAGCAGTCCTCTTATCTACCTAACTGGCTATAGATGCCTTGAAGCGATGGGCCAACCTGTAATTGTCTTCCATGCCTCTCTGTGTGACTCCTGCTTCTGGGCAGAGGATGGACACTTGACCAGTGGGCCTTAGTTGACTGAATCTTGCACTTCCCCAAATTCAGACTCCTTCATCCCCTCAGTGATAAGAGGATCAGTACAATCTGTATTTGGTGGGTGGCTATGGGTTTAGGGAAATAGGGGAGGGCACAGGAGATTCTCTGGCTTACTTAGAATTTTCTACTTTACACAGTTTAGAGGAGATTTCTTCAAATATCATTTTATAGATGAGGAAGCTGAGGTCCAGACTTGTATTACGCTGACTATTCAAACTGTAATTTCTCCAATTTTCTTTCTTTATTCTCAGACAGTCTCTTTATCTTTACATTAAAACTTCTTTATAAAGCTTTCCTATAAATTCTATGTTAGTTTTTGTTTAAATTATTATTCATTTCCTTAAGAAGGTTTTTTTTTTCCTGCTGTTAGACCATTAAATAAGGGAAACAATATTTTGAGGATGAGGAAGGACTGTGCCTTCTTGCTTGGACTTTGTTGTTCCTATTGTCTAAAACTTTCCTTAAATATTGAGCAATGAAAATCTTCCACTGTGCAGTAGAAGAGGAAGCTTGAACTTGGGGATGAAGAATTGAGCTTGGGGATGAGGGAGAGACCTTGGAGAGTGATGGATTGAAATGATAAAGGGAAGGACAGACGTTGGGAATAGAGAGATGAGCTTGGGTGTGAGGGAGTGTCCTTGGAGAGTGATGGATTGAAATGAGAAAGGGAAGGATGGAGCTTGGGGATGGAGGGATAAGCTTGGGTGTGAGGATCTCAACTCAGAGATGAAGGACTAAACTTGGATTCAAAGGCTTTTGATCAAAAGGGTAGCCCTGCCATGTCTTGGGTCCCTGACTTTCTTCCATGTCACAGATTCCCAATAGAGTGAACATTCCTTGAAGGCAGAAACTCTCCTGTTTTTCACCTCTGACACAAAGCAGGTGTTTCATAATCCCTCTGGATTTTGAAATTAAATGAACTGTTCAATATCTTCTTCCTGCAGGGAGTCTGACTCCCTTCTCTGTAAGTCTTCATCATCTGGAACTGAGCATCTCTAAACATAACTGAACTGGTTCTTGGTTGGCCAGCAGTCACTTGGCACAGCAGCGCTTCCTTTCCAGGCCTTTCTGCCCTACTAAGTAGGACTTGCTGAAGAGGAGAGCACTTGCCTAGGAAGATCCCCGCAAAGAGGAAAGTCTCCACTAAAGAGACTCCAATAGTTCATGGCTATGGGGCCATGGACACTGACAGGCTGTGGCAGTGACATGTGGAAGTGTGGAATATCTGGATCGGGAGTCAGAAAGCCAGTGTTAAATCTCCATCTTCCACATCTGACTCTTCCTAGCCTAGCATCAGGCCTTTACCCTTGAGCCTCTCTCAGAACATTTGTAAAATGGGCATAAGCAAACCTAGCCCAATTACCTATCTCCCACAGTCCCCGGCCTTCACATCCAGCTCAGCTCTGGTGAGGCCTCCTGCCCTGGGCCTCACCCAACCTCCCATATTATTAGTGTGTAGACCTTTTGAAAATTACTTTCCCTTAAGATCAGAGACTACTTGATTTAGAGTTAGTTAGAAGGTCATTTAGACCAACATCTTCGTTGACAGAGAAGACATTGGACCAAAGAGCTAAAATGGCTCGCTCAAGGTCAAAAGGTCTGAATATTTATTTTTAATAAGTTTTTCATGATGTTTTCATTTCTTACATCACCGTCATCATCCTGAAGGAAGAGCAAGTTGGACATAACAGATTTGCAGTTTCATGTGAAATCATCTTTTTGATTATGCTTTGTTATGGAAATGATTGTTTTGTACCATAAATTAAAAATTCTATAAATTTTAAAGTTAAAAGAGCCATCTCATATAGCAAATAGTATTTCAAAAGAGGACAAAAATGAACATAACTTATCTATACATTGAAAAAAGCCCATGCAGTGTGTAATCCCTGTGAACCTCCCATATCCATGGGGGGAGGGGGGAAAGTGGGGCTATCTTCTCTTATGTCTTCATTTGAATCTTGCTAAATCTTTATAAGGGCAGTTAGGTTTTGCAGGGGATGAAGTGTCAGGCCTGGAGTCAGTAGGACTTGAGTTCAAATATGGCCTTAGACACTTACTAACTGAATGACCCTGGGCAAGTCACTTTACCCTGTTTGCCTCAGCTTTGTCATCTATAAAATGAATTGGAGAAGGAAACAACAAACCATTCCAGTATCTCTGCCAAGAAAACCCCAAATGGGGTCATGGAGAATCAGCCATGACTGAATAACAAGGATCTCTAGAAATTTGTTCTATTTCCTTTTAATTTTTTGGTGTATGGTTGTTCTTTCCATTTATATTATTGTCCTTATTGTGTGTATTGTTTTCTTGGCTCTACATCAGTTCATGAAGGTATTTTCATGCTTCTCTGTTTTCCTGTATCCATCTTTACCTATTTCAAACATGACAACACATTTGCACACAGTGGGGGCAGCTGGGGATTGTAGTGGACAGAATACCAGTCAAGGAGTCGAAAAACCTGAGCCAAATCTTGACTTGGACATTCCTTAGTGGAGTGGTGCCAAGCAAAGCACTTTACCTCTCTGTCTCTGTAAAATGGGAATAATAATAGCACTGACTTCTCAGGGCTCTCATGAGGACGGAATGAGAGAGTATTTGTAAAGTGCTTTGTGCTCCATCAAAGCCAGTTGATAACAATGCTGACAATAGATACTAGTTGTTCACCATTTGTAACTTAAATCATCATGACTATCATTGCAACAATTTTTCTGCTCATATTATTTCCCCTAGTAGAATGCCAGTTCCTGGAGAGAAAGGACTGTTTCCCTTTGTCTCAAAAGCCTTAATTTCTAGTTAATTCTGCTTACACACAGCCCATAGCATTAGAATGTGCCTCCAGGACATTTTATTTTCAAAAATACTTTTAAAGACATTTATTGAAAACTCAGTCATAAAGAACTTTATTTTATTCATCAAACTAAAGGAACCAAATCGGGCTAAACTTATTTTTAAATTAATAACTAAAGCTTACTTTTAAAATGCAACCAGAAATGTGACACACTGTTTTTGTATGTGTATGTGTGTGATCCATGCACGTATGTGGGGGACATTAGGGCATCCGTGTGCTGCTAAATGCTTAACAACTGATTGTCCCCTCAAATGTACCCAGATCAGAGTTTGAAGTCAAATATGTATTATTGATATTTTCTCCATCACTTCCTTAAGTTCAGACATTCAACAAAACAATTGATTAAGTCTTGATTTGTAAAGTTTGCTGATTTTCAGGGTCATGTTGAACATTTAACAATTAGTTCTCAAGAGCCAGTTATAACTAGTTCCGGGGCATCCTTGCTTTAGGGTATTGCTGAGCACACCAGCACATTCACCTATGTCCTCAACACTCTTACAATCCATGGCCTATACTAGGCAGTCAAATATGTTTGTTGATTGAGTGACTGGCCAATCTGGCCTTAGGAACTCAGAGCCTCTGACTCCATACCTAGCATTCCCTCTAATACTCCAGGCTGTCCCCAGCACCATGCTGTTTCATCAGAGATGCAGTGATTTTGTTTGTGCAAAGCTTTACAAGTCTATGCAATTAAAATAATCTATTTCCTCTTCTGTGGTCTCCTCTAACCTTTGCTTGGTTAATAATTCTTCCCCAACCAGAGTTCTGAAAGGCGCCCGATCTCATATAGTGTTATATGATATAAGGCACTAGCTCAATGAAGAGTTCTACCAAATGGCTTTCCACTTATATAACTTCCGGCCAAACAGAGAATCTTGGCCCCAAACACTTCTGGTTTTTAGAATTATTGAACAGTGGACTATTGACTTTATTTTTTCCTGATTCTTCATTGCCTGGTCTGTCTCATTGATCTTTTCTGATTTTTATTCAGCAGTGAGAAGTTGTGGGGGTTTCTGCTTTATTAGATAATGTGAAAGCTGGAAGTACAAATCTCTCCTCATTCTTCCTCTCCTCCCTTCCATTATTTCCTCTGAGAGGTCAAACATTTTGATTTGGTTTTGGTTTATAAAGCTCTGTATCTCCTTGGTACCATGAGATCTCCAAGTTAATTTAAGTTAATCACTTCTATTAGATCAGTACGATCAACAAATGTCCATCAATTGCTTTTCCTACTTTCTACTTTTCTGCTTGTTATTATTGATACATTTTTGAACTATTATCTTCATTTTCAGACAAGTTCATAGAACCTCTCCTACCTACTGAGTTATCCCATGTAAAAAAGACATTTTATGAAAGAGAAAAAATAGTTCCACAAAATTAACCAATACATCAGCTACGTGACAGTATATAGTGTTCCACACCTGCAGTCCTCCCCTTCTTCAAGGAAAAGGGAGAATCACATCTATTTTCTAGGGGCAACAGAAACAGTGATAATAATGAGTAATAGAAGTAGTAATAGTAGTAGTAGTAGTAGTAGTAGTAGTAGTAGTAGAAGAAGTAGCAGCAGCAGCAGTAGTAGTGGTAGCAGTAGTAGAAGTAGAAGTAACAGCAGCAGTAGCTAATCTTTATATAGCTTGTTAAGACTGATCAAACCATTTACTTAGATAATATCATTTGATCCTCATAAAACCTTGTGATGGTAGGGGCTGATATTATCTCCATTTTACAGAAGAGGAAACTGAGGCCAATAGGTTGTGACTAACAAGATCAGAGAACTAGTAAGTACCTGGGGTGGGATATGAACCCAGATCTTTCCACTGTCACATCCATGATGTGATTTATAACATCAACTTGCCTCTCTCTCTAAGATGAAGACCAACTTTGTCGTAATTAAACAGTGTTCATTTTCATTATTTTTTGCTTTATATTCACATTATTGTAGTCATTTTGGTAGATTCTTTCCTGGCCCTGCTCACCTCAGTTTACAAGTCTTTTTACATTTTTGTGAACTCTTGTGATACATTATTCTAATGAGTTCACCACTGGGAATCCACCCAAAGTACTAAAGATCTTTTTCCCTTTCTACCACTATTAAGTGGGTACCACTCATGCACTCTGGTTAGCCCTCTGTCACTCTTCATTATTGCCACATGACCAACCCATCCTCTCCTCTTATAATAGGTGATTGATGGACTCTCAAACTCCCACTCTTAAAAATTCCCTCAGGGTTGCTTTTCCAAGGAGAAAGAGTTACCATTGATACTCACTCAAAGCCAAGAGGGCTTAAAATGTGGCCATAAAGTGGAGCTTGGGCAGGGACCTATTGTAGTCTAATCTATGAGCTTCAGCGTGAACTGGGTTTAAGATTTTATGAGGAAACAAAAGAAGGAAGAAAAGAAAGAATCCAGCCAGTGAACCCGAGGTTAAGTGGGTGGCTTATAGCCGACAAATTTAACTTCCTTTGGAGAGGAGAAGAAGAAGGAGAGGGAGAGGGAGACAGAGAGGATGAGCTGAGTTGCACAACTAGCTGGGTCCCCATTCAGGCAGCTCTGTCTACTCAGAGGTTGTGTTTGTCCTTCATTTTCAAAGAGGGCCATGGTGTCAGGGGAATGGTAACATGAGTTACAGTTGACTTTGATTTGAGTGGGGGAGAACTGTGCAAGGGCATCAGCCTCACCTCCCCCAGAGCCATCTGGGTCAAGTGACTAGATATCCATCAGGATGACTGAAGATGACCCAGGATGCAATGGGAGACCCTGGGCCTTTTGGGTCTCTGTTTTACATTTCAAAGTCTCTTACATACCTGCACATCTTCAGTTTTGTCTAAAATTCCATTGGGGCACCATCTCTGATTGCACTCCACTTTTTTTTTTAACATAAATAAGTGTTATGCCTTTTCAAAGACTTTTCTGCTTCTATTGGTATAATCACAATGTTTTTTTTTTTGTTTGATATTGAACATGATTAATTCTGTTAATTGTTTTTCCTGTGTTGCTGCTTTATGTTTTGAATATAATTGATTATATTAATTGTTTTCCCAGTGTTGAATTATTCCCTTATCCTTGGTTTAAATGCTACTTTATCTTAGTGAATAATGTGTGGGCTATATCACTGCTGCCTTTTGAACAGAGTTTTATTTAAAATGTTTGGATTAATGTCCATTAGTGAGATTGTCCCCTTTTCTTGCTTTAGCCTTCACTGATTTAGGTATTAGGACTATATTTATCTTATAAGTGGAGTCTGGGAGGGCATTTTCATTTTCATTTTTTTCTAGAATAATATCCGTTCATGATATAAAGCTTGCTACAGTTCACTTGTAAATGTATCTGGAACCAATGTTGCTTGTCTCTATTTCCACTGACTAGTTCCTTTACATATAGTGTAATTTCATTTTTTGAGACTGGGTTATTTAAGATCTCTATTTCATGTCCCAAGAATTTGGAGAGTTCATCTGAATGCCTAATTGCTGAGTCTTATGGCCTATTCTCAGTCCTCAGCTTTCTGTAATATCTGAAATGGTAATCCACCTCTCCTCCTAGTCATTCTCTCTTCTCCAGGCTTTCATGGAAATGCCCTCTCTTGTTCTCTTCTTAGTTGCATGACTCCTCCTTCTCAGTCTCCTTTTCTGGGTTATTACCCATTACACAACCACTGCTTATGGCTTTATACTAAAGATCTGTCCTAGGCCCTCTTCTGAGTCTTTCCTGAGTCAGCTTTTTCTTTGAGTGACCCTATTATCTCAGCATTATCCTTGGTTCCTTAGGCTCCCACCCAACACATTCAGTTGTCAAGCCTAGTTATTTTCTCTCCACATCTCTTGAATCTGTCTCTTCTCTGCTCACCTAGTCACCAGCGGAGTTCAGGCCCTGATCACCTCTTATTTAATAGTTTGTGATAGCTTCCCAATTTCCTGGCCTACCTCAAGTGTCTCCCTACTTCAACACCACTGCTAAAATAATATTCCTTAAGCACTTATCTAGGCCATTTCACTCCCTACTCAATAGGTTTCAATGGCTTCCTATTTCCTCTGGGATAAAATGCATACTCCTTGGTTTGGTTTCAAGGACCTTCATAATCTGGTCCCATCCTACCTATCAGTTCTTATTCCTCATTATTGCCCTTTTTAGACTCCACAGTCTTACTTTCTGATCTCCATCCATGACACTCAAAGCCTAATTTCTGTAGCTTGATCATGCCCCAGACCTAGAATGCATTCTTCCCTTCTCTCCATCCCTTAGAATGGTCAGTTTCCTTCAAGGCTCATTTTCTATATGAAGTAATTTATGATTTCCCCTCCAGTTGGTAGTTTTTCTTTTCCCCCACCAGATTACTTCCTGTCAATTTTGTATATAATTTGTATGTAACTAAATATATACACGTGTCCCCTGGCTGGACTATGAACTGCTCATGATCAGGGACCATGTCACTTTTCCCTTTGTACCATAGTTCCCAATGTACTTTTGCTGCTCAATGAATGCTTTTTTGGGGAGGCTACATAGCACAGTGGGGCAGGTAGGTGGTGCAATGAATAGAGCACAGGCCCTGGAGTCAGGAGGACCTGAGTTCAAATCCAACCTCAGACACTTAACACTTACTAGCCATGTGACCTTGGGCAAGTCACTTAACCCCAATTGTCCTGCCTTCCCCCCGCCAAAAAGAAAAAAAAAATGCTTATTGACTGGTGAGTTGGTTGGCTTTTAAAAATTATCTATTTCACTTATATTTAAAGAAATTTTCTGGAACAAAATGTCAAGAAAATCAGGGAAACAATGAAAAAAATAAAGGCTAGGAACCTAGCAGTGCCAGATCTCCAACTGTACAGAAAAGCAAGAATCACCCAAACATTTTGGTGCTGGATAAGCAACAGAGTGATTGATGAACAGTAATACTGGGTTTGATAAACCCAAAGATCCCAGCTACAACAGCAAGAACTCACTATTTGAGAAAAAGTGTTGGGAAAACAAGAACGTATTCTGGCAGAAACTCAACCTACAACAACATCCGTTTTCTTTATTCTGAACCTGACAAACATGACCATTTCCCCATCCAAAGAACATGAACAAGAATCTGGGAATGTTCAATAAGCAGCACTTGATTGGAATTTCAAATCGAACACATCAGTACCAGTGCTTCCCTGCTCAGTCACAGCCCTTTTAGAGTTTTCTTATGCTCTCCTTTGGTTTTTTAAATGAGTCTCTGCCAAGTTTTTTGTTTCCTCTTCCTTTTTTCTTGGTATCACTGTCACTATCACTACCCCTAAACCCCCAAACCCTCAAACCACAAAAAGTCCCTTCCTTGTAACAAATAAATGTAGTCACACAAAATGAATCTGCACATTGACCCTACCTGAAAATGCATGTCTCATTCTACACCCCTAGTGCCCCATCTCTCTGTGAAGAGGCTAATCATGTGCTTTGTTGTATGTCTTCTGACATCATGATGAGTAATCCCATGGACCTCTTTTCTGAAGTCTCTACCAATACTTTAGTTCACAATGTTGTATTCATTATATAAATTATTCTTGAATTCTTTCTCATTCCATTGTATATTATTGTATATCCTTCTGGATTGCTCTGAATCTTTTTTTCCTTTGGTAATTTTTATGATGTAAAAATAGTACATTATAATAAAACATACTTTTTTCAGTCATTTCCTGACCAACAGTCATCCAATTTTTTTCCAGATGTTCGCTACAGTATAAAGTGTGAGTGTAGATCTTTTCTTTGGGCTTATGATTATTTTCCCTCTTTCCTTGTGTGATGATAATTTGATGCCTTCTATTCAAATTAATCAGCATTTACTCAGTTTAATATGATTTTATTGGTATCAGTGACTATATCAGTGAATTAAATAGAATAGGATCAAGCTTAGATTAGTTGTGTATTGTTAATATTGTTAGTACCAAATAAAGTCATATGTATTACTAGTATTGATATAATGCATATTATTATTATTATTGGTTATAAGATATATTTGTAGATGTTAGAAAAAATCACATTACATAGAAAGAACTGAGTCAAATTTACAAGAACACAAGTCATTCACCAACTGATAAATGATCAAAGGATATAAATAGGCAGTTTTCAGGTAAAGAAATCAATGCTATCTGTAGTCAAATTTTTAAAAATGCTCTAAATAACTATTGATTAGAGAAATGCAAATTAAAACAGCTCTGAGGTATCACCTCACACCTATTAGATTGACTAATATGATAGAAAAGGAGAATGATAAATATTGGAGGAGATGTGGGAAAATTGGGACACTAATGTATTGTTGGTAGAGTTGTGTACTGATTCATCCATTCATTCTGAAGAATAATTTGGAACTGTGATCAATTTGGAACTGTGACCAAAGGGATATAAAACTGTACATATCCTTTGACCCAGCAATGCCATTACTAGATCTGCATCCAAAAAGAGATTTCTTTTAAAAAGAAAAGGAGCTATTTACACAAGGGCATTTATAGCTCTATTTGTGGTGGCCAAGAATTGGAAATGGAAAAGAAGCCCATCAGTTGAGGAATAGCTGAACAAGTTGTGGTATGTGATTACAATGGAATTCTGTTGAGTTACAAAAAACAATGAACAGGATGATGTTAGAAAAAACCTGGAATTTCTTACAAGAACTGATGCAAAGTGAATGATCAACTGTGAATGACTTAGTTATTCTCAACAATACAATGATCCAAGATGATTCCAAAGGACTCATGATAAAAGTTGTTATTCACATCCAGAGAAAGAACAGATGGAGACCAAATGCAGATCAAAGCATACGATTTTTCACTGTTTTATGGATTTTTTTTCTTTTGGTCAGCTTCTTCTTTCACAACATGAATAATACAAAAATATATTTTACGTGACTGCACATATATAACCTACGACTCATTATCACTACTGCCTGCTGACATTTCCTTTTGCTCATCACTTCCTTAACTTCTAGGATACGGTTTCTCAAATAAGAGATGTTTAGTTTCTCAGGAAAACTGCTGCTGAGGTGGCAGGTAGAATGCCTTTTTCTAAGAAAAACCTGATAGAGTTTTAGTGACTTAAAAACCTGCTGACATGGTGACTATGATTAATAACCCCTCAACTCTAGGCTTTGATAGTTCAGTTTTGGTTTTATCTTGCTAAGGACGCTGCTGAGCTTCTTGAACTTCCAGCTATGCTGCCCTCCACCCACCCCCATGTTCCCAGCCTTCCTTTATGTATTGTCTTCTCCCTTTGGAATAGAAGTCCACTGAGTGCAGGGACTCTGAGTTCATTTGTATTGCCAGTACTTAGGACAATGCTCAGCACCCAATAAACACTTAAGATGCATTTAACTGGTTGGCTAGACTTTCAAATATTTTGTACACTGTGTAGTTATCTTGATTGGATTTTCTTTCTTCTACCCCCCCCCCTTTTCTGAGGGAGAGGAAGGATACACAGAAAGATTTCCTATTCCCTCAATTTCTATTTCTTGTCTTATTGCCATGGCTAACATGTCTAGAACTATATCAGAGAATGGTGGTGACAATGGCATTTTTGCTTTGTCCTCAAAAGGGTTATTGGAAAAGCTTCAAGTTTTTCACCATTACAGAGAAAGTGAGATCTTGGTTTTGAATTGGTTCTGTTTACTATATTATGGTTCTTTTATGGTTTTCAATTAAAAAAACTAAACAAAAAAGAAAAAAAACACTGAATTTTGTCAAAAGTTTCTTTTTCTTCTTCTGTATGTGTTGGCATGATAGTGATTTTTATTATTTTGTTATAAATATGGTCTGTAATATTTACAGTTTTCCTAATGGAATTCTATATTTTTGCATAAACTGCCATTCCAGACCTTGATCTATAGCTTTTCTTCTTTCATTTACTATCTCCATGGTTTAGATACAAGAATCATGATTTTCTCAATTAATTAATTTGGGAGGATTCCTTCTTTCCTTTGTGTAGGAAAAGCAAATGATTTATGTGATATTGGTATTATTATGGTTGAATGTTTGATAGAATTCACCAATAAGTCCACCTGTAATTAGACCCTCTTTCCTAATTTGGAGGCATCCTTTGGAGTTCTTTTATGGTTTGTTCAATTTATTTCTCTTTGAGTTATTTATGTTCCTTGTTCTGTTTATCAGAGCATTTTATATTTTTATAAATATTCCCTCATTTCATTTACATTTATCAGTTTTATTGGCACACAATTTAGCAAAGCAGTTTTTTCTTTATTTGTTGTGAATCCTCTTTTATTTTGATGGTAATAATCCTGTTTTTCTCTTTTTCTTTTATCAGATAACTAATGATTTGTCTATGCTTTTTTCAAAGAATCCAGCTCCTAGTTTGAATTTTTAATTCTGCATTTTATGTTGTGTTGTGGGTTTCCATTTTGTTTATATCTTCTCTGATGCACAGAATGCCTAATTTTGTGTTTAATTGGGTTATTCATGTCTGTTGTGTTCTATGCTTTTAGTTACATACCCAATTCAATGATTTGTTCTTTTTTCTGTTGATTAAAAAGTGTTTAGACATGCAATTGTTCCTTAAAGAATGAACTCCCTTGGATGTCCCCCAAAGGCTTCATTAAGTTTCCTCAATTTTGTTATTTTCTTGGATGAATTATCTGTAGCCTCAATGCTTTGTTCTTTGATCCACAGATGCTTTAGGATCAAAGCACACATATCTTACTTCTGTTGCAGCATATACACTTGGGATTGGGCTGCTTTTTTTCCTCAGTTTCTTGCATTGCAGGATATGTGGTCTGTCTTGCACTGTGTTTCTGCCTAGAGAAAACGCTGGGGTAGAAAGTTGGCCCCAACTGGGTTTCCAGTCCCTTTACATCCATCACAGACATTCTTTCTCCTCTAACCTGTGGCTCTCATCCCCCCCCTCCCATTTTACTTACATCTTCTCTGACCCAGACAGAGGCCCTGGTGGGATTTCAAGGAGGGGTAGGCTGTTCATTGGTTGTCCCTTATTCTTTAGAAAATGTCCTTTATTAGAATATAAACTCCTCGAGTTTAAGGACTGTTTTGCTTTTATTTTTTTTTAATCTGAGGATTTTTTTCTAACATTTTATTTAAAATAAAATCACAACAAAATATACACTGATTAAAAAAACCAACCCAAAATGTACAGTATCATAAAGGTAATTGTTCACTGATATATGCATAAAACAATTTCTTCTGCCTTTATATATTCTCTTCAAAACAGAAAAATAGACACTGATGTCCTTTTCAGCTAAGAAATGGAAATGAAAACTACAAACTTTCATTACTCTGGTGGTTACCATTTAACTACAACTAGAAATCAAACCCATTATGTTTCCAAATGCACATAAAGATGTATTTACCCAGAAAGCTTAGAAATAAGTACTAGCTATTCTCCTCTCCCCTCCCCCAGCCATACTGCAATACTTTTTATTTTTCTGTCCTTTCTAAAAGCACAGTGGAGATTTCCCACCCCTATTAATGGACTTCAGACGATGTACTATCAGTTTCATGGGAAGAATGAAGCTTCAGATGTTTAGTATTTTCAGCACTCTTGGGATCATTGATTTGGTGGACTTCTTGGTTGTGAAATTCTTGGCTGATCTTGTTGACTTGTAGTTTGTGAAATTCTTGGCTGTCTCTGTTAGCTTCTTGACTATGAAATTCTTGGCTGACTTTGTCATTTTATTGATTGCCATATGAGTCACCTTGCTGCTGGTTGTCATAGTTAATCCGTTCAAGTTGATAGCTTTTCAATTGCTCATGACTTTGGGTTTCTACACTATATTCATCTGGGTGGCTGGCTTCATTACTCTTCTCACCATTGCTGTTCCAAACAGAAGACTTAGGAAGGTTTTGTGAGACAGGGAATGCCTTGGGTGTCTTTTTGGACTCATAGCTTTCCATTTGGGATGTAAGATCCTCTTCAGTAACATCAGGCACCTGTTCTGATGATCTGTAGGGTGCTCCCAATTTTGACCTCAGTCCATAGGCCACACTATCTCCTCTGCCTCCATTATCACCTCTTGTTGGACCATCAGGTAGAAAACTTGGTGTTGCTGGGGTATCAGTAGGAAAATCAGTGACCACCTCATCAGATTCATCTGAATCATCAGAATCAGTGCTTTTATGTCCCTCATCTCCATCATCGTCATCATCGTCAATATCATCTGGGCTTTCATCGGAGCTTCTTGGGAGTGTCTCTTGTAAGTCTTCTATACTTTCTTCAGAGGACACTGAATTCTGTGTGGCTAATAATGTTTCCTTCTGGGAAGGGTCAGCAGTCAGCCATATTGCCACAAAGTCTGGATGTTTGCTATAAAGCAGCTTTTCTTCTGAACTACCGGAATTTCACGGGCAATGCAGAGACAATGCCAAGTAAGCAGAAGCAAATCACAGCAGTCCTCATGATAGATTCTTCCTCAGTCTTCCCAGTGATACGTGAGGTGGAGATTGGGCAGGAAGGTTGCAGTTAGCAAGAAGATTGTTCAGGTCTTTAGTTCCTGATGCTCCTTCCTTTCCTCTTCAGACTTTTGCTTTTGTTTGTAAGTCGCTTTGACCAGCAGTACCCCCAGAAACTCCCCAACTGTCTAGAAATACATTTGCCATTTGGCACCTAAGGAGGTTCCTGGCAGGTGTCAGAGTTGCAAGACATTAGCCAGATCTAACATGGAAGAGAACAGTCGGCCTAACTCATAGCATCATAGACTCAGAGCTTGAAGGAACCTCAGGGGCTAGCTAGTCCAATAGTCAGTAAGTACTTATAGAACACGTTTGCATGCACCAGCATGTAGTGCAGCTCCTGGCATGAAGTGAGTGGAATAATATATGCTTTTTCATTCATTCATTCACATGTTATTAGACTGTCTTCTTCCCTGGTTGCATATTTCTCTTATGGCATCCTTTGCACCATTTATCCTGTCAAGGGGTTGGGATTAACTAATCAGAAATGGTGGAAGATCCCATTGAGAGCTCTTTGAGGATGGGGATTGTTTTTACTTTTCTTTGTCTTCTCAGTACTTAGCACCGTGTTAGGCCCACAGTAGGGTGATCTATGAGTGTCTCATTTCATTTCAATCCTAAACCTCAATCACCAGATTGATCTGAGTCGAAACTGTTGTTGATTAAATTTCTAGATCCCTAGGCACATCCAAGTTTGTTTACAGATCAGTAAAGATTTGACAGGAAGCAGGGAGGCAAGGAAATGTGTCAGTCACACTGAGGAATTAATAATTGTTTATTAACTTACTAACATGAGAGTCTGAGGACTGTAGGAAGGTGGAAAACAAAATCTCCAAAAGTTAGATCATGGGTGGGTGTGGAAGCACAGGAAATCAAAATTTGAGAGATGGACTGGAAAAATATGGATTGTTTAAGAGGTCAATGGTCAACATAAATACCAATACAAGGTACTTTAAAAGTATTAGAGCAATTTTAAACTTTGACAGCTTGGGACAGTCTGGCAAGTTTAGTAAGAGAAGGACAGAAGGAGAGATGGAAGGACAGAAGATTATGGTTTAGAGAAAAGAACTAAGAGGGCCAGTATGGTATAGTAGGTAATGCTGAACTAGGAGTCAATAAGAGCTTAATTTGGAAGCTGCCTCAGACACTTACTAGCTCTTACTAGCTGTGTGACTCCACCTGTTCCATTAAATGAAAGCAGTGAACTTGATGTCTATGAGTTTATGAATGGTGAAGTTCAGGCTGTCAGGGATGAGACCATTGGAAAAGCTGGTGACTCCTTAGCAAACCATATGGGTAGGTGGTCTAAGTAGGATGAATAATGGGATTATTGGCATTTAGAAATTGTATGCTTCTGGTGTAGTTCAGTCAGTAACATTGATAGCAAAGTCCCCAGGAGTGATGGAAAAAGATGAGTTGGAATGGAAACAATAAGCCATATGTGAACCTTTTTGGAGACATAAACTTATTTTGGATCCTTCTCCCTCTAGCTTTAGCCTTGCTTTAGGAATACCTAATATTTTAACATTAAATCACATTAACTAAGAGCAAGTTCAGTGTTCTTAGAAGCATGGCAAAAGGTTACCCTCTTTAGAATCTAACTCCCTATTCCAGCCTCCATGTTACTCCACAAAGTTACTCCACAAAGAATCAGCTAGTTTTTTTTTTTCTTAAATGGTAGCAAAATCAATTTTCTCTATCCTTAGCTGGTCCAGGAGACTAAGACTGGAAATATTGTTAAGGATACCTGTTCTTCTAAGTACAAAAGCTGAACATGAAGATCCATTATCTCCTTAGGCTTGACATGCTTCTGACCAGCATGCTGCAGCAAAGAAACTGTCAGGCAATGCTGTATCCTTGCTGAGTATCCTTTCCACAATAAAGTAAAGGAAACCTGTTTATAATTCTGGATGATCTATGAGTGTCTCATTTTATTTCAACCCTAAACCTCAATCACCATATTGGTTTGACTCAGGCCTGGCCTTTAATAAATTTCTAGTTCCCCAGTCACATCCCAGTTTGTTTACAGTTCAGTAAAGACTTGACAGGAAGCAGAGAGACAAGGAAATGTGTCAGTCACACTGAGAAAGCTTGGATGTCAGCATACTGCTCATGGGGTGTCCTGATGTTTGGTCATGAAGGAGGAAAGAGGAGAAGCCCATAAAAAGCAGGGTTTTTGTTTCATCTGAACCAGTAACTGGGGGGTAGGAGAGATCTCTGGATTTGAAGCTTTGAAAACCAGGGCTCGTGTCCCTGCTTTGCCACTGACAACTTGCACAACATTATGCAAGCCTCTCCCTCAGACTGGGTCTTGGTTTCTATGTCTTAGTCATGGAAGTGTTGGAGTTATCCTTTCAGGTTCTCAGTCCTATGATACCAGACCTGCCATCTCTTCTTTTGAATTCATCAACAAATGATTATAGGAAGTGAAAGTAATTCACAAAAATTAAACAAGTGGGAACTTCCCAGCCACTCATGAGAATAAGGAATGACAGGAAATTGGCAAAGTCAAGCTGATTATTTTTCAGTCAAATCAAAACTGAAGGGGCTGGAATGTGGTGGATGAATGACTGACATTTTGACTTGGGACTTGGCTGTAGATTTCAGTTCCCTGAGCAGACTATCCACACTGTCAAATCCTTCTGAAGTGCTCATCTTATTTTAGTGAGAAGACATGAAAAATGTGCAGAAGGTCCCAGGGATATTTTAAAGTTAGCCAATGCAAGATTTTAACCATTCTCCATGCAAAGTGTGGTCCACTGGAAAGCTCACTTGGCTTGGAGTCAGAACATTTGGGCTAGAATTCTGTTGGAACTGAACCTCTAAGCACCTAGTTTTGTCGTGTGTGTGTGTGTGTGTGTGTGTGTGTGTGTGTGTGTGTGTGTGTGAGAGAGAGAGAGAGAGAGAGAGAGAGAGAGAGAGAGAGAGAAAGCCAGAAACAATGACCTCCAAGGTATTTGCCCAGTCCCAACATTTAAGGATTTGGAATTTTTTTTAACGAAGTTATATGATTACTTCAAGGACAACTGAACAATGTATGATGTGTTTATGATGTGTTTTTTAAAAAAATGTCACAACATATTGCCCACAATGACTTAGGGGCAAGAAGAGAAGCATCAGGGCAGGGATAGCGGGAGAAGGAGGTGAGAGTGGGGATGGAGAAAGATACCCCAAATGTTGCCTTGGGAACTGTTAGAAGCTGTAGACAATATCTGAGTAGCTCAAATTATGGGACAAACATTTCACTGGGGGAAAATTAACCCTTTCCATTAAGTTGTTCTGATAAAGGCCTCATTTCTAAGACATATATATAAGGAACTGATTCAAACAGATAAGACTAGGAGCCATTCCCCAAATTGATGTGTGAGTCAAAGAATTTGAACAGGTGGTTTTCAGAGAAAGAAATATAAATTACTAATAGACATACAATGCTTCACATTACTACTAACAAGAGAAATCCACATTAAAATAAGTTCCACCTTACAACCATCAGATTGATAAAGATGACAAAAACAAAAAACTGACCAATGCTGGAGGGGTGGTGGGGAAACAGGTACATTGTTGGGCTCCCTGTTGGTGAGGCTGGGAATGGGTCCAGTCATTCAGGGACGCAAAGTGGATCTGTGTCCAAATGCCCTGAAACTGTTTTTACTGTTTTTTTTTTTTTCTGTTTTACTCAATGGAATATCCCCCTTTTAATGCAATGTTTTATTGTACACCAAATAATAGGCCAAAAGAAATTTCTGCAGAGAAAGCGGTTGAGGAGAGAGCACTTTATACATCATTGTCCACATAATCACTCCATGAAGAGGGAAGGGGGGGAGGGAGGGAGCAGAGGGGGACCCTCTCCCCCCCACCACAAAACATTCAGACATTTGAGACTAAAATAAATTGAAGAAAGATATTCTGTCAGCAGGAGGAGCAAATGGGATTAAAGGGCGGAAGCCCTGCCACTGCCTTCACCAGGGCTGGACACAACTTATTCAAGCTCTCTCTCTAAAACCCCCACAAGCCAAGAAGAAAGGAGCCTGCCTCTGGGCCCCTGATGCCCTTTCTACCCAGCCCACCATGGGCGAAATCTCCATTTGCTCCCTCCGCTACAGAAAGCCAACAATCTAGGCCTGGGAAGAAGGAAAGGGGGCCTAATTGCAACGGAAGACCGGGGACAGCATCTCCTTGGATGGAGTCTGAGGAAAGGAAGAGAAAAGGAAATACAAAGGAAAAGGAAGAAAAAAAAATAATAAAATATTCACGATATGGAGCCAGCGTGTTCTGATTTCGTTCACAAAAATGTCAAGGCTGCTTTGCCGAACAATCCTGTCCACCAGGGGCTCTGTTGAGGCTGTCTCTCCGGAAGGGTCACCAGTGGGCGAGGAAAGTCCTCACTCGCATGGCGCGGGCCACCGCCTGGAGGATGGATCCTGGCGGCCCCATTTGAGGAGGGGCAAGGGGAGTTGGGTGAGGAGAGAGAAGACAAAGAAGAGACGCGATGCTACGGGGCGCCAGGAGAGCCCAAGCTGGCACCCCTACTAACGCCTGCCCGCTTCCTAAGTGAGTCCTCAGTCGCCCAGGACAGGCTTCCTGGCACAGCCCAGCCCTGTACGTGCACACACACACAACATGCATGCGTCCCAATGTCTGGATCCATATGATGAGGTTAGGCATGTGTTTTAACGAGACCAATTATATATATAATTTATATATTATATAAGTATATATAATATATATATATATATACCAATTACATATATAATTTATATATTGTATATAAGTATATATAATATATATATATATATATATATTTTCTTTAAAAAATCAAGTCTAGTTCTGTAGTGGAGGTGGTGGGGGAGCTGGAGGCATCCCGAAGGGTGGTATACCCGCCACCCCCATGCCCATCATGGTGACAAAGTTAGAAGGGTCCATGGGAGGCGGAGGAGGAGGGGGCGGGGCGTACATCATGCGGACAGAACCAGGTGGCAGAGGAGGTGGGGGGGTGCGGGCAGCAGAGGCGGCTGGACCCTGGGGGGCAGGGGCACCATAGTGGGGTTGCCTTGCATCTGAGGTGCTCCTGGAGAAGCTGCGGCAGCTGCCTGCTGCTGTTGCCATGGCTGATGGACCCTGTGCCAGCGCTCGTGGTGGTAGTTGTCGTATTTTGCTTCCATGACAAGGAGGTACTGGAAGTCATACTGCTGCTGGGCGGCGGGGGAGGTGGAGGCTGCTGCTGCTGCTGCTGCCATGGGGGAAGGGGGGCAGAGGGAGGGGGTGGGGACTGCCCACTGGGAGGTGGCGGTGGCAGCACCATGCCCATAGGCGGAGGCGGCATCATACCTTTTCCTTGATGTAAAGGATAGACCCCAGAGCCCACAGGCGTACTTCCCAGGTACTGATCCACTGGAGGCGGGCCATGGTGCCCAGGTGGGTGGGGCCCCTGGTTCATCGGTGGTGGGGGTGGCTGCATCCAGTGGGGTGAGGGCCCATGAGGGTTGTGCTGCATAGGATGACCGCCATGCCCACCTGTCAGGTTGGGCCCGCCAGGTCCTCCGCCATGCATCCCATGGTATGGACGATTGATTCTCTGAGGGTCCCGAGTTCATCCACGGTGGGCAGCTCTGGGTAGTGGACATGAGAGATGGCGGTGGCGGGTTGTTGACGGGGGCAGCAGGTCGAGGCTTGCTGGCCAGGGGTGTAGCAGCATTCCCAGAGGCATGGCCAGCAGAAGCTGGAACAGGAGCTTCACCCATGGGTGACATGGCTGCCATGAGGGACAGGTATTCCTTATCCATGCAGGCTTTGTCCTGGGCTGACTGTGGGTCACCAGGCCTTTGGAATTTGCAATCTGAAGCAATGTGGCCAGCCCTTCCACATTTGGTGCAGACAGTAGTATTAGTGATGCTTCGGGTCTCTGAGCTCTGCCATGGTCTTAAAATCCTGTTGTCATCCTCCCGGAGGATCCCATTCAGGCGGGCTAACTCCCGAGGCTGCATCTTCAGTAGGTCGTTCTGGTCCTCTGGGGTTTCAATGCCCTGTTTCAGAGTGTTCCGGATCTTCTCTACTGCCTTTTTGACATTCTCCATGGTGTTGGCAGTTACCAGGGCATGGAGGGGCTCGTCTTCCCCTAGCAGCATCTGCCCATCCTTGCGTCCAACCTTGCCTTCCTTCACCGAGCCTTTCCCCCGGATCATAATCTTGGCATTGCAGTCCTTCTCAATATTCTTCAAGGTGTTGCCCCTGGGCCCAATGAGAAGTCCCACAAAGTTGACTTCTGGATACTCATCCTGTGGTATCATCACCTTGTCGCTTACCCGGGTTGCTGGAGGTTTGTAATCTGCAGGTGGTTTGAAGTCAGGGTTGAGTGCCACCATTTCTGTGATGAGATTGTGCCTTTCTTCTTCCCAGCTTCTTCCGGGTCCGAAACTCCCTCTTGTTGAGTCGCTTCCCCTCGCTATTGTAAATGGGCTCAGGGAAGGGGACCTGTCCTCAGGGTTAGGGCGGATGCCCAGGTCTCCCGTGCGCCGTTTGCGAGTCAGGTCTTCAATCTGCAGTTGCACTCTTTCTTGCTCCCTCGTGAGTCCGGGGGGAATGACTGTGGGCATGCCCGGAATTACCGTCTTCTGCTCCATCGTGTCCTGGTTCCATCGGCTCCTCTTCCGCTTCTTGTTGGGGAATTCCATCGGCGTGGCGTTAGCTCCGGGCGCCATGGCGCCCTCGGTGGCTGGGGCGGTGAGGGCGGCTCCGGGGCGGCGACTCCTGGGCTTCGCGAAACTTCGCGGGGCCGCGGCACGGGCGGCGAGCCTTCTCCGAGCGGACCGGACCACAGGAGCGAGCGCGAGCTCCTTCCTTTAACGCGGCGAGCGCGGCGGCGACCTGTTCTTATTCTTTGATCAGCAATGACAGTACTAGGCTTAGATGTCTAGAGAGTTCAAGGAAAAAAGGGAAAGAACCTGCGTGCACTCAGGATCTATAAGAGAATTTTGTTTGGTTTTGTTGTTGTTTTTAGTAGCAAGGAACTAGAAACTAAGAAGGGATCCCATAAGCTGGGGGATGACTGAATAAATGATGGTATCTGGATATAATGGAATGGAAAGAAGGAATCATAAGAGGGACAGCTTCAGAGAAACCTGGGAACGGTTGCAGAATAAAGTGAACAGAACCAGGAGAACAATTTCTAGAATAATAGCATCGTAAAGACAAAGAACTTTGAAAGACATAGAGATTCTAGTTTATTGTTAGTATGAGTGATTTATTAATATTATTATAATACTAATTATTATCTGTTCTGCATGAGGAAAGAGGATATAGTCATTTTTCTTTTTGAAACTTTAGGGACATCCTATTGCCTAGCTCAAAGAGTATATATCCCTGATGCTGATATTCAGGGCCCTCAGACATCTGGTACCTACTCATGTAGTCTCATAAAATAAAATTCCCATTCACATTTCCAGCCCAAGGGATGACTCTCCTTACAAGATGGGGGTGGCCTGGTCAGGTAGCAGTTTGTCTGGAAAAGATGTGGTTAGTTATTGGCCTGAGATATTACAGCCCTCAAGCAAATCTGATCTTGGGTTACATTGAGAAAGGCACAGCTTTCTAGAGGTTGGAAGGTGAGAGTGTCTGTATCCCACTCTTAATATGATCTGGAGCACGGTATTCTGGGCTACATTCCACAGTTTTAGAAATGGAGAGGAGAGTAACTAGGTCTTTAAGTTCCTGCCATAGGAGGATGAGTTGAAAGCACTAGGTATATTTCACCTGGAGAAGAAAAAATTGGGAGGCATGAGATGGGGGGGTCTTCTAGGATGTCAGGTGGGGGAGAGATTTGACTTTTTCCGTTAGACTCAAGAGGGCAAAACCAGGAGCGAGGGTTTAAATCTGCAAAGGGGGTGATGGGACCTTGAGGTCAAGAAAAACAAAAAAATAAAAGAGGCAAATTACCACCAATCAGAGCCATGGAAGGTTTTACTTGGAAGGATTTCCCCTTATTGACTATCTCTGAGCAGAGACTAAATGACCCCTTGTAGGGAACATTATAGTGGAGATTCCTGTTGTTTGTATGTGTGACTCAATGGCCACTGAATTAATTTCCAACTCTCAGATTCTGTGATTTCTCATTCTTTTCGTTCCTTCTACCTTCACTGTACCTTTGAGCACACCGTCCCTCTTACCTGAGTTATCATCCACCCACCCCCTGGACCCCATAGGTGAAGGTGTTCTCTCCTTCAAATATCTGGTAGCATTTTCTTTAGACTTCTCCTTTGTCTTCAGGGCAGGCTTGCATCTATCAGTCATTTTTGTCCTTCTTACTCCCTGACAACCAATTGATAATGTCACAGGAGCATCATGGTTCTTCCTTCCTTCCTTGGAAGCCAGCCTAGGACCAACCATACATTAGACACTTAATGAATGCATGTTAAATGAATGAATGAATGAGAGCATTTGGTTCTTTATCCAAAGGGTTACTTTCCATTTCATTGTTGGTTTAAATCGATTCTTTAAAATGTAAATAGAAATGGGGACCACTAAGCCATACACAAGGAGGTCACAGACTGATTAAAAAGTCATAAATTAACATTATATTTCATTTTAATTTTTTTTGTTAAGTATTTCCCCACTACATTTTCAACTGGTTCAGGTCACATTGGGCAGTATTGTTAGCCATGTTCTATTTGGGATACATGTTTGACACCTCTGGTTCAAATGCTCTTATTATATTATTTTTTGTTATTAATGTTAACAATTATAAAAAATCCCTTCCTTGTTGGAATAAATACAATCAGACAACAAATGGAGATAGCAAAGGTGTCTGCAAACCTCAAGGTGCCTATCTACCCATCCCCCAAGAAAGGAAGGAAGATTCTGTCTTCATTCAAGTATGGGACAATTATCCTTCCCCAAATCCCAATAAGGGGGTTATAAGCCCATAAGGACAGAATTTTATTATATTTTCTTTAATGTCAAAAATAAAACTGCCTTTTACCATAAATATGAAAGTTGGTTATGAGAATGAATATGCTTAATTCCAGCACATTAATTTTTATATTTTACAACCCATTAAAACTGAATCATAATTCTAAATCATCATTTAGCATTTTATACCAAAATAACTCTGATGTGGCTTGCTCTGTAAACATTTCCCTAACATTACATATGGAAATAGACTTTTCACCTTTTCTTTTTTTTTTTTGGCAGTCATGGAAAAGTGGACTAGACTTCCCATTGAGCAGGGAGAGAACTGTCCTTTGGATGAGTGTTCTGATTCAGTGCAATTTGATGCCAGGACCATGACAGCAAAGCTTCCAGAACGTGAGTCACGTTGAGTGGAATCGAAGGTTTTAGCGTGGCAGTTTCGGGGATTTCCATGGCCTGAGCCTCAGCTCATCATCCCTGCCCTTCCCACCCCTGCTGTCACTAAGAGGCCATCAAAGTTCAGAATGGCTGAAGCTTTGAGCCCTTGTGCACAATGGCCTGGCTCACTTCTTTTGATTCTGGAGTTGCCTTTTATTTAAGGAATATATCTGGAGAAAATGATAACACGAATTATTTAAAGTATTTCATATTCAGTAAGAGTTAAGTGTGATCTTTCTGAGCCACATAACCCATTTTCTGTATCATGCATCTTTTAAAATAGATCTTCCCATTGTCTTTGGTTTGCAAGAAAAGCTGAAGTCGCACAAAATCGCCCTGCTTGGGCTTTATCTCCTCGTGTTTGGGGTTCTGGTCCTAGTCACTGGATTTGTTACAGGTAAAGTATTGGTGAGAGCAATGGTTTAGCAGCATGTACTCTGGGGAACAGGAAGGAACGTGCTTCTTCAGTTTTTCTGTACTATCTCCCTGGACCTAGCCAGCTCCCACCTTCAACACCAGTGTGTTTCACATGTATGTGCGTAATATGTATTATGTGTGTGTTATGTGTGTGTGCATGTTTGCATGTGGGTGTGGGTGTATGCAGGTGCATTGTGTGTGCATGTGTGCCTGTGTGTGTATGTGTGTGTGTTTGTGTTTATATGAAGCTCTCAGTCCATGGGAGACATGGCAGCTGTGCCACTTCAGTTGTTTATGGCCACATCTAGCCAAGGTGTCTTCCGTGTCTGTGTGCTCTGTCCCCCCCTCTCAGAAGAAGAAATAAGAAGATTAGAGGAAGGAAAAGAAGGCGTATAGACAGCAGCCCTTTATCCTAACATGTGACTTTTGCCTCTTGCCTTGTGGAGGGGCGGGGGAAGATAGAATCCACTGGATCCCTGGTAAAGGGAGCAATTTAGCCAGTTTTTCTGTCTCTGTCTGTCTCTGTTTCTTTGTCTCTGTCATTGTCTCTCTGCTTCTGTCTCCTCAATCTCTGTCCCTCCCATCTATCTCTCTCTGTTTCAGTCTGATTATTTCTGTGTCTGTCTCTGTTTCTGTCTCTCTGTGTGTCTGTCTCCATCTCCCCCCTTCTGTCTCTCTTCTCTGTTTCTGTGTGCCTCTCTCCTCACCCCCCTTTCTCTCTCTCCCTTCCTCCCTCCTTTCCTCCCCCTTCCTCTCTCAGAATATCACTCTGACATCTGAGTCTTACAGAGCTGACCATGTCACTATCTGCTAAATGCAAAACAAAGCAAACAACCAACCAAAAAGCCTCCAAATGGCTGCCTGTTTTCTATGGGAAATCAAATAAAAGCTCCTCTGTTTGGTATTTCAGATCTTGCTCATCTAGGCTTGTTGTTGGCCCTCATATTGGTAAGGAGAGAAACTTGAACTAGAAAAACAATTTAGAAGGTCACTGTAAGGAGAGTGAGAGCTGCTAAGGGCTGGAGCTAGGCTGGGGCCACTAGAGTGGAGAGAAGAGGAAGTAGCACAGAGACTTTCTGGACCTCAGTTCAGAAAGATCTGCCAGGGTTTGGGCTATGAGGTATGGGACCAGTGAAGAGGCCAGATTTACCCCAACATAGCAAACCTGAGTGACCATGAGATCCATGGCCCCAAAGTCTTCCATAGACTAGAACTTCAGGTGATATTAAGTAAAATGGGATTTAGTCAGGTTGAATGTAAAGACTCAATTTTAAAGTTTCTTTCTTTGTTTTTGTAAGTCACCTTCACAAATCCAGTAGGGAGGAGGCCTGGAGAATAGGAATTTGTCTGAAAACGATTGAGGCAGAGTGTTAATCTGTGTGTATTTATATATATTATATATACTTAAAGCTACCTGATGGTGATGGTAAGCAAGGTAAGATGAGTGGTCAGTCCTCCCCAAACCAGTGGACTTGTCTGAATGTGTCCAGAGAACTGAATCTTCTTTCCTTCTATGCATGCATGCATGCATGCATCCATCCATCCATCCACCCATCCATCCATATACTCATCCATCCATGCATTCACCCATCCACTTATCCATCTATCCATCCACCCACTCATCCATCCATCCACCAATCCATCCATCCATCCATCCATCCATCCACAAACATTTTACAAGTGCTTATCATGATCCAGATTTTATGTGGGTGAAGCCTAACTGGTAACTCAATCTTCTTCCCTTCCCAGATGTATGACTTCCTTTCCAAACTCTATTTGCCACCACCAATGACTATCCTTCAGTGTCCCTGCACGTTTTATCAGTCCTATGCTTTTGCTGCTGATGTTATTTTGATTTGAGGTTTTTTATTTATTATGACTATCTGGGTCTCTAATTATTTTATCTAATTTGCAAAAAGTCTTATATCAGTGTCCCTACACTTCCATAATGGCCCCAGATTTTAGGTCCAGACCTTTTCATCTGAACCAAATGTTTCATTTTACAAATATAGAATGCTTTTTCTCCCTTTCCTGAGCCATGCATCAAACATGACAAACAGATTGGTTTATGCTGGTCAACATTTGGTAAAACCTTCAAAACAAAAATCTGCATTTAGAACAAAGGCTAAGGGGGAGCAGTGAGTGCAAAGTGTGGAATAATTGGAGACATTCAATTTCTTCCCTAGAGAGACAAGAGGGAAGGGGGAGGGAGGAGAGACAGCAAAGGAAGGAGGGACAGAGAGGAAAGAAGGGGGGGAGACAGAGGGGGGAGAGGAGGCACCAAGGGAGAGGGAGAAAGAGAGGGAGAAGAAGAGGTGGCAGACAAAAAGAGAGAGAGACAAACATATACACACAAATTGAATGGGGGACGGAGAGACAGAGAAGGAAAGAGGAGAGAAGGGACAGAGATGGACAGACAGCATGGGGGTAGAGGAATGGAGAGAGAGAGAGAGAGAGAGAGAGAGAGAGAGAGAGAGAGAGAGAGAGAGAGAGAGAGAGAAAGAAAGAAAGGGGGGAAGGTAGGAGAGAGAGAGACAGGTAGGGAGGGAAGAGACAGTCAGATACAGAAAGAGACCAAAAGAGGTTCATGTTTATAAGCGTCTGTAACAGCTTGGAATTTCATTTTTCCTGTGTACAAGGGCTTCTTCCTTCAGTTTATTTGCCTGGTTCACTTGTCTTCTCCCCACAAACACAAGGTGAGGAGGGAGCCAGACCTGGGGAGCCTGGGTGCTGTGCATCCAGTGGGTTGTGCTCTCTGCCCACTTCATGGGTGACCAAAGGCAGTTTCCATACTTATCTGCTGCACCGTCCCTTTTAGAATGTGAGCCCCTTCAGGTCAAGAATTGTTCTGTTTTTGCATTTGTGTCTCAAACACTGGGTCCAAATCCTGGCACATTGTGAGTGCTAGAAGAAACCTTGATTGACTGATTCCAAACATCTGCAATTCAGTGACTGTAATTGACTTCTTCTATCTATGTGCCTAATGATATGAGCAGTGCTCATTGTCATTTTCCTGGACCCCATAGCTCAGGTCCTGAAATGCGGAGTGCAGAATCTAAGTTCTGGGTCAGAATTCCCGCAGAAAGAAAAGGACCAGAAAGATGAGGTGAGATTGAGGAAAATGATTCCTAACTACAACAACATTTTGGAAAAGGAGATTCACCAGATCTCTAATTTAGAAACAAATCTGAACTCTCACCTTTTCCAGAATGTCAGCATGAAGATTGAGCAGAAATTTGAGGACCTCCTCCTTCAGGTCATCTCCATCATGTCTGCTGTTCACACTCAAAGAGAAGTCATAGATGCTGTCACCAGCTCTTTAGCAAACCTGAACAACACATTACTTGAAATTCAGCTCAATATAGAGAACTGGAAAGGAACCTATCAAGGGAACATTCAAAAACAGCAGGAGGTAAGTGTTTGCACATTAAAGGTCACATTGAAGAAGGACAGCCTACTTCCTGATGGGGAATAGGTCTCTAGAGTCAGGCCAGGTTAGCTACAAAAAAAACCCTACAAATCAACGGCTCAAAAGCTGCCTTCCTCCATTTCAGGTCTGCTCACTCAGTCAGCTACTTTGATGCTCAGAGGTTTTGCTCATACACTGCTCAAATAAAACCATGGGGAAAGATAATCATACAAATACCACCAAACTGAGTAGAATCTCATAGCATTTCAGAGGTGTATTATCTATGTCAGTCTCCTTCTGCATCTTTAAGGAATAATATTGCAAGTGATTCCTTCACTGGAGTCCCACAAATAAGTCCCATCATGACTTAGAAGCAAGCCTGGGTTCTCCAATAATGTGCGGACAGTGTGGAAGTTCTGTGATACCCTGCCAAGCTGGAAAAGCTTTGGGTACATGCCTTGCAATGGATCAGATATATCTAGCTCAGGGAGATCAGGGTAAGGAGCTCATCCCCAGCTTGGTCTCAGGAGGAGGAATGGATATTTTTGCTTTCAATTATGCTCTACAACCATCAGCTGAATTAGAGGAGGTATGGTCTGATTCGACAATGGAAAAAGTGCCCAATACAGAGAAATTACATGTTGTTGAAGGACAGAAAAATACACATATGAGTATCATTTTGTTGAATAAATGGGCTGTGTGTTAGAGATATATTATGCTATACTAAGGGCAGCTAGTTGGCACTGCACTGGAGAGAGCACCAGGCCTGTAGTGACTCTTCCTGAATTTATATCTGACCTCAGACACTTCCTAGCTGTGTGACCCTAGGAAAGTCACTTAGCCTGTTTGCCTCACTTTCCTCATCTGTAAAATGAGAAGGAAAAGGTAAACCTCTTCACTATCTCTGTCAAGAGAACCCAAATGGGATCATGAAGAGTCAGACATGACTGGAAAATGACTAAATAACAACGAATGTTCTACTACTGTTTTTTGTTGGTTTTAAGGCATTTCAGTCGTTACTTAAGCATTCAGGGTTACTTAAGTATTCTATTTCCTCTTCTGCTAACCTAAGTAATCTATATTTTTGTAAATATTCATCCATTTTCCTTAGATCATCAGTTTTATTGGCATATAATTGGGCAAAATAATTCCTAATAATTGTTTTAATTTCATCATCCTTTATGATGCATTCATACTTTTCATTTTTGATACTGGCAATTTGGTTTTCTTCTTTCTTTTAAAAATCAAATT
Source organism: Gymnobelideus leadbeateri (assembly GCA_011680675.1). Lineage (NCBI taxonomy): Eukaryota > Metazoa > Chordata > Mammalia > Diprotodontia > Petauridae > Gymnobelideus > Gymnobelideus leadbeateri. Next base: position 69,530 of record WOXC01011424.1, read on the forward strand.
AACCAATGGTTTATGTACTTTATTTTATTTTTTCATACAACCAGTTCTTAGTTTTAATTATTAGTTCAATGTTTTGTTTTGTTTTGTTTTACTTTAACTTTTACTGATCTCTCCTTTGATTTTCAGGATTTCTATTTTGGTGTTTAATTGGGAATATTCAATTTGTTCTTTTCCTAGTTTTAAAAAAATTTATGCTCAATTAATTGATCTGCTCTTTCTCTTTTTTATTGATGAAAGCTTTTAGAGGTATAAATTTTCCTTTAACTACTGTTTTGGTTACATCCTACAAATTTTGGTGTGATGGCTCATTGTTGTTATTCTCTTTAAATTTTGTTTCTATGATTTATTCTTTGTCTCATTCATTTTTGAAGATTGATTATTTTCCAGTTAATTTTTAATCTATGCATCCACTATTCTTTATTGAATGTAATTTTTATTGTATTATGGTCTGAAAAGGATGCATTTGATATTTTTGTTTTTCTGCATTCGTGAGGTTTTTATGCTCTACTACATGATCAGTTTTTGTGAAGGTGCCATGTATAGCTGAGCAAAGGGTATACAGTACTCTTTTCTGGCTTCCATTCAAATTTCTCCAGAAGTCTATGATATTTAACTTTCCTAAAATTCCATTATCTCCTTAACTTTCTTCTTATTTTATGGTTAGATTTATCTAGTTCTGAGAAGGGGGAAATCAAAGACCCCAACTGGTATAATTTTACTATTTCTTCATGTAACTCATTTAGTTTTCACTTTAAGAATTTGGATACTCTGCCATTTGATACAAACATATTTAGGATTGATATCATATCACATCATCTATGATATCTTTCTGCAAAATGTAGTTGCCCTGATTATTTCTTTTAATTAGCTCTATTTTTGCTTTTGCTTTGTCTGAGATCATGATTGCTATCTCTGCCTTGTTTACTTCACTTGAAGCATAATAGATTCTGTTACATCTCCTTGTTATGAATCTTTGTGTGTATTTCTCTTTCTATTTCAAGTGTTTTTCTTGTAAACAACATATTGTTGCATTCTGGTTTTAAATTCATTCTGCTACTCCCTTCTGTTTTATGTATGAGTTCATCCCATTAACATTCAAAATTTTGATTACTATGTATTTCCCTCCATCCTATTTTCTATAAGTGAGATTCAAGCATCGTCCAAGCTCCCATTTCCCCTCTACTGTAAAAGCTCTTCTTTGCTCCCTCTTTTATATGATATAATTTCCCTTTTCTTCCTTTCTTTCCATCCTTCTCCCGTGTATCCCTCTTTCTCATCCTTTCTTTTTTTTTGAGATCATTCCAATATAATCAACACACAGCTATGCCCTCTCTCTCTGTATACTGCTTCTAACTGCCCTAATAATGATAAAGTTCTTAGGAGTTACAAGTATCATCTTCTCATATAGGAATGTGAACAGTTTAACTTTATTGAATCCTTTATGATTTCTCCTTTCTGTTTACCTTTTTATGCTTTTCTTGAGTCTTGTATTTGAAAGTCAAGTTTTCTGTTTAGCTTTTCATCAGGAATGTTTGAAAGTATGCTATTTTATTAAATGTCCACTTTCCCCCTGAAGGATTACATTCAGTTTTCTTGGTAGGTTGTTCTTGCTTGTAATCCTACAATCTTTTCCTTCTGCAATATCATGTTCCAAGCCCTCTGTCTTTCTAAAGCAGAAGTTACTAAATCTAGTGTCATGCTGACTATTGCTTCATGATATCTGAATTGCTTCTTTCTGGCTTCTTGTATTATTATCTCCTTGACTTGGCAGGCTCTGGAATTCAGCTGTAATATTCCTGGGAGTGCTATTTTTGGGATCCCTTTGGGAAGATGATTAGTAGATTCTTTCAATTTCTATTTTATCCTCTGGTTCTGAGATATCAGGGCAATTTTACTTCACAATTCTTAAAATATGATGTCTATGCTCTTTTTTTTCTTTTGATTTTGCTTTATTGTTTTTTGATTTCTTGTGGAATCATTAGTTTCCACTAGCCAGTTCTTATTTTTAATGAACTATTTAGTGAGATTTTGTATCTCTTTTTCCAGTTGGCTAGTTCTGCTTTTTAAGGATTTCTTTTGTTCACTGAATGTTTGTAACTCTTTCACTATTTGACCATTTTTGTTGCTTAATGTGTTATTTTCTTCAGCAATATTTTTGTGCCTCTTTTTACCAAGCTGTTAATTCTCTTTTCATAATTTTTCTACATAACTCTCATTTCTTTTCCCAATCTTTCCTCTACCATTCTTATAACTTTCTTTGACTCTTCTAAGAATTCTTGTTAGGCTTGTGCCTAATTTGAATTTTTAAGGCTTTGCTTGTAACTGTTTTTACATTGCTGTCTTCTTAGTTTTTGTCTTGATCTTTCCTGTCACCATACAGATTTTTAAAAATTTTTAATTTTTTTAAAAAGCAATTGGGGTTAAGTAACTAGCTCAAGGTTACATGGCCAGTCATCATTTATGTGTGAGTGCTCATTTTCTGAGGCCGGGACCAATCCTGGGTCATCCTGACCCCAGGGCCAGTGCTCTTACTCACTGCGCCACCTAGCTAACCCTCACCATACAGGTTTTTATCTTTTTATCTTATCTTTTGTCTTGTCTATTCATTTTCCCCAGATTTTTTATTTTAACTTTGAACTTTATATCAAAGTTGGGCTCTGCTCATCTGAAGGTGGGGAGACACTGTTCCAAGCTTCAGGCTTTTTTCCACTATGATTTTCAGAGCTAGTTCTAGTGTTCTGTAAGTTTATGGTGCTTCCAAGGAGGGATCATCCAGAAAGAATTGTCACTGCCCTCCTAGTCTGCATTCCAGTCTTTCTTGCAACCACAAGCTCTAGTGCTCTTCTCTGCCCTAGAACTAGGATTGTAACAAAGCTGACAAGTGGTCATGCAGCCTCTGTCTGGAGTCCACCACCTCTTGAGGCATGGCATTGCATATTGGAATAAGTCTACTTGTTATAGAGCTCCTCCTGACTTCAAGGTTAAATTGACCTCTTTGCATTGCTCTTAATTCCTAAATCAGTCTATCAATAAGCATTTATTATTTTGTCCATTATGTGCCAGGCACTGTTCTAAGTGTTGGGTTTACAAAAAAAGAGAAAAAGTTGAATCCCTTCCCTTAAGAGATAATAATCTAATGACTTTGAGACATTTTTAAAAAAATCAAATTCTTTGGTAAAATCAAAACTAAATCTCCAGCATCCCATTCATTGTCCATGTTATTAAACTGTCCAGAAAAGGCAGGGGTGGGGTGGGGAGTAGAGGTAAATCTGAAATGACCTGTTCTTGTGAAAAATATGCTGGGTCTTTGTAATGACCCTTTCCCTTTCTAGATGTTCATGAACTATCTCTTTGATGATCTATTTGAACATTGTTCAAAGAATGAAATCAGACTCACTGGTCTATAGTTTTTGGCCACTTCTCCTTTTTTTTGAAAATTGGTGGAACATGGGACTTCACATTTTGTGATTCCCTTCTCAGTTACCACCATTTTTAAGATTCACTAACAGTTGCTCAGCAGTCATGGTTGCCATTCTTTTAAGATATGAGGATTTAGTTCAAGGGCACTAGAATTCATGAAGGGCAGTTAAGAGCTCTCATCATAGCTCCTTTCTTATCTTTTTGTCATGTATTTTTCTTTAACTATTTGTTAGTTATTTTTGTTTGGACAGTTTCCATGTAAGGATTATCATCTGGTAGTCAAAACAAATAAAAAATAGACCGGAGAGGATCTGCTTTCTCTTCATTGTTGTCAGTTACCATTGGCTTATCCATGTCAAACAGAAGTCCTAGCCCTTGTTGTATCCCCCTTTCTGCCCTACTCTGGCTATGAAAGCCCTCTTTGTTGGCCATAGTCTCCTTAAAGAATGGGCTGCCCCAAGAAGTGACGAGCTTCCCTTCACTGGTTGTCTCCAAGCAGATCTCTGACCATTTCTAAAAGGGGTTGTAGAAGAAATCCTGTTCTGGTAGGGCTCCCCAAGATCCCATCCTACTTAAGTTTCTCAAGGTCTTTGACTCTGTTGGCAGAGGGAGTGCTTGGGCTGACATTATCAACAATCTCTCCATCTACTGAAAGGCTTTCTAGAAAAAGCAGAGGACAAGAGGAAGATTCAACATATTTTGAATCTCCTTTTTCAAAGGGACATGATCTTGTGTCATTTTCCACCATCTCTCATTATCTTCCTTATCCTTTCCTTTCCTCAGTAGGAAATGAATGAATTAATTAATAAAAAATTATTAGGCACCAATTACAAGTACTAGGTGTTGTGGAGACAAATAAGAAAGACAGGGTTTCAGGGACGGCTAAGTGGCCCAGTGAGTAGAGTGCTGGCCCTGGAGTCAGGAGGACCTAGGGTCAGATCTGGCCTCAGACACTTAACACAAAAAATAGCCATGTGACCTTGGGCAAGTCACTTAACCCCGATTGCCCTCCAAAAAGCAAAAACAAAAAAGAAATTCAGGATTTCAGGGAGCTCACATTTTAATAGGGATAGATGACAAAAATAATAAGTTTCCACTGCAAGTCAAGACCAATATGGATGCAAGGGGGAGTTCAGTAAATAGAGTGATGGCCTTCTCAGGAAGCCCTGCTTTCAAATGCCACCTCCAATACTTACTAGCTGGATTATTGCTTTATACCTTCAGCCTCAGTTTCTTCATATACAAAATGGGGAAAATAATAGCACCTATGTCCCAAGGACATTGTGAAGCTCAAATGAGATGATAAGATGCAAAATAACATTTTGCATACACTAATGTATATAATTGTTGCTGCTACCACTGCTGAAGATGAAGTCAGAAAGGCCTCAAAGTCTTGAGGACACAAAGCATCTGCTTTTAATTTTTTCTGGCATGATTTCCATTGATAAAATCCTATTTGTAAACTTTTCTCTGCATGTATTAAGGAAGTGCTGCAAGCAGCATGTAGTAGGCTCTTACCAAATAGTTATTGACTAACTGACTGATAGAATATAGAATGACCAAAGAAAGTAGAAGGTATAGGAAGACATTTATCTACACATAGCATAGTATTTAAAGAAAAAAGTCCTCAGTAAGCAACACGCTCGTTTCTTCATCTGATAAAATCATTTTGCTGATCCTCTGTGATACTTTCCAGGAGACTGAGAGACTGGAGGAGCACGTGTACAATGTGTCAGCAGAAATTGTGACCTTGAAAAAGGAGCAGGTCCATCTGAATCAGGAAATCAAAGGAGAAATGAAACTTTTGGCTAACATCACAAAAGACCTTAGACTAAAGGACTGGGAGCATTCAATGACATTGAGAAACATAACATTGATTCAAGGTAATATAAAATTGTTTCACTTCCCCAACTGAAATCAACTGGGAAGTCTCTAGAGATGACTGAGTTTGGAGTTTCGCAAGAAAGAGTTGCCTGGTTCAAAAGGGACCCTTTGCTAATGGGCTGGAATGGAGTCATTGGAGTCCCTGGGGGTGTCCTGGTATAAGAAGCAATCCCCTAAAGGGAAACTGGATCTTTGAGTAGGTCTGGTCAGGTAGGACTTTACCAAAGTAAAAATCTAAGTAGGGCAGAAATCTGACACAATCCAAAGATCAACAGTCTCTGCTGTCATATTGGATGATGAAGAGAGAGCCAACAGATCTCAGCAGGCTAAAACAAAGGATGAAATCTTGGACAATGGAATTTGGTAGGGATAAATGGAATGTCTGACATTGGTTCAAAAAGTCAACTTCACAAATCAAGTTACTAGGATGTTGTGGTTAGATAACAGCTCCTTGGAAAAAGCTCTGGGTCAGGGTTTGAGTGAGGGTTCATGATCAGGAGTGCTACTGAATGGCCAAAAAACTGATAGGATCTTAGCCTTCGCAGAGTGACAGGTCTGGAAAGGAAGAGGCAGTATTTACCTGTATTGCCACCCTACTTAGACCATCAATAGAATACCAAGTTTAGTTCTGGAAACATCACATGAAGAAAGATGCCCCAAATTCATAGAAGCGTGGCTAGTCAAGTGAAGAGATTAGAGACCATGGCACACTTGGGTGAGCTAATAGAACTGGGGAAGTCTGACCCAGAGAACAGTCAGGGATTCCACGATTGCTATCTCCAAGCTATTTGATGGGTTGTCAAGGGATAGGGATTAACCTTGTTCTGCTTGGTGCCAGAGGGCATAAGCAGGGGTGATAATAGGAAGGGGCACTGGGTCAGCACTGAGGGACCTCTGTGGTGTCTCAGGCTCCTTTAAACTTAGAGATTCCACAACTGATTCCCAGAAGTAGGTGGGAAGTGCAAGAAAAGGAAAACTTTTTTCCAGTAGTTTTGGGAAAGGTGAATAAGGGTACTCCTTGGGAAAGAGTGGACAGACCAACCATGAATGAGAGGACCAATGGCAAAAGGAGAGACCACTGGCATTATTGCCATCACTACTCTACTGGACTGGCAGTCTTCTCAGCCCAATGTAGTCTAGTGTTTCAAGAGGCATGCCCTCTCCTCAGAGGGTACAGCATCATTTCAGAGGATTATTGTAACCCCCAAACTCAGCCAATATGCCAAAGTTTATTTCTTCCATAAGTGGGGCCATCTGGCCTATGATATTTCTGAATGCAAGGTGAAATAAATCCATAATAGACTACTCTGCCATTCTAATCCCCCAAGAATATTTAAAAATTGAAGTCTTCTGATTTCCTTACTGATGAGGTAAAGGCGAGATAGAAATTGGGTATGTTTGTGTATTTTTTGGAAGAAAATCCAGCTGCAAGCTGGAAAGGACCTTAGAGGTCCTTTAGTTCAGAGCCCTCATTTTACAGATGAGGAAACTGGGGCTCAGAGAAGAGACATGACCTAGCTGTGTGTAGTAGGGAGAGTTCTGGACATAATGAAAGAACTAAGTTCAAATCCTAGCCTTGCCCCTTTCCTCTCATCATCTGTAAAAAGGGAAGAATATTGTTGGCCAACAGCATCCCTCATCCCACTTACTTATAGTGAGTGGGAAACCATGAAGTATCTTTGGGATAAGACCATGATTACAGATGAAAGGGGAAAGATGACCAGCAGACAAGTACACACTCTTCTATCCTCAGTAATTTAGGTGTCTGTGATATCCCAGGATGAGAATTAGCAAGGGATGGTGTGGCCACTTCTGGAGATTCCAAGGACCTTAGGCATACCACTTATCCTCAATTCTGGAGTGATTTATCTGAGGTCACCCAGTAATGAAGGGCTAGGAAGAAGACAGAAGTCAGATCTGAGTCTCCTGATTTCTACTTCTTTATCCTTCTGGCTCTTCTATCAGGAAAGAAGTCACCACATTTCCTGGCATTTAAAAATGCCAATGTTTCTAATAGGAGGGGTGGGGAGTTCTAGATCATCAGATGCTATTTTATGGCCCTTTTAACCAAGTCTCCAAAGGTCACTGGCATATAGGTCTAGAGCTGGGAGGCACCTCTTTTTACAGATGAGGGAGGGCCGGGAGAGTTATTCTACCCTCTCTTCCCCTCCTCTGAAATGGCTAGATGTCACCTGGAGTCTGTGGTTACTAGGGTATTGACCAGGGTTGCTGAGTAGGCAGGCTCATCCAAACAGCAGGGAAGGTAGCAAACATTTAATTAGCCCTACTGTGTGCCAAGGACTGTGCTAAGTGCTTTACAAATGTGATCTCCTTGACCTTCATGATGACCAATAGGGCAGTTGTTATTATTATCCCCATTTTACAATTAAGGAAATTGAGTCAAATAGAGCTAAAATGACTTGCTCAGGGTCCCACAGATTGGAAGTGCTTGAAACTGGATTTGAACTCAGGTCTTCCTGACAAGCGGAGCAGTCTCTATTGTCTGGAAGATAGAATACATGAATAGAGTGATGGGGTTTGTAGTGGGAAGAAATAAAAGTGGATTCAAAGGCTAGAACCAGCTGGTGGGAGTCCTCTGATGCTCAGGTGAGTTCATTACAATAACAGTAGAAATAATAACAAACATCCCATAGGCTTTAAGATTACAAAATACTTTATATGTGTTTTCTCATCTATCCTCCAAACAACCATGGCAGATAGGAGCCATGAGTATCTCCATTTTACATAAGGAAATTGAGGCAGGAAGCAGTGAAGTGGCCTGGCCAGTGGAGGAGGCAGGAATCAAACTTGGCTCTTCCTGCCCCTGACCAGCCTGCTAGCCACAATACCAGCAAGCTGCCTCAATCTTTCATTCAGTGACTGAAGTGAAGGCAATGTGGGCCCTGGCAAGGTTCAGACACATTTCAAGAGGGAGAGATCAATCTCCATTGTGGGGAGGGCTGCCCTTTCCTCTCAGCACTAGGGTTGAGTGTGTGTTTGATCACCAGTCATGACCAACAATTATCACTCCTTTCTTTCAAGGCCCTCCTGGACCAAAAGGTGAACAAGGGGACAGAGGCCCCCAAGGAGAAGTAGGGGCTCCTGGGATAACTGGCCCAAGAGGTATGTGAATAGAAACTGAGTGTGACTGAACACTGTCTCAATGCTCCACTCAGTGAGTCTGAGAATAGGGGCCATTGTTGAGAAGAGTGTCCAGGAACCACGGCTACACTTGCATTCTCCAAGAAGGATGAAGATGTCCGAGGGCAAGTCAGGCATAAGGGATTTCTGCTTTGGGGATTCAAATAGGAAAAGGAGGCAACTCCTACCTTCTGAGAGCTCACCCTCTAATCCGAGGGAGACAGCATGTGAAGGAAGGTTCAGTTTGGAGAAGCTAAGCGGTACCTGGGTTATGGCAGGGAAAGTAGCAAGGGAAGGAAAGAAAATAAGCATTTATTAAGCACTACTGTGGACCAGGAACTGTGCTAAGTGATTTACAAGTATTATCTCAGATGGTAAGACCCTCAGAACCCTGGGAACCAGTGGGGCCATATGAGTCTATTTCATACTGAAAGTAGGTATCTATTACCTTAGAAGAACACTGGTCAATGGCTTCATGGCTCTTCCCAACATACCCAACCTTGGTATCCAGTTTGGTTCTGGTCCCATTGGTTGGGCAACCATTGGCAAACTGAGTCAGGAGATGGGTAGCTTATGGGCAACTCCAGCATCTCTCTGAGGTCTTGGGGTAACATAATCTTGAGATGAAAGGAACTTGAGGTACTATCAAGTCCTTGAATTTTGCAAATGGATAAACTGAGGTCCAGAGAGCTGAAATGATTCCCTGAGGTCACACAAAGCAGAATTGAAATTCAAATGCAAGTCTTTTAACTACAGATTTATTGTTATTTCCACCATCCTAAACTGGTGTGGGTTTGGAGGAGAGTTGGCAAAGCTTGTGAGCATGTATATACATGTGCATATATGTATATGCTTTGGGAGAATCCAAACCACTCTGAGTATTCAGGAGCTCATCTTAACACCCATTAGAGTGACTCAGGAATCAATTTGATAGACATTTTTCTAGTGCCTGCAAAATGCAAGGAAAGCATTTAGGGTTGGGGATACTACTGGGAGATAAAAAGATAACAGTAATACAGATCCTACCCTCAAGGAGCTTGTATTCAAATGGGATCATCAAAGCAATGGGCACAGATGTTCTCTAGGGTCTTCAAAGCTCCCCGCCAAAGTTTTAGAGTTTACATGCTTTTTTGCCAAAGGATCCAATGCTGGGTCTCAGATCAGTACCCCTGGGGGGTAAGGTAATTCCAGCTGCCCCAGGTCTGTTCCATCCCTGGTCTCAGTTGGTGTGGGGATATTGTGGAAGGTTGATTGAAGCCTGCCTGACTTACAATAACTCCAGTCTCATATTGCTGACTGACTGCTGGACAGCTCCCCCTGGATATCCCTTAGGTATCTCAAACTCAGCACTCACCCAAAACTTACTGTCTTTCCCCCTAAAACCACCCTTGCTCCTTTCCTTCTTGTTTCTATTAAGGGATCCATCATTCTCCTAGTTTCCTGATTCAATACCTTTGGAGCCATTTCCAGTTCTTTGATCTTTCACCTTCCATATCCAGCTAGTTGCCAAGCATTGTCAATTGTGCCTCTTCCCCAACTCTTGCATCCCTCTCCTTTTTTTCCACTTATAGAGGTTCCACCTGGGTCAGGCCACCAATCTGCCTTCACCTGGGTTGTGACAATAGTCTCTTAACTGTTCCTCTTGCTTCTAATATCTCCCTCCTCCATCACACCTTCTAAATCTCTGACAAATTAAAATTTCTAATGCAGAGGTGTGGCCATATCAATCTTCTACTCTAGTGGCTCCCTGCTGTTTTTACAATAAAGCAAATGTGTCTATGTCTAACATTTAAATCTCATCAAAATCTGGCTCCAACATATCTTCCCAGTCTAATCATAAATTATTCTCCTTTATGCAATTTACATTCATGCCAAACTGACTTCTTTAGGCACCCACTGGTTTCTATCAAGTCCTGCTCCAGGGATGTCTCGAGCGGTTGCACTGAAGGGAGACAAGACCCTCATCTCTGGGGCTTTCTTCAGGGCAGACAAGGTACCCTCACCTGCTAGCCAGGTTCCTGTGAAGAGCTGTGCTTGTTCCTGCTTCCTGTTTCATGGGACTCCTCAGGCCTCCCAGGCCACAAAAATCACCACCTCATCAAAGAGGGGAAACACAATCACCACCATCTCTCACTGGACTTCTCCATCCACTCACATACTGCCAGTACTCATTCATCAATGGTTAACATGTTCCCATTCCTCTATATTACTCTATATTCACCTCATTCCAGTGATTCTGAAGGCTCAGTTATGAATGTACAAATCCCATTTCCCATCCCCAGCTGCCCACTCACTACTATTCATCTCAACCATCCACCCACCCCCAATCCCTTTCAATGTCCCACTGAGGTCTTCCTTTGCACTGTGCCCTTTGGAATGGCTGCTACATAAAGAATACATTTCTTGTCATCTTAAAACTCTGTTTTTTCAGCCTTCTTTCATCTTCTCGCCCTTATTGAGACCTGGTTCCCTCCTGATGACATGGCCTCTTTTGCTATCCTTTCCATTACTGGATATACCTTCTCTCATAACCCCTGACTCATGGTCACTGGGTAATAGAATGCCACCCTGCCCTCCATGCTACTTCCACATTCTCCCTCTGCCACTTTCACTAAACAGCCTTTCCTCCTTTTAAAAACTCACACTCTCACCTAATGCAGGTCTTGGGTTATCTACTGACCTTCCTTCCCTAGTTCAAGGTCAGAATCATAGTCACTATACAAATTGTTCTCCTATTTCTGCTCATTTCACTTTGTTCAAGGTGAAGGTCCTTCTGAATCCATCCCTTTTGTCTTTTTATGGAGCAAGAAAATCCCATTATAATCATTTGTCATTATTTCCTCAACTCTTCCCCAATTCAGAGGCACCTCCTTTAGTTTCTAGTTCTTTTTTATAATAAAATGGATATATATATATATATATATATATATTTGATATATAGGTCTTTTCCTTCTGTCCTTGATTTCTTTGGAGTGTCACTATAACACTGAGAATGATGGCTTAAAGGTGATATATAGCTAGTACATTTCTGGATATAGTTCCAAACTGCTTTCCAAGAATGACTGGATCACTTCTCAGCTCCATCAACAATGTACTGTATTAGTATACCCACTTTCCCACATCCCTTCTAACAATTGTACTTTTGGTTATCAGTGACAATTAATAAATATTTATTATTAGTAGTATTTAACATTTATTAAGCACCTACTCTGTTAGGCACTTATAAAGAAGGGAAAAAAACAATCCTCTCCCTAGAGGAACTGACAAACTAATGGGAAAAGACAGACTATAAAAGGAAGCTGCAAAGGGGGGCTGCTGGAGAGAGAAAGGTGGAAGAGGGTGGAAGATGTAGTGCAGGGGCATGATGAAGTCCAGAGGAATATACCTGGGTGGGAAAAGGCTATGAGTTGGGGCTACAGAATCATTTTAATTTGAATTTCTCTAATAACTAGTGACTTGGAAAAATTATTTAATATTGTGGTTGGAAGATTACCTTTCTTATTCTGAGAACTGTCTGTTCATATCCTTTGATGGTTTTTTCTATTGAGGATGGCTCTTCTTACATATTTGTACTAATTCCTTATATGTCTTGGTTATTAGACATTTATAAAAAATAAATGCTGAACGATTTTTTCCCAGTTAACTTTCCCTTCTAATTTTAACTGCATTGATATTTTATGCAAAATTTTTCAACTTTATGTAACCAAAATTGTCTATTTAATCTGCTGGGATTCTATCCTTTATTTTCTCTTTTTTTAAGGCTCCCCCTTAATCAATATATTGACTAGTCTGGGTTTTGTAAGAAAAATACTTTTTTAAAGTGAAAAGTATGAGTTTGGCACCTGCCTGACCTTCCTAGCATTCAGCTTAAAAAGCCAATAAATAGGGTTATAATGTCCGGAAACCTCATCAGGGATCTCGGGGGTGAGAAGTCTTAGCTATATTTCCAACTGAAAAATGTCATCCAGAAAAGTCTTGCTATTAACTCTATATTCCACAGATGCCCAAGGCAGCCCCTTCCATTTCTGGACATTTCTTAATGGTTAGAAAGTTTTTCCTTATCTTGGACTGAAATCTCCCTTTCTGAAACATCTGAGTCCTAGCAGGACAAGCTCACTTTACTCAGTGAAACTCTGTGCCCCCAGGAGTCCAAGGAGTCTGGAAAGATAATTGGGGTCAGGGGTTATACCCTTGACTTCTTTCTACTTGTACTCATAGCGACCATGTGCCAGTCACATCTTAAAACTGCATGACGTTAGCTTTTAGAAATGCATGCCCTTCCAACTCCATACCCTGGAGTTGCCATGGCATGCTTTGACCCTTTCAGGACAAATTACTGACTGTGGGTCCCTTTCTTTTTCTGCCTTGGGTTCCTCAGGTCTTCCAGGTCTAAAAGGTGACAGGGGATTGACAGGCCCCCAAGGGAGTAAAGGCAATGCTGGCATACCAGGGATCATTGGAAGACAAGGTACAATGATTATACAGCCACCACATAGAAACATGGGACATAATGTGGGAGTCAGTGGGAAGAATGAAGGGAGGAGATGGGTGGAGAGAAAAAGCAACTGGAGTGTTGGTTTGGGCACAAATCAGGGGAGGGTAGTGGTCAGTCATCCTGGTGAGAGTCATGTCCTAGAGAACTTACAAGGTTTTAAAGGGGTGAGGATTATTATTGCCATTTTTCTAGTTGAGGATACTGAATCTACAAATGACAAAATGACTCACCTGAGGTCACAAAGCCTATCTCAGTGAATCCTAAGATCACCTAAGTCGGCAATTAGGTGGTTCAGTAGATGGAGTGATGGCCTGGAGTTTGGAAGACTTGAGTTCAAATCTGACCTCAGACACTTACTAGCTGTGTGACCCTGGGCAAGTCACTTAGCCTCTTTTGTCTTAATCTACTGGAGAAGGAAATGGCAAACCACTCCGGTGTCTTTGCCAAGAAAACCTCATGGACAGTATGGTTTATGGAGTCACAAAGAGTTGGACATGCCTGAAGAAGATCACCTTGACTTTGGGGGTCAGACCCGCTCTCATTGAAATACATGGAGCTTGTAGGCCATGAAACCCCTAGATGACTGACTCCCTAGCCCTGTGTTCCACATCTTTTATTTATGAAACTGATCTTAAAGACAACAATAATGTCAGTGACCGAGGGACTTTCCCTTTATATCTATCAACTTCCATCTTTTTCTCTGTAGGATCCTTTTTGAACTCTGATTAGGAAAATCAGTTACTCTCTCCCAGTCTTGAGTCCACAGTGATCAGAGTTAACATGAACATAGTGCTCTAAGGCCTCAAAGTACTTTCCAGGTAGAACCTCCTTTGATCCTTGAAGCATCTTTGTAAGGCATGTACCATGATTATCATCCTAATATGGAGTGGAGAAAACTGAGGCTTACAGAGTTTAAGTGACTTGCCAGGGTCACATAACAAGGAAGTGTCTGAGGCAAGATTTGAACTCAGGCCTTCCTAACTCTATTCACTCCACCAGCTAATGGCCTAGTCACCTAGAAAATCAGCTAAGCTATCTCAGTCTTTCTCCAAGTTATTGACATGAATGCTCCAAGGAGCAGGGCCAAGGACAAGCCCCCAGAGATTTCTGGTCAAGCTGGAATCACTTGGCATTCTGTATTAGGGCTGCTCTGGATCAGTCCACTGATCTCTTCTGCTCACATTCCCTTCTGGAATCCACTGGGATATTGTGGAAAGGAAAAAAGGAGTTATGAAAATCCAGCTTTGGATGCACCCAACTGTCCCTCAAGAGTAGAACCTGTTTGCCCAAGCCCCTTTTCCAGCATATTATCAAACTTCAAGCCAAAGGGAGTTTTTTGCGTGCCACCCTCTCTGAAACCTAGAGAGGTTTCCCCAAGGTGACAAGGAAGTTTGGAGGCCTCTAGGTAACTCAGTGGATAGAATGCTAGACACCATAAGAATCAGGCAGACCTGAGTTTGACAGCTGTGTGACTCAGGTGATCACTCACTGAACTCTCAATCTCAGTTTTTTTTTGTCTGTAAAATGAGGTTGGACCTAATGGCCTCTAGGGCCACTTTCAGCTTTGAACCTATGATCCCATAATTTGAACCAGGTCCTCTGGCTCAAAAACCCATGCTCCTCCCAGCACTCTGTCCAGACCCTCTGGCCCATGACTAATTGAACAAAGCTAAAATTAGGCAACATCAGCCTCATGTGTCCTTGCCCCATTATTCCTTTCTCTGCCCAGTGCAGAAGACCTAGCCAAAATGGCAGGCCCTCCATTGATCCTGCAGTCAGGTCCAGGCCCAGGAGGATGGGGATGTGGAGGCCCGGGCTACTTTCAATGACAGTAATTATAACAACAGCATTTATGCCATGCTTTACAATTTGCAAAGCTCTTTATGTTTGTCCTTTCCTGTGATCCACAGAACAAGCCAGGGAGGGAGATGCTCCTTTTATTATTATCCCCATTTTACTGATGAGGAAACTGAGGCAGACAAAGGTCAAATAGGTCCCACAGCTAATAAGTATCTGAGGTTGGATTTGAACTCAGGTCTTCTTGACTCTAGACCCAGAGTCTAACAGTCTAATCCATAAAATAATAGTGGATATTCATTTAGAACCTTTAAAGTTTGTGATGCCTTTCATAAATATGATCTCAACAACCGTGTGAGATCAGTATGACAGCTATTAGCCCCATTGTATAGAGAGAGAACCTGAGGTCCAAGGGGTTAAGTTACTTGCCTTGGGTCACACATCTGCCTTCAAGTCCAGACCTCAACCCAATGCCATGCTGCCTCCCTAATATTAACCATGTCTATGGACAGAGCATCTGAGTAGCAGAAGGCAGGGGACAGACTTGGGGCTCTGGGTCCCATCTGCAGCCAGGAAGGGAATCACAGGAGGAGAGAAAGATGGCCCTGTAAGGCAGAGGGGAAATCCATTTTGTCTGCTCCTTAGTTGCCCCACATACCCTGGAGGTCTCTGAGGGTCTGCCCTTGATTTGGGTCTTTCTGGTGGCTCTATAAGTACCTTCCCATTTGACATACCCCCCGAACCTCACCAATCCCATTTCTCTAAGCTAATATGAATTTCTTTTAAAGGTTTTCCTGGCCCAAAAGGACAAAAAGGTGAAAAAGGGGATCAGCGATACTGTAAGTATCCATCATGGTCTGGATTTGGCTTGGGTTTCTTCACTTCAGTCACCTCTGGCATTGATTAAGCCATGATGGGGACTTTAGGCAAATTCTCCCTGACCTCTCTCACTGAAACTCATCCAAGTCCATCACATCAGCCAGTGTTCTCTGAAAACAGGGTGACTGGAAGAAATTCAAGGCATGAGGCAGCTTGACCCAGCTTGAATGGAAACTGTCCACTTTCACTGTATTTTAAAATTCAGTTCCTAGAAATGTTCCCTGGAAGCTCCTTATAGAACGATGAGTAAACATGATCAGTTCTTTCACTGAGGGGAGTGTGAACCTCTGCAACCTCAGCCCTCCCAGTCATAAGCTCCCAGGTGAATACTGCCCCAGAAAATAGGACATTCCCAGACTAAAAGGAGAAAGAGAACGTTTTCCCCCTCTCCCAGGTCAGGAGTCTTGCTCCACAGCAGGAGGATTTTAGTAGGCCCAGAAGACATTCTTCAACTGTGGCCTTTGGTGGATTGTGTCTTGCCTTGCACACAGTAGGCACCCATTAAAGGCTTATTGACTGACTGACTGGGGCCTTCTGCCCTAGGATTTCCTGTGGATGTGAGAAGAGGCTGAAGAAAAGGAAGCAGTGACTGACATCCAGCCATCATCATCATCATCACAATAGCAATAATAAAGCTAACATTTATATAGTGCCTGCTAAGTGCTCTACAAATGTTACTTCACAACAGCCCTGGGGGATAGGGCTCATTATTATCCCCATTTTACAGATGAGGAAAATGAGGCAGACAGTGGTTAAATGAATTCCCCAGGGTCCCATGGCTAGGAAGTGTCTAAGGTCACATTTGAACTCAGGTCTTCCCAACTCCAGGCCTAGCATTCTCTCCACTGTCCTCCCTAGCCCCTCATAGAATGTGAAAATGGTGGCCCTAGTGTTATACTTTAGAAGTGGAAGGGGTTACCCCCACTTCACAAATGAGCATGTTGCTCAGAGCACTTACTTTCCAGCTAACAAGAAGGAGGCCCGGTTAGAGAGCTTGTCACTGGAACCAAGCCAAGGGCTGGAATTCCAAGCTCTGCCCCTCTTCCCTATACACATCTGCACATTAGGGCTTGCTGGATGCCCTAAATGGCACCCACTGGAGAGGATGTTGTCAGCTGCATTTACTGCCAAAGATTGAACTTTTCCATTTTATTGAGCCTGAGGGGACATGACACATGAAAAACACATTCTACAAGATACATTTTTCCCCAACATCAGGAGACTGGGCCCTAACAAGCAGAAGCCACTTCTGTGATCTGGGGACATTCCTGATATCCATGGCTCTGAGTCCAAGATGCCTCTTCCTGATCCCATGCTGAGCCCAGCAGGGGCCCACTCTGGTTTCTGCACTCATGGCTTCCATAGAGCTCAGCTCCACCTTACATGATGTTTGATACTGAGCTCTGCCTCTGCCTCTCACCTCCTACACCCCTAGCACCCTCCTTCTTACAAGGAGGGTTTGTTAATGTCTCATACCTAGTATCTCCCCTCTCTTGCTTCTGCCTTGCCAGCTCTAACCCTTGACCTTCTATTTCAGATTTGTATATATATTCTTGGGAAACACCCCACACACACACTTCCCCAGTGCCACCCTGAGCTGATTTTGTCTGCTGGTAATTGCTGCTACCCTCTTACCTTGACATGAAAAGGTACACTCACCACTGTTATCAACACATTTTGGAAATAATAAAAATCCCATGTCACCAAAAAAGTATCATACTCTAAAATCATCTCAATTTAATAGTTTTTTAAATGGTATATAAAGGAAGAGCTTGAAAATGATTGTCCTGGAAGGAAAAGGGATATCTGTCCTCAAGCTGTGGGTTCTGTTTCAAAGTTCTGAATTAACATTAACACATCCATGTATAATTTTAAAGGCAGGCAGTAGCATCTGTTTTCTGAAATGTACAGGCATGACCCAAGAGATCTGACATTCCCTTCATTAGACATGCTTTCTACTTTGGGTAGTTTTTTCATATAATTACCCATTAATCTTCTGGGAACAAAGAGACAATGAGGTTTGTGTGTATCAGAGGGAGAGAGGCTAAATCCCTGCAGAAAGGCTTTAAGGTCATTTTTGTTGGCTTGATAACAGCAGCAGAGGGAGTCTTTCCATTACATATGTCTATGACATGGCACAGTCCCTCCCAACTGTGGGCAAACAGTAAGTGCAAGTCTGATGATTCACAAGGAACACGACCAGAAACAACTGCAGACTATTTGAAATATAGCACAGTCTTGGGCAAGAAATTGGCAACTTTAGCTGGTGTTTTATTGAGTGTTAGTATTACTGGCTCCAGGACTAAGTTCTGTGCTAAAAAAGATAATGTATTAAGATAATTAACCAGATCACTTAAAAAGAACAAAAATATTTTCTTAGATTGTCCAGATATTTCAAACAAATGTGTATAGAGACCAAAATTATGTTGAACATTCCCCTTGTAATGTTTTCCTTTGACAAGATCAGAGTTAGTTGAGAAAGTAAGATTCTAGTTGGACGTGCTGAAGAATAAGAGGGAAGGAGGAAGAGAGGGAGAGAGAGGAATAGAAAAAGTCAAAATGAAAAAAGGAAATGCAGAGGAAGAAGGAAGGAAGGAAAGTAGGATGAAAGGAAGGAAGGAAGGGGAGGGGAGGGGAGGAGAAAGGAGGGGGGAAGGGAAACAGAAAGGGAAAATGAAGAAGCAGGAACTATAATATTGCAAAAAGCCTGAGAAATTTGTTATCAGACCCATTTACAAGTTAAAAGCAAAAAAAGAAGAAAAAGGGATAATTTTATAATATTACTCCCTATTTGGTTCTTTATCTTGCCTGTTCATGGTATGGTGAACTTGAAGAATTTGGGGAGGGGTAAGGTATTGAGAGAAGATGCGATGCTTCAGAACCACATAATGCTAATTCTCAGAATGCAGTTCCTCCTATGCCTAATTGCTTGTATTCATATTAACAATCCAAAATGGAGTCAAGTTAAAGGGGATTTTCTAACTCTACATCAAACAGGGGCTTGACTTGAGGGTGTTGATCTTGCTAGAAAGGGAAAAGGTCTAAAATGTTTGAGGGACCTAAGTTGGCTAGTTGATTTGTGTTCAGAGAGAGATTAGGGCAGTGCAAAGATTCTGAGAATGGACAGACTTTCCTCTTATAGAAAAGTTCTTTGCTATAGTCTAGTAAACAGGTACATAAGGGTCTTTCTTCTCACTATAAGAGCTGATTCTTAACTTCTGTGCTTGGTGAGAGCATTCCTTCTCTTATGTGAAGACTAGCTGCAGACTACAAACTCCATCAATAAGAATCCAGGAGAAAGAAATGAACAACATGGAAAAGTTAAAGTACAGTACCATGCCCATCAGGGAGCAGTAGAGGTGTCATTCCACATCAAAACAAAGATATATGTATGTGTGTGTATGTGTGTTTGTGCACATGGGTGTGCATGTGCTACCTATAGAAAAGCCCCACTTTTGTCCCACTATGTGTATTTGCTGGCCACATAGGTTTCCTCTGCCCAAAATCCCTATTCATTTTTACTCTTCCCACTAGTAGAGAGTGTGTGTCACATTTATGGTCATAATATTGTATTATGACATTTATTACCATGCTACTTCATTAAATGCCTTTACTTTGAATTAATTACATCCTTTGTCTGACTAATAAAAATGAACACATCAATAGGGGTTCATCAGCTGTTAAGAGTGGATGCAACTTTATACTATATCTTGAGCCTTGGGTAGATTTAGGGATGAGGGAAATGGAAAAGAGGATCCCCTAAACTTCATAAATGGGAGAAAGATAAGAAATGTCTTGATTTTGTTGTTTTTTTTTTTCAAAAACAGACTATGGAACTAACATTATCCTGACTGAGCACAAAAATTGATTGAACTTACTCAATAACTGGTAGATTCCCAATACCCTCATCAGCAAAGCCCCCAAATCCTTCATTTGGGCTTTAGGGGGTAGTTTCAATGAGAAGCTTTTTAATCTATTTGAATTCAGACCCCCATTTTATCAATAGAATATCTTGGCATTATGTCACCATTTTTATTATTAAATCAGACTGAAAATAAAACCAAACAAAAGGCATGGAAGTAAAAAGAGATTCAAAAGAATAAGCGCAGATTTTGCGGTAGATAAGGCAATGGCAAGTGTGGCCAGATCACCAATCACAGGGATAGTTTGAGCAGCTTTTGAGTATAGTCATAAATCAAGGGAGAGACTAAAAAAGGTGCAGCTCAGAGAGCAGAAGCCATCAACAAAGGTCAGCACAAAATGTCAGACCCATAAAGTGAGCATCTGGAGAGCAGGACAAAACACAAGCTCAAGAGGTTGGAACATGCTGGAGCCACTGGTCTCCCATGGGAAGCTGACACATGTTACTTAGGGGCTGACCTTTGAACTTCATGACTTTTTTCTGTTTCATTTCTACTAGCCTCCATTCTTTACTTCAGGACCAACCTTGATAAAAGCCTTTCCCAGGAGACGTGTTTCATCACAAACCAGCTATTGCTACAGTCTATGAATTATGAAATCTGCAATTCAGAGTCCCAAAGACTTAAAGTTGGAAAAGGCCCTGGAGGTCATCAAGACCACCCTCTTCATCATACAGATGAGGAAACTGAGGTACAGGGAAATATAGCTAGCAAGTATCTGAGGCATAATTTGAAACCAGGTCCTCCTGACTCCAAGGCCAGAGCCCTGACCATTCCAAGGCCAATAATGAGGTGCCCCTGAAGAGACACGCTCACTCAGGACAGATTCCAACACATTATGTTTTATCACTTCCCTTGGAATTTGTATTTGTTTGATGACCCAGCTTTTTACTCCCAGGCTTTTCCAAGTACATTGCCCAGAAAGCCTCTCATTCTAGAAGGTTCCATGGTGGCTTAAGAGAATTACTTCCGTGCTTGCAAAGCTTCTAAAATGGAATAAGGAGAAGGGGAAGTGCTTTTGTTCGTGGGCATGCTAGGGCTGGGTTTTGCATGTGATTTTATAATCTACAGGACCTTCTCCAGTCTCATTGCTTTTCTCTGTCTCTCCCCTTCTCGTGGCTGGCAAACATCTTTGTGTAAGTTTATGGGGCCTGGGACTCAAAAGAACCCCATAGATGACAGTCCGGCCCTCTGTTTCTAGAAGAGGAAGCTGAGACCCACAGCTGGGAGGAGGAAATTGCTCAGGGTCACACAGATGACCCCATCCTTGGCCTCTGGAGCATTTGTCAGTGATGGCCACCCTCTTCTCTCTGAGCTTTTGGTCCCATTGGATCTCAAACTCAGCATCTCCAAAGCAAAATTTATCTTTTACCCCAAATTTCATCCTCCTCCTGATGTTCCTATTACTCTAGAGGGCAGGACCATCCTTCTGGCCCCCAGGTGTACAATCTCAGTCATTTTTTGCTTCTCTTTCTCATTCATCACCACCCCTTCCATATCCAACCTGTGGCCAAATCTTGCTTGCCCCTCCCCTACTTCTCCTTATGTATCCCCCTTTCCCCAGTCACACAGGCACTCCTGGGTGCAGGCTCTTATAACTCCTGCCTGTGTTGTTACCATAGATAGTCTTCCTGCTCTAGGTCTCTCCCCACTCCAATTTATCCTCCGCTCAGCTGTCAGCGACTTCCTAAAGCACAGGCTTGATGATGCCAAGTCCTTTCTCAATAAACTCCGCAATTCTATATTGACTCTAGGCTTAGATTGCAGACTTCTCTGTTTGTCATTTAAAGCCTTTTGTTTTACAGATGAAGAACTCAAAGCCGAGTCATGGGAAGGGACTTGGCCAAGGGTACCTAGGTAGAAAGTAACAAAGTCAGGATTTCAACCTAGGTCCTCACCATTCAGTTTTGGGGTTCCTTTCACTCCTTGCTTCATCTAGAGATATCTGGAAATTAATATATAAATGAATTTTTGAATGTCAACCCCCACTCTTCCCACAAAGGGGCTCCTGCTCAGAACTCATCAATTATGTTTAGTCCTCAGGGAGCCCAACCCAAAAGGGAGTGGAGCCAGACTCTGTGGAAAACTCTTCACTTAGCTATTTGGACTCCAGGCACTTGTTTCCAGCTCCATGGGAGGTGCCTTGGGGCTTCCCTCATCACCCCATTACATAAAAATTCATATTGTAAATGAACTTAAGGCTCTGGTTATCTAAGGGACATTCATGAATGTTTTTCAGATGTAGGCAGCATTACTCTGTCTATACCTGAATTTCACTGTTGGCATAGTTCTTCATTTAAAAAAAATTATTAATGTAAAAACTATGGCCCCTGATTGAGAACTCTTCGCCTGTTGGCAAAGTCCACCCATCCAAAGATAATGAGATTGTGGGGTTAGATAGAAACTGTAGTAAGCAAAGATGTGAGACTTAGGGAAGCATGGGGAGTTGGAAGAGAAATATAAACTTTAGGGATTGCACAAACTATCCTCCCAAAGCTCCAGTCTAGTACAGGAGCTAAGTACACAGATCTAGTACAAAGGTCTGAGAACCAAAACCAAAACCAACAGCACAAAATCCTAATAGGGCAAGAGCAGCCATGATCTCCACCCCCACCCCACAAAGTTGTGCCATGAAACAACTGTGGGGCATTGGACAAATCACTTCATTTTTCAGGCTATGAATTTGGCTTTCCAGAACATGGATAGTGACTCTTAGGGCAAGTTCCTCTCTTGGTACTTGGCAAGGATCTAAGGAAATCCCATTCAGGGCAGCATTTTGTCTCATGCCATAGAAATCAAACCACACATTTACAGAAATTCTCTCAAGAAATGCCTTTTTGTTTACTTCCTCATCTAGATTACTCACAAAATTGAAAGCAGCTGATAAGAATTTTTGCATGTGTCATTTTGATCTTAAATATTTCAGTCTTCTTAGGGGGCCAAATTCCACATCTTTTCTTCATTTCTATTGAGGTCTGGACAAAGACATGCTTATCCTTGTCCTCATTTGTTCTCCCCACACATGACTTCACAGAGCTGATTTTTGCACTTTTGTAACATTTAACAAGTATTGCTGAGTATTGTCATCATCTCTGTCTGTGTCTGCTCTTCCAGGCTGTAAGCTCTAGGGGAGAAGGACTGGAGCATGTCTCCCTCCAGCTCCCAAAGCTGGACTCTGCATACCTAGTGTCTACAGAGGGAAGCTCCAAGGTACTGCAGACAGTTTGTGCTACCTTGTAGAAGTTACCAAGGTGAGCATTTGGAGTGAAGGATTGAGAAGGAAAGGAAAGCCCAACGCAGGCTTCTTACCCCACCCTCCTGTATTTGTGTGGGAGACTCAAAGAATCTTAAAGGGCACACAGAGATGAGGAAATGCATGATTTCTTGAAAGGGACCCCTTGAAAAGGCACAGTTTGATGATCAGGAAGTGATGGAAATTAAAGTAAACTAACTCCAAGTCAGATAGGATCTTGGGAAAGAGAAGCTGACCTTGATCTGCAGGTGGGAAAGTTTCAAAGATGAGCATTTAGGCCTTCAGATCTATGTAGTTGGTTAGTCTGTTCCAAAAGACCTTGTTTCCTGGAGTCTAACACACCTCTTCTGGAAAGAAAAGCTGTGTCCAGTCAGGATACTGGGAACTCTCCTGAAGGAGAAGGGGGGCAGGAGGAAGCAATTAAATGTTTCTTTTTTCCCTAGACTGTGGTCTGAGATTGTAAAGGACCTCCCTCCTTCACTGATAAAGCAGAATCTTAAACTTTAAGCTAAAACAGGAATGGAAGACCCCCTGTTCTTTCTAGGAGGAAAATGAAGTTGACCTCAGGTGAAAGTTCCAGTTGGAGCCCAGAGGGAGAAAGATGTCAGGTTTAGAGAAAACACTGCCTGTCGCTACCTGACCTGGGTGGGTTCAAAGGGATGAATGAGAGAGGCTAGAGAGGTAGTTGACCATTCTCTCCTGCATAATCTCCCAATATTTTAAGAGCAAATGCTTAATAAGTCAGAGGTGATCAGTAGCCCACATCCTTTCCAGGGTGTGAAAGAGCAACACAACCCTCATGACCTACACATTTTATTTTTATTTTTTTTAAACAAATGCTTTATTAACTTCTGTTTTACATCATTTATTTCCACCAGATTTTGAGTTACAATCATTTCCCCCCGTTATTCCCCTACCCAACCTCCCAGAATAGCAGTCCCACAAGATATCGCTTCCTCCAATCTGCTCTCTCCCATACCTTCTCCCATACCCCCTTCGACTTTTCCATTAGAGGAAGGTGAATCTTTGTGTCCCAATGCCTGCACATCTTATCTCCCAATTATAAGCAAAAGAGTATTAATAATAGTATTTATATATATTTGAAACATTTAATGTTAAGACCTCGAATTTCAGATCCATTTCCTTCCTCCCTTGTCACCCATTACCTCTTGGGAGATAAGTAATTCAGTATATGTTGTACATGTCTAGCTATGCAAAACATTATCATAGTAGATATATTGTACAAGGCTGCTTATAATTCCCTCCCACTCATCCCACCCCCCACCTGGTCCATTCCCTACATGATCCTGTCCCTGTTCTATAGTGGGTACTTCCAACCTCCCCTCCCCCCAAGGATGCCCTCCCATCCATCATCCCTCCTCTCATCCCCTTTCCCCCTATTCTGCTGCAGGTTGAGATATCCCATTGAGTATGTATGTCATTCTCTCCCTGAACCAAGTTCAATGAGAATGTGGTTTTGCCTTTTTTGCCTTCCTATTCTCCTCCTCCCTTGCAACCACTTCCCCTTGCTTCTTCTACATGAGATAGTTTACCCTACCCTGTCTCTCCCCATCTCCTCTTGCCACTTTCCTCTCTCACCTCATAATTGCATCCCTTGAGTATTCTCCCTTCCCAACAAATTCAACCTATGCCCTCTATCCATATATAACTGTAACCATATACACACACATTCACATATGTATTCATATGACCACACACCCTTGTTCCTTTATTTTCATAGTGAGAAAGATATAACCAGTCACAGTTATTGCTTTTCCATATAGGAATGTAAATAGTTCAACTTTGATAAGTTCCTTTTGATTTCTTTTCCCTGATTACCTTCTCAGGCATCTCTTCCTTCTTGTGTCTGGATGTCAAATTTTTTATTCAATTCTGGTTTTTTCCTCAAGAATGCTTGAAAGTCCTCTATTCCACTGAATGACCATATTTTCCCCTGAAACAAAATACTCAGTTTTGCTGGGTAGGTGACCCTTGGGTTCATTCCCAGTTCCTTTGCCCTCTGGAATATCATATTCCATTCCCTTTGATCCCTCAGTGTAGAAGCTGCCAGGTCCTGGGCTATTCTGATTGTGTTTCCACAATATTCAAATTGTTTCTTTCTGGCTGCTTGGAGTATTTTCTCCTTGATCTGGGGATTCTGGAACCTGGCTATAATATTCCTGGGAGTTTTATTTTTGGGATCTTTTTCAGGAGGTGATCTGTGGATTCTTTCAACCTCTATTTTGCCCTCTGGATCTAAAACATCAGGGCAATTTTCCTTGAGAATTTCTTGAAGGGTGATTTCTAGGTTCTTTCTTTGATCATGGCTTTCAGGTAGTCCAATAATTTTTAAATTGTCTCTCCTGGATCTATTTTCCAGGTCAGTGGTTTTTCCCATGAGATATTTCACATTGCCTTCTAATCTTTCATTTGTTTGGATCTGCTTAACAGCATCTTGATTTCTCATAAGGTCATTAGCTTCCATTTGCTCCAGTCTAACTCTGAAGGCATGAATCTCCTCAGTGAACTTTTGAGATTCTTTTGCCATCTGGCAAATTCGACTTTTTAAGGCATTCTTCTCCTCATTGCCCTTTTGGGCCTCCTTTGCCATTTGAGTTATTCCATTTTTTAAGGTGTTGTTTTCCTCAGTCAGGCTGTTGACCCTCATTTCATACTTTTCCTGCATCCTTCTCATTTCTCTTTCCAATTTTTCCTCCACTTCTCTTATTTGATTTTTAAAGTCCTTCTTAAGGTCCTCTATGGCCTACAACCCACTCATGTTTTCCCCTGGGGCTTTTGGAGCAGGACTTCTGACCTCACAGTCCTTTTCCCGCTCTATGCCCCCAAAATAGGAGTCTAGGGTTGCATTTTTCTGTTTCCTTTGCCTTGGCATGTTGCCACTTAATTGCTTGACTTTTGGGCTTGTTGCCACACTATGGCTTTAAGGCCAGATAGAGGAATTTTCGTCCCGAATGTGTGGGGGGCAACTTCCATTTCTGGCAAGCTGTAAACCCACCCACAACCTCTACCCCAGATCACAATCCAGATCCAGGGAGGTTAAAGCAAGAGCTATTACCCCCCAAGACTGATCGCTGGATCTCCCTACAATTTGCAGGCCAGGATCTGGAGCTGCCTCTGAAAACTACAAAATGGCATGTCTCCTCAGTGGCTTCTAGCCCCCAGGGGAGGGAGCCGACGCATTCCCCAAATACTGGTCCCAAAGTCCATAGGACACTAACCTCTCACTTTGTCCTAGGCATGTCTATGTTGATAATTCTGGAGTAGGCACAGCTGCTGGTGTTCTGGGGTTCCTCCAGCCGGCTGCTGGCCCTGCCACCCTGGGGCTAAAACCTCGGTGCTCAGCTTGGCTCCCCGCACTCTGCGCACTGCTTGCTGCCGGCTCCCAGAGTGCTGCGCTGGTCTTTCCTTCAGGGCTGCTGGGCTGTCCTCAGCGGCAGGTTAGCTTCTCTGTGTCATTCTGTGGGTGCTGGGGCTCCAAAAGTTGTTCAGAGTCCCCTTTTACATAGTTTGGGGGGAATCTGGGGGCAGAGTGGCTTGGATGAGCTGTTTCTACTCCGCCATCTTGGCTCCACCCCCCATGACCTACACAATTAAGAGGTTTATTGGGGTATATGTAGCACAGCCTACTGCTAGTTAATGATAATGAGGAAGAGTCTTGCAAGGTGCCTGCTGTCAATTTTCTTCCCAAGTCTGTAATGAATCCATGTTCAGGATGGTAAGCACACAGGATGGCAAGGCATCTGGGTCTTTAAAACTTAGGATATCAGATTGGGGGAGTTATCAGCTGCTTTTTGTTGTCTCCACTCTAAAATAGAAGTTTTGGGATCTTTGGGCATTCCAACTGATGATATCATAAAGAAAGGAAAATCAGGGGTAACTGGATGGCATAGAATTCATGAATGCCCTTGCAGATGGGTCACTTATCTATATACATGAAGAAGTTTAGGAGTTGGAAGCCTGGCAAGGCAGCTCACAGACCAAGAATGGAAGGAGAAAATAAATAACAGAAAGAATAAAACAGAAATTAAGATATCATTTACTCTGTCCTTGGTCTAAGTCCATGCCTTAGCCCCTACCCATGTCTTATCCCTCTTATTAGAGGGCCAATCTGTCCAATGAGGATTGCTTGTAATATTTAATTAGGCCAGAGTGCTCATAATGAAAGATTTTTGCAACAATGTCCTTCTAGGTAATTCTCTTATGTCTTTGTATCCTTAGCTTGATGTGCCTTCCATATAGAAAAAGCTAAATAAGGATTTCCTAAACTGAATTAATTCCACATAACAGCCCTTCAAATACACTGACAGTTGTCCCCAAGCACATATCTGACCCCACATCTTCTCTCCTGGAGGTTGAACAGTCCAATTCTTTCCACTGATTCTCATATGTAGTTGTCTCTATGGCTTTCATTGTCCTATTTGCCCTCCTCTGGACCTGGTCCACATAGTCAATATCCTTCCAAAAACGTGCCCTAAGAACTGTTCCTTGCCAGCCTAGTGTTTGTTATTATGGCTAATTCTCCAAGTTGACTCTATTAAAACTCTTTGGGAATGGGGGGGAGGATTAGCATCAGTGGCAAGTCTTAGACCAATCCAAGCTACTTCCTCAGTCTTCCCTTTAAAACTATACAAGAATTGTCTGATGTCCTTTTCGTGTTTCAGTTAAATCCAATAAGCATTTGTTAATCACCCATTATGGGCCAAGCACTGCCCTAGGTGCTGGAAATACAAAGATAAAAAGCAACACCCCTTGCCTTTGATGAACTTAGATTCTCCCAGTGGAGAACAGCATCACCCAGATAAGGCTTTAGAAAATACAGGCAGTTAATGAGTAATTGCAATGGAAGAGAACCAACAAGAGGAAGAGTGTGAACTGAGCCCTGGAGGGAGTTAGAGATTCTGAAAGGGAAATGGAAAGAGGGAGAGGATTTCAGGGACAAGGAACATAGAGATACAACATCAATACAGACAATTGTAATGAAGTAGAATCCTTCTTGGCTCTTCACTGCCCCTCATTTCCTCCCTCTAATCAGCTGCCTCTCCATAACAGCACTTTGGTCTGTCTCCTTCTTGCCATTTCAAGTGCCAACACCCTGGAATATTGCAAAAAGTCCTCTAATCAGTCTCCCTTCAGCTCCCTCTTCTCCAAGCCACCCTCTACACAACTGCAAAGTGATATTCAGGAAGCACAGGTCTGACTATGTCACTCTCTTGTTCAAGAATCTTCTATCATTCTTTACTTCCTTTAGGATGAGATATGATCTCTGAAGGGGCGGCTAGGTGGCGCAGTGAGTAAGAGTGCCGGCCTCGGAGTTGGGATGACCCGAGATCAAATCCGGCCTCAGAAAATGAGCACCCACACATAAATAATGACTAGCCATGTAACCTCGAGCAAGTTACTTAACCCCAATTGTTAAAAAAAAAAAAAGAAATATAATCTCTGTTCAACTTTATGAATCCAACCTTTCTGCACTGCTATCACATTTCTCTTCATCATTTCCTCCATTTCCAACTAACCTGACCTATTTCCTGTTATTCATATATGACATTCCATATCCCACCAGTGTGCCCTTGTTTTGGTTATTTCCAGGACCTAGAATAATCTGCCTGCTAACTTCTGCATTGTAGAGTTCTCTGACTTTCTTTTTTTTTTTTTTTTTTTTGCTTTTTGGAGGGCAACTGGGGTTAAGTAACTTGCCCAAGGTCACACAGCTAGGTTTTTGTTTGTGTGTGCGTTAAGTGTCTGAGGCTGGAACCGAACTCAGGTCCTTCTGACTCCAGGGCCAATGCTCTACTCACTCCACCACCTAGCCGCCCCCTCTGACTTTCTTTAAAGAACAGGTGACAGCTCCTACAAGTGACACTTCTTGATCTCTCTAGTTGTAAATGTTCTCCACCCACAGCATGACTTTTTATTCATTCTTTGTGTATATGTCATATCCTTTTCACATCCTGAACATTAAAATATTAAAAGTGATTTTGTGCAAAGAAAAGAGCTACATAGACTGGTAAAGAAAATAAGATATTGCTTTTGTCATAGTTGAACATTTTGATGTCTGAAAGGAGCAGGAAAATAACTTTGGTTTAAATAAAAATTGCCAAAATATGTTTGTGAGGAAACATAGTTGTCAGATGAGATATAAGCAGTTGAGACAGAAAATAAACTGTAGCATAAATGTAGAGACATAAATCACCTTATATAAGATATAGGGTGATCACTCATATGTATGTGAAGATTTTATGCTTTAAAGAGGCTGAGAATAAACTATTATTAAAAACTGGAAAATGTAAGCATGAGGAAGCAGTTTCAAAGGCCCAGAATAAAACTATGGACCATATTTGAGAACACAGAATGATCAGAATGGTCCTTTGGCTCATTTGCATATGACTGTTTTAGGACAGGATAGTAAAACTCACAAAGTAGAAAGAAACTCATGTAACTCTTTGGAGACAAAGGGGTGTTGAAATCAGGACTATTAATTTTATAGGGGAATAAGATAAGCTGTTAGCTTTAAAGTGAAAGGTGAGTTAATGAGTTCTAAAAGACTAATTGAAACTAGAGAGAGAGAGAGAGAGAGAGAGAGAGAGAGAGAGAGAGAGAGAGGAGAAAGGAGGTTGATTTTCCTCAACCCTTGAAGCATCCCCACATCTGAAAGGCAGGATATGGACTATGACCCAGGAAAGAAGTTTGAGAAAGAGTCAGAGGAGGGGGAGATTGGATACTGGATAACCTTTGCATCAGTCAGTCAATCAACAAACATCTAATCAAACATCAGATACTAAGAGTGAAAGAGAAGAGAATGAGAGGGAGAGGTGCTGTCAATGTATCATACAATGAAGAATTTAGGCCTTTTTCTCCCCCAAGTCAGGGGGACCTGAATTCACTGAAGGTGAAGAAGGAAGCAGTTGCCCCTCCCTCAAAGACTGAAGTCAAGTAGGCAGTTCTGAAGGGTGTTCGTAGCCACAGAAAGGAGATCTGAACACCCCCCACCTTCTGGTGACCTAAGACACTTACTTCAAAGGCAGCTCAAATATCCTCAGAAAAGTGCCCCTCCGAGAAACAAGCACTGCCATCATTAAGTTTCCCTTGACCACCAAATCTGCTATAAAGATTGAGAACAAGAACACTTTTGTCTTCATTGTGGGTGTGAAGGCCAAGTATCAGATCAAGCAGGTGGTATAGAAGCTGCATGACACTGATCCGACCTGATGGAGAGAGGGCCTCTGTCCAACTTGCTCCAGACTATGATGCTTTAGATGCTGCCAACAAAATTGGAATCTTCTGAACTGTGTCTAGCTGTCCCACTCCACATACAAGAAAAATGTTTCCATTTTAAAAAAAAGAAGAGCTGGAGAGAAAATAGGCAGAGTTCTTTGTTGAGCTAGAAGAAGGAGGAATGGTGTGAGGACCTTGAGGAAAGAAGAAAAGGTCAACATGGTCACTATGAGATAGAGAGTCAACTAGAAAGAGGAAAAGGATTATCTATGGCAGTAGAGGCCCAGCTGAGGTCAGAGAACTTCCTATGACCCATCCACTTCCACTATGTGCCCAGCAGCAGAGAAGACGGATAGCAAGAACCATCCAGGGATGGTGTTCGGCAGCTTCTGGGTGACCATATGTCTGAGGCTTGAAGACAGTGTAACATGAACTGGTTAAGTGTAGTTTCAAGTTTGAGGTTTGTTGCTCAAGTCATGCCTGACTCTCTGTAACCCCATGTGGAGTTTTCTTGGCAAAGGTATAAGACTGGTTTGCCATTTCCTTCTCCAACTCATTTAAAGATGAGAAAAGTGAGGTAAACAGGGTTCAGTGATGTGCCCAGGATCACACAGTTAGTAAGTATTTGATGCAAGATTTGAACTCAGGTTCAAAGCTGACTTTAAACCTGGCACACATTGGTGATGTTGCAAGGGATGATGGATTAAAGAACTGGAAGTAAGGGGGGGCCTGGAAGTAAGGGGGAGCCTGGAAGTAAGGGGGAGCCTAAAGAATTGAGATTGGAGGAATAAGAGCCAGGGAGAAATGGAATGAGAGGAGGTTAGATAGGAGGATCTACAAAAAGATAAAGGATTTCAGGATTCTTGAAGTGGAACATGAGCAAGTGGTCAAGGGTGTGACCATCCCTGGTGTGGCTGTGTTATATGTAAAAGATGGGGAGGGCAAGGAGCTGGGAAGTATACACATGGACGTCAAAGTCTGATGGAATGAGGAAAGGTATTGAGGCTGAGAGAGAACCTGTGAGCCACAGACAGAATTCCTTGAGAAAAGAGGAAGAATGAGCTAGGGGCCAATACGGCTGGCATCAGCATCTAGACTGGGAGGGAGAACTAGATGGAATGGACCTCCAAGGAGGGAAGGTCTGCAGAAGGAGGGTATGGAAGCAGTGATGGGAAGCAGGAGTGTGTCAAGTTGGCCTCCAGGACCAGTGGCTCAGAGGACTAGAAGGGCAGGTGAGGGGCTGCCATCTTCTAGGAGGAGACAGGGCTCTGTGAGTGCCAAGAGAGGGAAGGAGCATGGGGTGCAGAGATAAAAGAAGAAGCTTCTTAGCTAAGGAATAGGGGTCCTGGAGAGTGCATACCAGGCACTTAAAGAGTGTTTATTGAATTAAATAAAACATATTGAAATATGTTCATTTAAAAGAAGCATGGGGAAGGGCTAAGAATAATTCCTTTGCCTTAGAAAACTAAAACCCCAAACTATAAGACACACGCACCTTTTTGAGGCATAGGGGAATTTAAAACAAGCACAAATTGTCTCTGAATTCCTTCAGTTCTTCACTTCAGGGTGTCCCAAATATAATGACCCTCAGTCAGCAAGAGAGGAAAACCACAAGAGTTCATGAGGGATAGAGATGACCAGGATTGTAGAGGCCATCTTTCCTAATAAACTCATTGTTAAAGATGATGAAAGCAAAGCCAAGAGATGAGAAGGTGCTTGTTTAAGGTTAAAAAAAAGAAAGGTAGATGTGGGATTTGAACCCCCTCCAATCCCCTTTGAGTTCTGCCCATTGCTCTCCATGGTGTGTGATCTTCAGATTAAGGTTGAGAAAAGCTTAGGGCACCCCAAACCCTGTGCCTAATGATCTCTTAAACACACACACACACACACACACACATCTTGTTTTGTAGTCTTAGAACATAACCAAGAGAGACAATCCCATGTTGTGTGGGCACATGCTGACTTCCTTTTAAGGAAGGCTCCAGGAGAGCCTCTCAGTTCTCTGTTGTGAGCTCACTGATTCTGTTCTCGGGCTATGGGTCCTCTATTCATTTTGTGTCTGGTGTTGGCCTGGATTCTGGAGCTCATCAGTTCAATGCCCTCATCATACCCTGGTCAAAATTGAGGGGTAGGGTCTTATCTAAGGTCACATTGGTCATAAGTTCGCAGAAAAGGGATTTGAACCTTGGTCTTCTGGCTCCATACCTTAATTCCTCCCTCTTCCCTGGGGCTCACATCTCTAGACAGTAGAGGAGGGATGATGGGGTAGGGAAGAAAAAGGGTATCTTGGCTGGGGAGCCTGGGCTCCTTTCCTTTGGAGGTGGGAAGGTTTCAGATGGGGAAGATGGCTGCCAGTGCCCTCCCATCCCCCTTTCGGACTCTTCTTCCTCTGGATGCTCTCTCTCCCCTCTCCCACCCCACCTCTCCCAGCCATCTAACTATGCCAAACTTGGTCCTGTATCCTTCCCTCCAGTGCCTCCAGGTTCTAAAACTCTATTGCCCTTCTCCCTCTCCAAATAGCAACATTGAAAAAAAATGGATTCCCTCTGAGCAGCTGACTATAATCATGAGGAAAGATCAGAGACTGAACTAATTCAGTCTAAGTTGTGAATGACTAATACCCTTATCCTTTGGGTTTTAGGGTTATAACTATTCAATCATTATTTATCACCTGCCTCCTGTGTCTCAGACACTGATTGTACTTGGTGCTGAGGACACAAAGGCCTCCCCGCTCCAGGAGTTTACTGGGAGAATTTGACATGTTATTAGGCAATACACATACTGTATACATGCAGTATTGGGGGAGGGGCTGGCACCTGAGAGAAGCAGGAAAGGCCTTCAGCAGCACTTGAACTGGGAAGGAGAGCATTCTGGCATGGGGTTGGGGACAGTACTCTGTAGATAAGGTCATGCTGAATGAAGGTCCTTGTGCAATCAGCCTGGGAAAGAGTGTGGGTAGGAGGAAAGGGGAGAGGCTCTTGTTAAACCAAATTCACCACCATGATTCCATTTCAGGCCATCTGGGGAAGCTATCTGGGGCTGAAGAACTCCCCTAGCACCTCTTAGTACATACTCATCAGTTCCATCTATAGGAGAGGCCAGTCTGGGGAGGAAGAGAAGGAATAAAGAGCCACAACCCCCACCCTCAACAACTTCCCCTGCTGGAAGGAGGAGTCAATCATGGCTACTCTCTTTCCTTCCTCCTCCCCATTTTCTGACACTGAGCCTGACTCCCTGGCTCTCCCAGCAGATTTCCCCCTCTCAGTGAATATGGAGATGAGGGGAGCAATTCCTTCTGCTCTACCAGCGCAGCATTATCTGACCTGGCCTTGGTTCCTAGCACTGGGAGCTACAAGTAGCCAGGTCCCAAAGCCAGGCCACAGGAAGCCCCTTTTGAAGAAGCTGAGTGGCCGTGAACCCCCACCCTAAACTGGGCCTCCTTGGATGGCAGATCTGCAGAGGTCTTCCTGCTTCCCAGGTGTGAAGGACCTCTAATGTCAAGGAGTGCCTACTAGGTGATCTTCCTTTGCTAAGGAGATTTTGACTGGTCAAGTCCATGCCAAAGGCTAGCCCACCCTAGGTATAAAGGACAACTTTAATTTTGAGGACTCTCCATTAATTGGGCTTTGAAAATCAACTTTGAGAATTCCATTGCTGCCCTTTACCGTCTACCCAGAAGAAAGCATGACTCTTATGATGTGACCTCAAAGTAAGAACTTGAAAAGGTCTTAGCCTAAATGAGCCAGGGCTCCCATTGCAATCTGGGCCATCTCCAACTGTCCTGAGGAATATCTAGCCATTGGACACAAATGGCTCCAGAGGAGAAAGTGAGGCTGGTATCCTTGCACAGTACTCCCTCACTCAAATCAAAAGTCAATTGCAAATCACATCATCATTTCCCTGATGTCATGGTCCTCTTTAAGAATGAAGGACAAACACAGCCGTATGGCTTTAATGACAGAGAGAGAAAAGAGAGGTGGAGGAGAATGGGGAGGGAGAGAGGGAGAGGGAGAGGGAGAGGGAGAAGGAGAGAAGAAAGGGCTTTTTAATTGTTTCATTCTCATCCTTTTGTGCTAGAGACTTATTTTGTTTATGATTCTTTAAACTGTTTTAAATTGTTAAACAGAAGGAAATTAATTGTGATTGATATTCTCTAATCAATCAGTTTGCAGTTCAAAATTGGACCAGAATGAGGATATTTCCAAATTCAATGTCCACATCCAAATAAGAAACCAACGAATTTGGCTAAAATATTTGCAATTGGTACCAAGTAAGTTGCAGATGTCTAATGGAGATTTTCTTTCTCACAGCTACAGCTCAAATCAAAACTGTTCGACTTGTGGGTGGCAGCCAGCCCAATGAGGGCCGAGTAGAGATTTTCCATGATGGCCACTGGGGTACTATCTGTGATGATCGTTGGGAGTTGCGAAATGGACTGGTTCTCTGTAAGAGTTTGGGCTACTCCGGGGTTGAAAAGGTGTATAAGGACGCGTACTTCGGAAGCGGTGAGCCATTTACAAGACATCTATTACAACTTACATAGATAGGTAGGTGGATAGATAGATACCAAGAAAGATACAAAGATACAGATGGACAGATGGAAAGACAGAGATGGACTGATTGATAGATGGATGACAGGCAGGTACATAGGTATAGATGAATGAATGTAACAACTGATTTGAGGGGTGGGGAGAGTAAGCAGGACATTCTTTTCAGTTGAGTCTGTGTTATCTTTTTCTCCATCATTCTCTTAAATCTAGACAATCACCAGAACAGTAAAACTAGCCTTAAATTGCAGCATTGGCCTATTTCCAAGGTGTAGATGCTGATAATGAAAACTGAACAATCCATTCTCTGGCTTCTGCACATTTCTGATTCCAACCAGCTCCATCTTAAAGGAGAACATTAAGAACATGACTGACAAGACAGAGAGGGCAGATGGAGGAGTCTCCTTCTCCTACTTGATCCCCTGAATAAAACCTTGGATGTTTCCTCCCTGACCCACCTGCCTCTCCATATCTGAGCAGTGAGCCCATTTAATTCTATTTGATGTAAGATTTTCCGTCAAGGTGAACTCTCCACCTGACAAGTACACAACAGCATTCAGAAAACGCTGAGTCCTGGCATTCACAACAGAGGCAGCAGAGGAGATTATGTGACCTCCAGCTTTCTTTCTATG
Organism: Gymnobelideus leadbeateri; assembly: GCA_011680675.1. Taxonomy (NCBI): domain Eukaryota; kingdom Metazoa; phylum Chordata; class Mammalia; order Diprotodontia; family Petauridae; genus Gymnobelideus; species Gymnobelideus leadbeateri. Next base: position 104,734 of record WOXC01011424.1, read on the forward strand.
GCCACTTCCATTGCCATCTGCTCCCACTGTTTCCCTGGCTTAAGAGACATCTGGCTGTAATCACCCTAGTTCCATATCATATTGTCTCATGCTTATTTTTTGTTCTTCTAGCTTTGCATTATTTCTCTTTTATTTTTTTCCAAATGCTATATTAACTTCTGGTTTACATCATTCATTTCCATCAGATTTTGAGTCACAGTTTTTCCCCCATTTTTCCCTACCCCCCACCCCAGAATAGCAGTTCCACAGGATATGCCCTCCTTCAATCTGTTCTCTCCCATATCTTCTCCCATACCCCCTTCAACTTTTTCAGTAGGGCAAGGTGAATCTCTGTGCCCCAATGCCTGTATATCTTATTTCCCAATTATATGTAAAATAGTATTAATAATAGTATTTATATATTTTTTAAATATTTGATTTTAAAACTTTGAATTCCAGATTCATTCCCTTTCTCCTTTGTCACCCACTCCTGCTGGGAAGATAAGCAATTCACACAATTCAGTATATGTTGTACATGTGTAGCTATGCAGAGCATTACCATAGTAGATATATTGTAAAAGACTGACTATATTTCCCTCCCTCCTATCCCACCTCCTACTTGGTCTATTCCCTACTTTGATCCTGTCTCTTTTCAAAAGTGGGTGCTTCCAACTTCCCTCCCTGCCCTAACTTCTATCATCCCCCCCCTCTCATCCTCTTCCCCTCTACTCTCCTGTAGGGGGAGATATACTATTTAGTATGTATGTCATTCTCTCCCTGATCCAAATTCAATGAGAATAAGATTTTGCCTTTTTGCCTACCAGTTCTTACCCTCCCTTGTAACCATTTTCCCTTGCCTCTTCTATATGGGATAGTTTACCAATTCGATCTCTCCCCATCTCCTGTTATTATATTATTCTCTCACCTATTAATTTCACCTTTTAAGTATCATCCCTTCCTATTAAATATGACTTCTGCCCTCTATCTATGAATGCCTGTAAAGAGATAGATACACATTCACATATGCATTCATATGACCATATAACCTTCTTCAACAATTTTCATACAGAGAAAAGTTTCATCAGTTATAGTCATCATTTTTCCATGTAGGAATGTAAATAGTTCAACTTTGATAAGTTCATTATGATTTCTTTTCCATGTTTACCTTCTCAAGCATCTCTTCCTTCTTTTATCTGAATGTGAAATTTTCTATTCAACTCTGTTTTGTTCAGATCTATTTTTTTCAGACTTTCAAGAATGCTTGAATATCCTCTATTCCACTGAATGACCATATTTTCCCCTGAAACATGATACTCAGTTTTGCTGGGTAGGTGATTCTTGGTTTTAATCCCAGTTCCTTTGACCTCCAGAATTATCATATTCCAAGCCCTTCAATCCCTCAGTGTAGAAGCTGCCGGGTCCTGTGCTATTCTGATTGTGTTACCACAGTATTGAAATTGTTTCTTCCTGGCTGCTTGTAGTATTTTCTCCTTGATCTGGGAGTTCTGGAACCTGGGTAAATATTCCTAGGAGTTTTCTTTTTGGGATCTTTTTCAGGAGGCGATCAGTGAATTCTTTCAACCTCTATTTCCCCCTCTGGGTCCAACACATCAGGGCAATTTTCCTTGAGAATTTCTTTAAGGATGATTTCCAGGTTCTTTCTTTGATTGTGGCTTTCAGGTAGTTCAATAATTTTAAATTATCTCTCCTGGATCTATTTTCCAGGTCAGTGGTTTTTCCCACGAGATATTTCACATTGCCTTCTATTCTTTTCTTTTTTGGATCTGATTAACAGCATCTTGATTTCTCATAAAGTCACTAGATTCCATTTGCTCCAGTCTAACCCTGAAGGAATTATTCTCTTCAGTGAGCTTTTGAGATTCTTTTTCCATCTGGCAAATTTCGCTTTTTAAGGCATTCTTCTCCTCATTGCCTTTTTGAGGCTCTTTTGCCATTTGAGTTAGTCTATTTTTAATGTGTTATTTTCCTCAGTCAGGTTGTTGATTCTCTTTTCATACTTTTCTTACATTTTTCTCATTTCTCTTCCCAATTTTTCCTCCACTTCTGTTATCTGGTCCTCAAGGTCCTCTATGGACTCTAACCAGCTCATATTTTCATTTGGAGCTTTTGGTGCATGAGTTCTGAACTCCCAGTCCTCCTCCTGTTCCATGCTTCCATCCTCTTTGCCCCTGAAATAGTAGTCTAATGTTGAATGTTTCTGTTTATTTTGTTTCCTTTGCCTAGGAATATTGCCACTCAATTACTTGCCTTTTGGGCTTGTTGCCACAGTAGGACTCTGTCAACAGCCAGGGGAGCTTCCTTCCCAAATGCTGGGGTTTTCTCAGCTGCCAGATGTATTAGTTGGGTGCCCTCTCTGAAGCCTCCACATGCTCTGGCAAGCTGGTCACACACTCCAAGACCTCCATCCCAAACTGCAATCCAGATCCAAGAAGGTTAAAGCAAGAGTGATTACCCCCCAGACTGATACCCAGATCCCCCTACAGTGCACAGGCCAGGAGCTGAAGCTGCAACGTGGCACTCCCTTCTCTGGCTAATCAGCAGTTTCTTGCCCCCAGGGAAAGAGGCCGAGAAAGGTCCCAAAGTCCATACTGTACTGACCTCCCACTTTGTTCTTGGCACCCATGTGTTGGTAATTCTGGAAAATCCATAGCTGCTGGTGTTCTGGAGTCCCTCCAGTAGGCTGCTGGTTAGACCACCCTGGGGCTAATACCTCAGACTCATGCAGGCCTGGGCTCGGTTCCCAGAGCACTGGGCTGGCCACTCCCTGCCAGGCTGCCAGACTCTCCTCAGCAGGAGATTAGCTTCTCTGTGTCATTTTGTGGGTTCTGTAGCTCCAGAGTTTGTTCAGAGTCTCCTTTTACATAAGTTTGGAAGTTGTGGGAGCCAGAGCTGAGCGGAAATGTTGTTACCACTCTGCCACCCCCCCTATATTATTTTTCAATCTCTTCTCTAACAATTAAATGGTCTGAATCCTGATTAACAGGAACTGATGGCTGATTTAGGGTTGATGGCCATGTCAGTAATGAGTCATTTCTTGAGGGCTAAACTATAACCAGTGTCTGGGTGTGTATGTTTGTGGGTGTGTAATAAATATTTGATGCTTCCTGTGTCCTGCATCTTCTAATTTACATTCTTTTTTTTTTGGAGGGCAATTAGCGTTAAGTAACTTTCCCAAGGTCACACTGCTAGGTTTTAGTTTGTAGGTGTTGAGTATTTGAGGCCGGATCTGAACTCAGATCCTTCTGACTCCAGGGCCAGCGCTCTACTCACTGTGCCACCTAGCTTCCCTCTAATTACATTCTTGAGGAAAGTGTGCTCCATGTTCAGGCATAAGACTTCTCCTTGGTCTGCATGTTCTAAACTATTTCATTCCTTACTTCCTGATTCACTATTTTCCAATATATTTTTCACCATCCTTGTCTTCTGCCTTTGAATTGAAGTCACTGAGTGTCAGATTAAATCCTGGAAGAAGCTGGTTTTCCAAAGTCATATTCCACAGAAAGCTACATCTTTGCTGTCGCACAAGTGGCTGAAAAATGGAGAAAACACAAGATTGCACTGGAGTTTTGCTTCATTGAGTATAAAAAATATTTACTAGAGAAAACCGCTGGTGTAAAGATTCTTTGTCCAAAGAACATGCAACAAGGTTCTTTGAAAGATTAAAAAAATGGAAATAATCTTGTTTGATGCTCTCCTCCCCTTCAATGCATAAAACTGGGGCAATAGTGTTTGGAAGACATGTTTGCCACAGTTAAGGAGGAAATCCAAGGTAGTATAAGTCAAGGAGGAAGTATACTGATGGCATTGAACCCAGAACATGGCAGAGCCTACTCAATGAGTCAGTCAGCTAAACAGCATTTATTGAGAGCTTACTATTGGCTGACAACCATGCAAAGCACTGGGAATGCAAGGAAAAGGCAGGGAGAGCCACGTTGTAGCTTCAGCTCCTGGCCTGTGGACTGTAGGGGGATCTGGGTATCAGTCTGGGGGGTAATCACTCTTGCTTTAACCTTCTTGGATCTGGATTGCAGTTTGGGGTGGAGGTCTTGGAGTGTGTGACCAGCTTGCCAGAGCATGTGGAGGCTTCAGAGAGGGCACCCAACTAATACATCTGGCAGCTGAGAAAACCCCAGCATTTGAGAAGGAAGCACCCCTGGCTGTTGACAGAGTCCTACTGTGGCAACAAGCCCAAAAGGCAAGTAATTGAGTGGCAACATGCCTAGGCAAAGGAAACAAAATAAACAGAAAAATTCAACATTAGACTCCTATTTTGGGGGCAAAGAGGATGGAAGCATGGAACAGGAGGAGGACTGGGAGTTCAGAAATCCTGCAACAAAAGCCCCAAATGAAAATATGAGCTGGTTAGAGGCCATAGAGGACCTTAAGAAGCAGATAAGAGAAGTGGAGAAAAAATTGGGAAGAGAAATGAGAAAAATGTAAGAAAAGTATGAAAAGAGAGTCAACAACCTGACTGAAGAAAATAAAACCTTAAAAATAGACTAACTCAACTGGCAAAAGAGGCTCAAAATGACAACAAGGAGAAGAATGCCTTAAAAAGCGAAATTTGCCAGATGGAAAAAGAATCTCAAAAGCTCGTTGAAGAGAGTCATTCCTTCAGAATTAGATTGGAGCAAATGGAAGTTATTGATTTTATGAGAGATCAAGATTCTATTAAACAAATTCAAACAAATGAAAAAATAGAGGGCAATGTGAAATATCTCATTGGGAAAACCACTAACCTGCTAAATAGATCCTGGAGAGATCATTTAAAAATTATTGGACTACCTGAAAGCCATGATCAAAAAAAAAAAGAACTGTTTTCCTCTCCAAGCTCCAGCCACTGCGCCGCTAACATGGCTAAATGTACCAAGAAGGTCGGAATTGTTGGTAAATATGGAACACGTTATGGTGCATCCCTCAGAAAAATGGTGAAGAAAATTGAAATTAGCCAGCATGCCAAGTATACCTGCTCCTTCTGTGGCAAGACCAAAATGAAGAGACAGGCTGTGGGTATCTGGCACTGTGGATCCTGTATGAAAACAGTAGCTGGTGGTGCATGGACCTACAATACCACCTCTGCAGTCACAGTCAAATCTGCCATCAGAAGACTGAAGGAATTGAAAGACCAGTAAAATCTTATCAAATGTCTGTAGCCCATAGTCCAAATAAATGGGTTAATTTATGGAATAAAAAAAAAGAACTTAGAAATCATCCTTGAAGAAATTCTTAAGGAAAATTGCCCTGATGTTTTAGAACCAGAGAGCTAAATAGAGGTTGAAAGAATCCACCAATCACCTCCTGAAAAAGATATCGAAAAGAAAACTCCTAGGAATATTATAGCCAAGTTCCAGAATTCCCAGATCAAGGAGAAAATATTACAAGCAGCCAGGAAGAAACAATTTCAATATTGTGGAAACACAATCAGAATAGCCCAGGACCTGGCAGCTTCTACACTGAGGTACTGAAGGGCTTGGAATATGATATTCTGGAGGTCAAAAGAACTGGAATTAAAACCAAGAATCACCTACCCAGCAAAACTGAATATCATGTTTCAGGGGAAAATATTGTCATTTAGTGAAATAGAGAACTTTCAAGTATTCTTGAAAAAGCCAGAGTTGAATAGAAAATTTGACATTCAGATAGAGGAAGCAAGAGAAGCATGAGAAGTTAAACATGGAAAAGAAATTATAAGGAACTTATGAAAGTTGAATCATTTACATTCCTACATGGGAAAACAATAATCATAACTTATGAAACTTTTCTCAGCATGAGAGTAGTTGAAGGGAATAGAAATGTGTCTGTGTATATGTATATATAGATATATGTATATATATATATATATATATTTATACATATATATACATATGTACATAAATATATAGGATGGTTTATGGGCATATGAATACATATGTGTGTATATGTGTACAGGTATACATATGTAGAGGGCACAGGGCCAATTTTATAGGAATAGATGATACTTAAAAGGTGAAATTAATAGGTGAGAGAGGAATATACTGAGAAGAGATGGGGAGAGACAGAATGGGGTAAACTATCTCATATAGAAGAGGCAAGGTAAAATGGTTATAATGGAGGGGAAGAACAGGAAGGCAAAAGGGAATGGGTAAATCTTATTCTCATTGAATTTGTCTTAGGGAGGGAATGACATACACACTAAATAGAGTATCTCACCCTACAGGAGAGTATGGGGGAAGGGGATGAGAGGGGGGATGAGGGAAGGGAGGGCAGGTTGGGGGGTAGGGGAGTTGGAATCATCCACTTTTGAAAAGGGACAGTATCAAAGTAGAGAATAGAACAAGTGGGAGCTGGGATAGAAGGGAGGGATATATAGTCAGTCTATTACAATATATCCACTATGGAAATGTTTTGCATAGCTACACATGTACAACCTATATTGAATTGCTTATATTCCCAGTAAGGGTGGGTGACAAAGGAGGAAGGGAATGAATCTGGCATTCAAAAATTTTAAAATCAAATGTTAAATATATATGTACATATATATATATATACACATATGTATATACATACATATTATTATTAATATTATTTTACATGTAACTGGGATATAAGATATACAGGCACTGGGGCATAGAGATCCACCATGCCCTACTGGAAAGTTGGAGTGGGTATAGGGGAAGATATGGGAGAGAGTAGATTGGAGGAGGGGATATCCAGTGGGATCGCTATTTTGAAGTGGTGGGTAAAGGAAAAACGGGGAGAAAATTTGTAACTCCAAATCTTTTGGAAATTAATGATGTAAACTAGACGTTAATTAAGCATTTGATAAAGTAAAAAAAAGAATAAAAGGTAAGCAACTCCTTAAAAAAAGAAGATAACATCACTTGACAATTGATTCAATATGGGGGTTAGAGGAGAGAGAGGCATGAGACAGTGAGGAGTTGGGTAAGGCAAGCCCTATGTGGATGTGGGTGGCCAGAGAAGGAACTTGGAGGGGATGGAATGGTGCAGGCCAGGATAACCCTGGACTGTTTGCCAAAGCACAACCCTAACAAAGGGATGTAGCAGCCAAGGGATTCCCTTGTCTTGGTATACACACTGGTTTGTGGAATCTTTGGAAAGAGATTCAGCCAAGCAAAGTCATCCTGAAGAAATTTAAGGGTGAAATTCATGAAATCATCACTTCAGTATTATTCTTCTTTGTTTCCTCACCTATAAAATGGGATAAGTAGAACACCTATTTCCCAAGCTGTTGGGAGGCTCAAATGACATCATTCATGTATTAAAGTACCCTATAGATGCTGTTGTTCAGCCGTATCAGTTGTATTCAACTTTTCATGACCCCATTTGGGGTTTTCTTGGCAAAGTTACTGGAGTGGTTTGTCATTTCCTTTTCCAGCTTATTTTGCAGATTAGGAAACTGAGGCAAACAGGGTTAAATGACTTGCCCAAGATAACAAAGCTGGGTAAGTGTCTGGGGTCACATTTGAACTCAGGAAGAAGAGTCTTTCTGACTCTAGGTCCTGTGATGTATCCACTGTGACACCAAGCTGCCCTTTATAGAAATTATAGCAATTTTCATTATCATGATCATTATTATTTCTTGAAAGATCTTGTCTTTTTAATACAAAGATCATTCCAGTGTTACTGTATGACTTTGAGGCAGAGAACACCACTGACTCCAAAGAATTAAAGCTAATTTTCGCCCCAAGGACAATGGAGAGGTACATTGTAGACATGAAGAGCCTAAAACATTTCAAAAAAGAATATTTGAAAAAGTTGTATAATGGATGTCAAAAAATAAATGTGTGATTGAAAATCAAGGGGGCTTGATCTCAGAGTGATAACACCATTGGCACCCCACCCCCATCCCATGTCAAGAGAAATCGAGGGAGACCTCAACATGTTGGGTGAATTCTCTGTGGGGATCTCCTGCCTGGACTGAGCTCAGTCTGCATCATTTGAAGAAATTCCCACATCAATGAGATTTGTAGACTTGAGTCTCACTGGGCCCTGATGGTGACCCTTGGCTCTCAAGGATTAGATTAAGAGAGGAAAAGTTCTAGCAGGTCCTGCCCATTGGAAAAAGGTTCAATTACTGGTACAAATATGGGCAGGGTGCCTATAGTGTGAGGCCTGCCCAGCTATGAACAAAGACCCTCCTCAGCACTGGGATAGTTACCAGGGGATGAAGAAGGCTCTGGCTACGGTGCTCTTGAAATTGTTGCCTAAAATGAGGACAGAGAGAATCTGGGGTTAAAGTGAAGATCACTGGAAATATTCAAATGAAGAATAGCATTAGAAGCTTGGAGTGACTTCCAAGGGTTGTTGTGCATAATTAAATTAGCTCAAAGCATAGATTCAAGAAAAACAGACTGACTAAAATAGGCATTGAAACCCTAACTGATTAAATAAACCAGCTTGTCACCTCTGAGGTTGGCCAGGCCTATTTACCTAGCTCTAGGATTATCCATTGCCCTGCTCCCATTCTGTATTACATCTGGTGTTGGGGTGGTTGGCATTTCAGGTGGAAGAAGGCCTCTGAACTTCAGGCAGACATTTTCCTTGGGAAAGTTAAAGTTTGGACTAAAATGTCAGTCAGTCAGTCAACAAGTACTCTGTGTCAGGCTCTGTGCTAGGTGCTAGGAATAAAAAAAAGACCAAAGACAGTCCCTGACCTCAAGGTCTAATCCTAGAAATGACTTGCCACCTTGTCCAGATGAGATGCACACAGAGTAAATTGGAGCTCATGGGTAAAGGAAGGCATTTGCAATCAGGTGAAGCTGGGAAAAGTTGTCTATAGAAGGGGGGATTTTAGGTGGAACTTGAAGGAAGAGATGGGAGGCCCCAGTGACTGAGGACACTCCCAAGCTGAGACTTTTGCCCCTTACCCCAAACAAAGTTGGGGTCCCATTGTTTACTGGGCCCTGGAAAACCCCACCATGGACTTTCCTTGAATTTCCCACTCTGCAACCCTTCATCCTCTGTTACCTCTGAATCACGTCCCTCCAATTCCCACAATTGATCCTTCTAGACCCTATTCTCTTTGTCCAGACATTCAACCTCCAGACACCCCAGCCTACTGGACATTGCCATCAGGATCTTCCCTGGACCCCTCCTCCAGTCACCCTGACTACTAGGCCACTCCTAGGTCCCTCCCCAAAGTCTTTCTATATACCAGATCTATCTTGTTTCCATTAAAGCACTCAGATTGAATCTAGCCCACTTAATACAAGCATCACCAATGCTGAGATTCCTTAAGACTCTAGCCAATGTGGCAGATGTTTAGAATCACGTCCTCCTTTTTATCTAACAAACCTTTTTCTTTGGATGGAAAAAGGCTTGGGTCAAATTCATTTGGGCAGGACCCCCATGTTGCTATTTGTGGGTCCAGCACATAATACCATGATGATTTTTGCTTTCTAAATAGATGCTGGGCTTGTTCCAACCACCTCAGTCTGGTTCCCCAATAGTCAAGATCATGGAAATCCAAGACCTCCCTCTCATTTCTCCAAATCTGAGAGGAGATAAGGGTTGATTCAGAGACATCTTCAGACAAAACTAGAATTCTGCTTCTTGGTTTTCAGAACCTCAAAGGGTTTTTTCAGGCCAGGAAAACTGCTACAGAGGAGAAAGAACAAAATGGCATGTGGAGGCTCCGGCATCCAACCACACTTGTCCACCTGCTCCTTCTATTTATGCTGGCTTATGGACGAGATGGAGATTCTAAGGAGTCCAAAGCCGAGCCCCATTTTACTGACCATATAGCAATAATGACAAAGATGACACCACGAGATTCTTGGATGGAGTCCACACCACCTCTGAGCTCATACATACCCGAAAAATTGTAGGTTCTGTCAGGAGGAAGCTTGCCAGAGTTTGGCACACTCACACAAGAAGATGGCCAAGATGGGGACAGTGCATCAGGTAGATATGCTGGTAGATCAGTTTGATCCTGACCTGAGCTTTTGCACATCATTCTGTGCCTTTTCCATTTGGAATTTTCCTTGACCTCCATTTTCAATGAATTGCCAAGCATCCTTCATTGTACCTCCATACCCTCTCTTAGGTTTGTCCCCTTCTCTTGATTCACACATGGCCACTCTCATTTATGTCCTGGTCACCTTTCTACTGAAATGTTAGAATAGCCTCTCAGTTAGTCATCTTGATTCTAAGTTCTCCCTTCTTTAAAGGATCTTCCATGTAGCTGTCCAACAGGTTACTCAGGGATCATGAAACTGCTTAAGAGGCTATAATAATTCCCTGCTGCCTTAAGGATCCAATATAAGCTTTTCTGTGCAGCATTAAGCCTTTCATGACCTGGTCCCGGTGAGCTTTGTTGGATTTCCCCCTGTTACTCCTTCCATGCCATGTGTCCTACTTATTCTTTACCAACTTTGGGAATCCAGCTTCTGTTGCCAGGTGTTTGTCTGACTCTCTCCATACCCTCACTTCTGACTTAGAATCCCTAGCTTCCTTCCTGTCTCAGACTGAGTGAACCTCCTGTTAGCCATGCCTGAACTCTCCAGGTGAAATGCCCTTTCATCCCCGGGTTATATCTATGTATATACACCTTGTATTCTCCAGGACACTACAACAGTTGTTGTGAGCAAGGACCATTTCATTTCTGTCTTTGTATCCCTGGCACCAGCAAAGTACATGGGAGAGGGGAAATGAATTGTTAGGTGAGAGCAGAAGCAAATATGCTGGTAACACCAGATGTTAGGAACAGCTCAGTGGCTAGAGAGCTGGGCTTGAAGTCAGGAAGAGTTAAGTTCAAATTTGGCCTTAGACACTTGCTCATTCTGTGACCCTGGGCAAGTCACTTAACTTCCCTCTGACTCAGTTTCCTTATCTATAAAATGAGGATGATAGCCCCTACTTGTAAGGATTGTCGTAAGGATCAAATGAGTTAATATTTGTAATGCTCCTGGCACATAATAGGTGTTTAATAGTTATAGCTTAATGTTTCCTTACTGCCATAGATTGCATGAAAAAGTTTAAAGTGTGAAAAGACTAGAACAGTAGTAAGAGACCAGGGTGGGAATAACCTGAAATGTCAACCAGTGAACCTTGTATTGGATCCTAGAAGTAATGGGCAGTCATTGAAGCTTATTGAGCAAAAGAGTGATATGGTTAAGCCTACATTTTACACAAAACATTTTGGCAGCTGTGTGGAGAATGGATAGAAGTGGGAGGAGGGGTAGGCAGGGAAAGGCTTGAGGCAAGGGAGGGCTATTATAAGATTAATTCAACAATCCAGGTGAGAGGAGAAGAGAATTTGAACATGCAACAACAATATTGTTTTGAGAATGACTTTGAGGGGGCATCTAGGTGGCACAGTGAAGAGAGCACCAGCCCTGGAGTCAGCAGAACCCAACTCTTTGTTTGGGAGAAAAGATGGGACAGTAGACATAATGAGATTTAGTAACTCATTAGATATATGGAGTGAGACTGTGAAGAATCCAAAAGAATACTGTGGTCTAGGCACCACTTCTGGACCAACAATTTAAGAAGTTCTGAAAGGGTTGTGAGTGGAAAAAGTTTAAGAAGCCCTGGTCTTAAGGGACTGGGAGGGTGGGGTTGCCCTCAACAGTCAGAGAGAAGTTTGGAGGAGGGAGGCTTTGGGGGGAAAGATCCAGAATGTAGCTTTGAATAGATGTAACTGGAGACGCCTAGGGTACATCCACTTCTAAACGTCCAATAAGCAGCTGGAGATACAGGATTGGATCTCAAAAGGTGACCTAGAGCTGGCCATACAGATGTGGGAGTCTCCTTTAAGGAAATGCTAGCTGAACCCATGGCAATTGATGAGACTGTCAACGGAGATGCACTAGAGAGAAATCCTAGAACACAGCCTTCTAAGGCACATGACAAAGACACAGTGTCCAGTAAAGGAGACTGAGACAGAATGGTTGGGTAGATGAGAGGAGAAACAAGAGACAGCAGGACCATGAAAACCTAGAACAGCAAAGGGCTGGGAAGAGTGTACATGATATGAAATTGGCCAAGCTGTGGAAAATGGAGACAAAGAGAAGGCAGGTAATTGCAACCTGGTGGTTGGGGCTTTACTGAAATATCAGTATGGAGTCAGAGTCCAGGGCAGGAATATTATCTGGGCAGGACTGTGATAAGTGAGGTTGTAGAAGGACTGGCCAAATTGTGGCATATGACTGAGATGGCTGCTCCTGTGCTTAAAAAGTAATGAGCTCTATGATCATAGAAAAGCATGGAGAGACTTGCATGAGCTAATGAAGAGTGAAATGAGCAGAACCAAGAGAAGGTGGTATATGGTAACAATATTGTTTTGAGAATGACATTGAGGGGGCAGCTAGGTAGCACAATGGAGAAAGAGCACCAGCCCTGGAGTCAACAGGACACAAATTCAAATCCAGCCTCAGACACTTGATACTTCCTAGCTGTGTGACCCAGGGAAAGGCTCTAAACTCCTATTGCATCACCAATAAAAACCAAAACCAAATAACAAAAAAGAAGGACTTCGAGTGAATAAGTTATTTTTTGACTATTATAAACATCAAAATTAACTATAAAGTACATATGAAGAAAGATGGTATCTACATCCAGAGAAAGAAGTGACAAATAGAAGTATGTATAGAGTAATTTTACATATATAAGCATATCTATGTGTATATGTGTATATGTATACCTATTTGTGTCTGAGTGTCCATATTTAGGGTGGGGGAGGGGAGAGGAAAAAGAGAGGAAAAGGAAAAAAGAAAGTTACATGATAACATTATTATATATTTAAAAGGAATAGCAACTTATGCCTAATAAATTTGCAGTTTTATGTACAGTCATCTTTTTTTTCCCCTTTTCTACAATGTCATGGAAATACTTGTTTTATCTCAAGTTCAGAATAAAATAAATAAAATTTGAATTTAAAAAGAAAAGAAAAATAGGATGAAACATTACATATGCCATTTTATAATTCTGAAATTGATATATTTAAAAGTTTAAAACAATCACAGAAAATAATGTTGAAAATTAGAGAATAGATAAATTAAAAACAAAAAGACTCTAGAACTAACAAAAATTAAAAGCTTATCCTTTTAAAAGAATAAAAAAAGATACGGCCGTTAGATAATCTAATTAAATGGGAAAAAAATCAAATTACCCCCCCCAAATTTTAATGGGCAAAGAAAATAGCAAGAGATGGAATAAAAATAATTATCCCAAACTAATATTCACCCAAGAAAAGATTAAAAAAAAAGCAGAGGAAGTTGTTGGCTGCTGGAACTGAAGCTGTAGTCAGCACAAGTCAGGAGAAACCAAGCAGACAGGGCTGGGCCAGGCCAGGGCCTGAGCGTGGAGCCAGGGTCCCAGGTCCCAGGTCTGGCAGGACCATGGGGAAGCTCCAGCTCTTTGAGATCTACCTCAGCAACAGCCACGTCATCTACAGTCCCAGGAAGCCGCTGACCAGGACTGTGAACCTGCAGCTGGATAGCATGCTGCCCTACTGAGCCATCAGGGTGACCCGCACAGCGTCCTGCGGAGTGTCCAGCAAGGCCAATGATACTTCTTGGACAGTGGAAGAAGCATACTTCAACAGCACATTGTCCCTAGCTGACAAAGGAACCTTATCTCCTGGAGAATGTGCCTTTCCCTTTCAGTTCCTGTTGCCAACCACAGCACCCACATCCTTTGAGGGGCCCTTTGGAAAGATCGTGCACCAGTTGAGGGCTGTAATCAATACCCCTCGCTTCTCCAAGGACCAAATGCAGCTGTATCTTCTACATCCTTAGTCCCTTGAACCTCAATAGCCTTCCAGACATCGAGCAACCCAATGAGGCCATGACTACCAAGAAGTTATCTGACAAGTTGGGAAAGAGTGGGAGTGTCATCCTTACTGCAAGCACTGACCTCAGGGACTACGTTGTGGGTCAGGTGGTTCAGCTCCAGGCAGATATTGAGAACCAGTCTGGCAAGGACATAGGGCCTGTTACCAGCCTTCTCCAGAAAGTACCCTACGAGGCCAAGCACTGGATCTATGATCTTCGGACCATTGCAGAGGTTGAAGGTTCAGGGGTGAAGGCCTGGAAGCGGGCTGAGTGGCAGGAGCAGATCTTGGTACCAGCCTTGCCGCAGTCAGTACTACCCAGCTGTAGCCTCATTCACATAGACTGCTTCATCCAGGTCTCACTGAAGGCACCTGAAACAACAGTGAATATGCCTCTTTTCATTGGCAACATTGCAATGAATTGCCCTCCATTGAGTTCTGGCTTATCTTTGTCTGGGCTCCCACCCCACTGGTGCCAACTGCACCTCCTGAGGACTTGGACATGGAAGCCTGTGGGCGTTGTCCTATGGTCAGTGTCTCCCTCCCTACAAAGAGCCATTCACAGCAGCAGCAACAGTCAACTCCACCTGGCCTGAGCTTTCCTGAGACCCAGCCTGAGGCTAAGCCTGGCCCTGACGATGGTTCGCCTGCCCCCACCTGATCTTCCCTTTGTCTGTCCACTGGTGCCACTGCTCCCTACTTCACTGAAGGCCCTGTGGTGCCTATGCCTATAGCCAGTGACCTGATCTTGCCACCGGAGTATAGCACATGGGGCTACCCTTATGAGGCACCCCCTTCCTAGGAACAGAGTTGCGGCAGTGCCAGCTCAGGCTTGAGCAATGGGAACTGACCTGTGGACTCCTCAGCCCAGCTAGTGGTCTCCTGCAACCCTTGCCTCAGGCCAAGTTTCCAGTGCTGTGAAGAGGAGGAGCTGCTGTCTGAACCTTTGGCATTGAGGGAAGGAGAAGGCCCAAACCCCAGGGCCATCTGACCTCTGACTTTGTCTCTCTTTGGAAAGACCCCCCCCCCCCCATGCCTTAAACCTTAGCCTCTCTGCCTGTCAGGTTGGGCTGTGTATTCTGTGGCCCTGGGGGAGAGGTCTTGGGGCTCCAGTCATACTGTGTATCCCCATTTCCCATATAGGCTATAGGGCCGTGGAAGGGCTGACATCCAACCTGGCTCTAGTGCAGGGAAGACTGATTATTTTGTCCAAGGGCAGGGTCTTCCCTTCTTCCAGGATACTTTCACTGGCTCTCCCTCTTATGCCTTTTCTCCTTCTGGGCTCATGCTGGGTGGGCATTATCTCATTGCTGTAGCCCTGGCTTCCTTGGATAGTATGAAGAGCTCTCCTGACATTCTTCTATGGCCAGGTTCCATTCTCTGTACAGCCAGAGCTGGGGCAGGGGACCTCAGTGGCTGGCTCTAACTTCTTGTCCCCAGGTGGGACTGCAGGCAGAGTGGAGATAGCTGGGCTGGGTCTCTACTTCTCTCCTTGACTTCCACTGGATTGTAATCTGTAACCTCTCTCCCATCAACTAATATGCACCTTGGTACTCTTCACTTTCTCTTTCCTGGACTT
The DNA here is from genome assembly GCA_011680675.1 of Gymnobelideus leadbeateri. Taxonomy (NCBI): domain Eukaryota; kingdom Metazoa; phylum Chordata; class Mammalia; order Diprotodontia; family Petauridae; genus Gymnobelideus; species Gymnobelideus leadbeateri. The sequence continues at coordinate 120,087 of WOXC01011424.1, forward strand.
ATGGGCCCCTTGGGCAACCTGTCCTAGAGCATGTTAAAGTATGGATGGTTCTACATCCACCTTGGTATGTTTCCTAGTTGTGTCTAGGCCTCTTGGATGTCTGGGAGAGTGGGTAGCAGTGACCTGTTCTCTGCCTCCCCCCACCCCTCCCAAGCTAGCCAGGAACCCCTAGCCTTTGTCTTTCTTCTGTCAGTGTCAGGGTTGGTGAGTCTTGGTACTAGTCTGGCCAGTGACTCTTTTTAAAGCATGTATGCTATACTGAGAGAGCTTGCTTCGTTTGACTCATGGGACAGACCTGGTCTCAAGCTGAGAGAGGCTTTGGGAGTCATAGGGAATCCTGCCACTTCCTGTTTTTCTAAGGCAGAGTTTTGTCTGCTGTCTCCCCCATATTTCTTCAGGTATTTATTGCTAAATATGCCTCCCTTTCCCCTCACTCCTTCCCAGCCTCGAGGCATGAAAATCTACATGTATATAAAGTTTTTGTTTTGTAATATTAAAAAAATTAAACAAAGGAATATGTATAAAATATAAAATGCCCAAGTCAACAGAATATGAAATGTGAAATTTTAGAACTGTCAAATTTCATAAAAAAGAAATCCTATTAGTTGTAAAGGAATTATAAAAGGGACAGGAAACATTCTGGTTCAGAAGGCTTTACATGTTAATTATATTAAAATTTTAGAAAAAAGTTATTGGCTATAGTATACAAATTAGGCTCAAAATTAGAAAAATATTCTACCAAATTTGTTTTGTGAGATAATTATACAGTCATCCCTTCCACATCACAAGGGTCTGGGACTCAGCTCCCCAACAATGTGGAAAAATTTTTGGCTCTCCCTTCATACCAGAGAAGAAGTCTGAATTGTTATGGTGTTGAAAGATAAAGTATGTCAATATTATACAATGCTATATCTATATTTCAAACATTTCTCACTTTCTAATTTTTTTCTGTACCATCTGCTGATCTTTTGTCAGCAGCTTCTACAAAAATCTCTCCAAATTCCCATTTAATTTCTTATGCCAACTCCCAATGTAAGGAAACTGTGATGGGGAAAGTTGAAATGTGAAGGCGCAACTGCAATTCTAATATCTCAGCACCTGGGTTTGCCCCCCAGGAACATTCCATCACCTTCTCAACCTTGGCTAGGCCCTGGCTACCCTTGGTAAATTACTCCTGGAGCCTTCACATTGTGAGGGAAATCCAGGCTGGCATGCTTTCATTCTTCTTCTGACCCTGTTCCAGGCTTCTGGACTTTAAAACCACGTTCCCATGCGATATGCATTTATCCACACCCCCATGCTATCTTTGAGCTCCCTTTTGTATATTGTCTTCCTTGTTGCATTGTAACTTTCTTGAAGGCAAGGACTGTTTCTTTTTCTTTTTTGTCTGTATTTGTCTCCCCAGCTCTTAGCACAATGCCTGACACATAATAAGCACTTAATAAATTACTTGCTTCCTTTCTTCCTTCTTAACCAGGGAAAGACAAGGAAAAGAAAGATAACTTGATATTGATAATGAATATTGATTCCAAAATTTAAAATAAAATCCTGTCCATCTTCCCCTCAAACTACTTTAACACACCTGATTATTCACCATAATTGAATACCTACCAAAAATGCAAGGGTATTTTAGTATTAATGGAACAATTATCATAATTAATCATAATAGAAAACAACACCCTAAATGGCACAACTAAATCAATTTATGCAGAAAAGACCTTTGACAACAGGCAACACTCATCTATATGTTGTCAGACTTTTATTTTATATAAATTTTGGAATCAACATTCATTAGCAATATTGATCTTTTTTGAACCCCATTGAATTGTATTTCACAGGTCCCCCTTCCTAACTTCAGATAAATGTGTCCTCAAATTATCAAGTCCGTGTGAAAAGAAAAAAAAATGGAGATGGGAAAAATCATAGGATTTCTCTGTCTTGGTTTCTGTCTCTGTTACTCTCTCTGTGTCACACACACACACACACATATGCACCTACACACACCGACACACACAGTAAGTTGGTGGCACCTGGCATAAACACATTTGGCTGCTTTTGCTTCTTTCAGGGAGACCTGCTGACTTAGCTTTTTCTGATTCAGTTTTTTGGACCTTTGCAGGTACTGGTATCATATGGATGAGTGAAGTTCTCTGTTTTGGAAAAGAACTGTCTCTAGAGCAGTGCCTGTTCAAAGGTTGGGGTGTGACTGACTGTAACCACCATGAGGATGCTGGGGTCACCTGCAAGGTGTGACGCCATCCTTTTCCTCTCAAAGTGAGCCCAAGGACCTCCTTCAAAAGTGCTCCTTTTCTCCAATTGGGTGTGAAACTCTCTCATCAATGCCACATTCCACAGAGGTATGAGATTGATAGAACTGGTTTTCCCTAGAGAGTCCTGGCATATGCTTTTGTCATTTGCCACTGGTTCCATTTAACATCGATGATCCAATTATCTCAAGTTAATCACCTGTATTTTGAAGGGCGTGTCAATTTGACTCTTCTGGTTGAATAGTGAATGCAAGTTCCTTGAGGAACTTTGGTCTGCTTTGGTTTTGTCTTTCTATCCTTAGTGCCAAAGTCAGGATCCTGGAGACAGCAGTCATTCAGTAAATGTTTAAGTCAAGTATGAGCTTGGGGAGGGAGGGATTGGTTTTTGCCTTTCTTTGTATCCTCAGCACTTAGCATAGTGCTTGGTGAATAGTAGGTACTTGATAAGTGTTTTCTAGTACAACTAATGGAAATTATCACCAGACCCTAGCTCATAAAGAGTTTTTGTCATTTCTCTAGTACTTTGGAGCATTGTAAAAGCCTTGTTCACAACAGTTTGGGGGAGAATTGTTTCCATCTTACACATTAGGAAAATGAGGCACAAGGAGAGCAGCTGATTTACTCATGAAAACCACAACTAAGAATGACATCCAGAGCTGGCATCTAAGACCTTAGACTACATGCCTATATCCTTTAAACTGCATCACACTCTAATGGCTTTTCTTCAAATCCATTATCCCAGTTTTGCTGACCTCAATGGTCAAAAGATTGAGTTGAGCTTTGGTCATGCCCATTCCACTAGATCTTTCCAGTCATTCATCCTAGAAAGTAAAGGGGCGGGGCCAAGATGGTGGAGTACACGGAGCAACATTCCCTTCCAAACAGCTTAAATAGCTCCTCAAATCAAATTTTGGAGTGGCAAAGTCAACAGAAGGTCAGCAGGAGACATTTTCTAGACAAGACAACTTAGGAGATTAATAGGAGAGGTCTATTACACCAGTGTGGAGGCTTGGCCAAAGCATATGCACAGGGGGACAGCACCAACAGCAACTGTGGGAGCTCTCAGCACAGAGATGGTAAGGGGATTGGACAACTGGTCAAAATGAGATTACAGGTGATCCTTTGCTGATACAGGATATGGCTGGCACTGACAGGCAACTCTTGCACATAAGCAGTTCTGGGTCATAGTTCCAGGGCAGCAAAAATCACTTGTGGTCAGTCACAAGAGTAAGAGCCCTGGTCACAGTTCCAGTACAGAGAGAAACACTAGTACCTGCAGCTGCAGAAGAACAGTTCAAGGCCCAAAGTCACACTTCAAGGCCCAAAGAAATTTTAGTGCTTGTGTCTACATGAGATCTGGGGCACTTGTTGGATAAAGACAAGACCATAGATCAGGATAAAGGTGACCACACATCCCCCCACATCATACCACTTTGGAAACACCAAAAACTTGTAGACTCCTAGAAGTAGTTCTGAAAACAAGAGCATGGAAAAGTCTAAAGTTTGGCACAGTGCTTCACCACCCTGAGGTAAGCAAAGCCTAATTGTAACATATAGTTCAAAGTCAAGAAATAGTCTGGGGAAATGAACAAACAGGGGAAAAAAGAATTTGACTATAAAAAGTTACTTATGGGGGCGGCTAGGTGGCGCAGTGAATAGAGCGCCGTCCCTGGAATCAGAAGGACCTGAGTTCGGATCCGGCCTCAGACACTTAATCCGCACAAACAAAAACCTAGCTGTGTAACCTTGGGCAAGTTACTTAACCCCAATTGCCCTAAAGGGGCGGCTAGGTGGCGCAGTGAGTAAGAGCGCCGGCCTCGGAGTTGGGATGACCCGAGATCAGATCCGGCCTCAGAAAATGAGCACCCACGCATAAAAAAAAAAAAAATGACTAGCCATGTAACCTTGAGCAAGTTACTTAACCCCAATTGCGTTTAAAAAAAAATAATAAAAAAAAATAAAAAAAAAGTTACTTATGGAGTTAGGGAAGACCAAGACACAAATTCAGAAGATGGCAACAAACTCAAAACAACTACAATCAAAGTGTCAAAGAAAAATGCTAATTGGATCAAAGGCTAGCTAGAATTTCTGGAAAAATTAAAGAGATAAGAGTGAAGTGGGGAAAATGGGGGAAAGAAATGAGTAATGCAAGAAAATTATGGGGGCAGCTAGGTGGCACAGTGAATAGAGCACTGGCCTTGGAGTTAGGAGGACCTAAGTACAAATCTGGCCTCGGACACTTAACACCCACACACACACACCCACACACCCACCCACCCACCCACACACACACACACACACACACACATATCTAGCTGACCTTGGTCAAGTCACTTAACCCCAATTGCCCTCCAAAAAAAAAAAAAAGAAAATTATGAAGAGAATTAATGACTTGGTAAAAGAGGTACAAAAAAAGAATAAATAATGCCTTAAAAACAACCACAGGCAATTGATCTAATGGTAAAAGAGGCACAAAAACTTACTGAAGAAAAGAGCTCCTTAAAAAGCAGAATAAGCTCAATGAAGAAGAAATTAAAATTAAAATCAAAATTAAATCAAAAAATTAATTACTTAAAAATTAGAAAGGGGTAAGTGAAAGTTAATTATTCCATGAAACATTAAGGGACAATGAAATAAAAATGAAAAATAGAAGAAAAGGTGAAATATTTCATTAAAAACATAACTTACCTGGAAAATAGGTTGATGAGAGATAATTTAAGAATTTTGGATTACATGAAAGCCCTGATCAAGAAATTATCAAGAAAAACTGCCCCAATATCTCAGAGTGTGAGTCAATCATGTTGGGATGTTCTCAAAAAAATCAACGGGAGAAAAAGAAGTATACTCTGGGAGAAGGGAGAATGGAGCAGTGGAATGGAGAAATTTCTCTTGTGTAAAAGAGGCAGGCAAGGAAATGTTTTTTATGATGGAAGGGAAGATGGGGATGGGTTAGCAATATTTGAACCTCACTCTCATTGGAATTGGCTCTAAAGAGAGAAGGATATATATATATACCCACTCATGTGGGTAGCGAAATTTGATTTGATAGGGAAATAGGAGGGCAAGGGGTTGAGAAATATAAAGGGGATAAGAAAGGAGGGGGCAGATTAAAATCGGCAGTGGTCAGAGGCAAAACAAGCTTTTGAAGAAACACAGAATAAAAAGAGAGAGGATAAACAGAAGAAAATACAATGGAGGGAAATACACAGAATCATAACTGTGAATGTGAATGGGATGAACTCACCCATAAAAAGAAAGGGTATAGCAGAAAGAATTAGAAACCAGAATCCAAAAATATGCTACTTATAGGAGACATACTTAGAACAAAAAGACACACAGAGTTAAAAGGCTGGAATAGAATCTATTATGTTTTAACTGAAGTGAAAAAAGGCAAGGGCATGAATCATGATCTCAGACAAAGCAAAAGCAAAATTTGACCTAATTAAGAGATCATCAGGAAACTACACTTTGCTAAATGATAATATCATAAATTTTTACAAGTTTCTCCTATCAAGGTCTCATTTCTCAAATATGTAGGGAACTGAGTTAAATTTACAAAAATAAGAGCCATTCCCTAATTGGTATATTATCATATAAATATATATATATATATATATATATATATATATATATATATATATATATATATATATATATGATAATATGATCATATGTTGATATGGTATTCTAAGAATTTGAATGGGCAGTTCACAAAGAAGGAATCAAAGCTATCTATAGTCATATAAAAATTCTCTAGATTACTATTTATTAGAGAAATGCAAATTAAATCAACTCTGTGGTATCACATCACAACCATCAAAAATAACAAATGCCAGAGAAGGTGAGGAAAAATAGGTATACTAATAAACTGTTGGTGGAGTTATGAACTAGTCCAATAATTCTTTTTTTTTTTTTTAAAGCAATTGGGGTTAAGTAACTTGCTCAAGGTTACACGGCTAGTCATTATTTATGCGTGGGTGCTCATTTTCTGAGGCCGGATCTGATCTCGGGTCATCCCAACTCCGAGGCCGGCGCTCTTACTCACTGCGCCACCTAGCCGCCCCTTTAGGGCAATTGGGGTCAAGTAACTTGCCCAAGGTTACACGGCTAGGTTTTTGTTTGTATGGATTAAGTGTCTGAGGCCGGCTCCGAACTCAGGTCCTTCTGATTCCAGGGCTGGCGCTCTATTCACTGCGCCACCTAGCCGCCCCTAGTCCAATAATTCTAAAGAACAATTTGTAACTATTCCCAAAAGGCTATCAAACTGTGCATATCAGTACTGGGTCTGTAACCCAAAGAGATCAAAGAAGAAGGGTAATGGCAGCAAAGCCAAGATGGCTGAGTAGAAACAACATTTCTGCAGAGCTCTTGCACACACCATTTCAAATTTATGTAAAAGAGTGACTCAGAATAACCTCTGAAGCTCCAGAACCCACAAAATGACACAGAGAAGCTAACCTCCCGCTGAGGACAGCCCAGCAGCCTGGCAGGAATGGGCTAGCGTAGCACTCTGGGAGCAGAGCCCAGGACCACGTGAATCAGAGGTTTTAGCCCCAGGCTGGCCAGGCCAGCAGCAGGCTGGAGGGACCCCAGAATACCAGCAGCTGTGGCATTTCCAGAATTACCAACACATAGATGCCTAGGCCAAATTGAGAGGTTAGTGCCCTATGGACTTTGGGACCAGTATTTGGGAGTGCATCAGCTTTTTCCCCTGGGGGCCAGAAGCCACTGGGGAGCCACAGCACAGCCGCCATTTTGCAGCTTCAGTTGCAGCTTCAGCTCCTGGCCTGCAGACTGTAGAGGGATCCAGCAAACAGTCTTGGGGGTAATTGCTATTGCTTTAACCTTCTTGGATCTGGATTGCAGTCTGGGGTGGAGGGCTTGGGGTGTATGACCAGCTTGCCAGAGTATGTGGGGTCTTCAAGGAAGGCACCCAACTAATACCTCTGGCAGTTGAGAAGACCCCAACGTTTGGGAAGGAAGCTCCCCTGGCTTGTGGCAGAGTAATACTGTGGCAACAAGCCCAAAAGGCAAGTAAGTGGCAACATGCCTAGGCAAAGGAAACAAAATAAACAGAAAAATTCAACATTAGACTCCTATTTTGGGGGCAATGAGGATCAAAGCATGGAATAGGAGGAGGACTGGGAGGTCAGGACTCCTGCACCAAAAGCTCCAAGTGAAAATATGAGCGGGTTACAGGCCATAGAGGACCTTAAGAAGGATTTTAAAAACCAAATAAGAGAAGTGGAGGAAAAATTGGAAAGAGAAATGAGAAGGATGCAGGAAAAGTATGAAATGAGTGTCAACAGCCTGACTGAGGAAAATAACACCTTAAAAAATATACTAACTCAAATGGCAAAAGAGGCTCAGAAAGACAGTGAGGAGAAGTATGCCTTAAAAACCCGAAGTTTCCAGATTGAAAAAGAATCTCAAAAGCTCACTGAGGAGATTCATTCCTTCAGAATTAGACTGGAGCAAATGGAAGCTAGTGACTTTATGACAAATCAAGATGCTGTTAAGGAGTTCCAAGAAATTGAAAGAATAGAAAGCAATATGAAATATCTCATGGAAAAAACCACTGACCTTGAAAATAGATCCAAGAGAGATAATTAAAAATTATTGGAATACCTGAAAGCTGCGATCAAAGAAATAACCTAGAAATCATCCTTCAAGAAATTCTCAAGGGAAATTTCCCTGATGTTTAGACCCAGAGGGGGAAATAGAGGTTGAAATAATCCATCAATCACCTCCTGAAAAAGATCCCCAAAAGAAAACTCCTAGGAATATTATAGCCAGGTTCCAGAATTCCCAGAACAAGGAGAAAATACTGCAAGCAGCCAGGAAGAAACAATTTCAATATTGTGGAAACACAATCAGAATAGCACAGGACCTGGCAGCTTCTACATTGAGGGACTGAAGGGCATGGAATATGATATTCCAGAGGGCAAAGGACCTGGGAGTAGAACCAAGAATCACCTACCCAGCAAAACTGAGTATCTTGTTTCAGGGGAAAATATGGTCATTTAGTGGAATAGAGGACTTTCAAGCATTCTTGAGGAAAAAATCAGAGTTGAATAGAAAATTTGACATTCAGACACAAGAAGCAAGAGATGATTGAGAAGGTAAACTGGGAAAAGCAATCAAAAGAAACTTATCAAAGTTGAACTATTTACATTCCTACATGGAAAAACAATAACTGTAACTGATGAAACCTTTCTCAGTATGAAAATAGTTGAAAAAGGATGTGTGGGTGTGGGAGTGCATGTGTGAATGTGTGTATGTGTGCTTACAGGTGTGCATGGATAGAGGGAACAGGTTGAATTTGGTGGGAAGGGATGATACTTAAGGGGTGAAGTTAAGAGGTGAGAAAGGAATGTGGCAAGAGGAGATGGGGAGAGACAGGGTAGTGTAAACTATCTCAGGTAGAAAAGGCAAGGGGAAGTGGTTGCAGGGGAGGGGAAGAACAAGAAGGCAAAAAGGCAAAACCATATTCTCATTGGGTTTGGCTCAGGGAGGGAATGACATACATACTAAATGGGATATCTCACCCTGTAGGAGAGTAGGGGGGAGGGAAATGAGAGGGGGGATGATAGAGGGGAGAGCATGCTGGAGGAGGGGAGGTTGGAGGTACCCACTTTTGAAGAGGGACAGGTTCTATGTAGGGAATGGACCAGGTTGGGGGTGGGATGGGTGGGAGGGAAATATAGTCAGTCTTTTATAATATATCTATTATGGTAATGTTTTGCATAGCTATACAAGTACAACATATACTCAATAGCTTATCTTCCCATGGGAGTGGGTGACATGGGGGGAAGGGAATGGATCTGGAATTCAAAGTTTTAAAATGAAATGTTTCAAATATATATAAATACTATTATTAATACTATTTTGCATGTAATTGGGAGATAAGATGTGCAGGCATTGGGGCACAGAGATTCACCTTGCCCTAATGGAAAAGTCAAAGGGGCTATGGGAGAGGATATGGGAGAGAGCAGATTGGATGAGAGAATATCCTGTGGTACTATTATTCTGGGATGGTGGGGAGGGGGAAAATGGGGAAAAAGTTGTAACGCAAAATCTGGCAGAAATGAATGATGTAAACCAGAAGTTAATAAAACATTTGGGGAAAAAAGGAAAATGATCTACATTCAAAAATTTTTATAGCAGTTCTTTTTATGGTTGTAAATAACTGGAAATTTAGGGAATGATTATCAACTGGGAAAGGAGTGAACAAGTCATGGCATAAGATTGTGATAGAGTACTATTGTGCCATAAGAAATGCTAAAGAAAGTGGTTTCAGAAAAACATGGGAAGATTTATATGAGCTGATTCAAAGTCAAGTGAGAAGGATCAGGATATCATTATGTACAGGTAGCAATGTTGTAATAATGATCAACTGTGTTATAATGTTGTAATTATGTTGTTGTAATAATAATCAACTGTGAAGGACTTGGTTATTCTGATTGATACAGTCATCCAAGACAGTTCCAAAGGCCTCACGATGAAAAATTCTGAGAGAGAGCTAATGAATTCTTAATGTAAATTTAAGTATAACTTCCTTCTTTTATTTTTTATTGCTTTTTTATGATATGGTTAACATGGTAATATGTTCTACATGATTTAACATGTATATAATATCCATTTACCTGACTTCTCAGTAAGAAGAGAGGAGTGAAAAAGGGGAGGGAGAGAATTTTGAACTTAAAATTTAAAAGAATGTTAAAAACAAAAAAATAAATTTATTGTTTAAAAAAGAAAAAGAAAAGCAATTTATATAAGATCTGCTGACATTTAAGTCTATTTCTCTGTTCACAAAGTCTTCTCAACATTAGGAAAAAATTTAACATAACTTTGACAAATAATACACACACAGAGACACAAAACCACTTGATTGTATTCTAGATTGAGGGGGAAAGACTTTAGCCAAATACAGGATTGTTTATATATAATATATATTATATATCATATATATATAATGTAATATATATATATATTAAAATGCTTTTTAAAAACTTTGTAATGGAAAAATATTCCTTTAATATAATAATGTGGCAGTAGGCTTGGATCAGCCTTCATGGGTATTAGGGATTGAATCATCAAGATAAATCTTGAGAATTACAATCTTCCCAGTCTTAGGGAAGCCTGAGATTATCACCATCTTTGAGTGAGGTAAGGTTGAACAAGGAGAAAGGTTATTCCCATGGGAGCTTTTTGAATCACTCCACATTGAAGGGAGGGGTGGGAACCTAGCTGGAGGTGGGAGAGGAGTCAGAGAAGACAGATTTCAATACTTGCCATTGCTGACTATCCAGAAAGCAGTACTTTAAATAATTTGCATTGGAATGGATAATGGATGTTGACATGGCTGGAATTTCACCCTTGCTGTTCTGCCCTTTAAAGGGAGCTTATAGAGGAGGTTGCTGAACCTGGTAACATGCTTAAAATTTCCCCTATGTTTTATCTTCACATGAAAGTGATAGGAATTTTACTCCTAAGGTTTTCCAACCTATTCTTCAAGCCTTTTACAACTTTTGATTGATTTTGCATATTTAAAAGAACTTTCTCATTACACAAAATCCATAATCTATTATGAACAATGTGCATTGAATATCGATATAGTGAGTCTGTCCTCCACAAAACAGAAATGTAGGAAGAGAATGACTGGCTGGAAACACACAGAATTTAAATAGAACATATCCAAATCTCTGGCCAATCATTAGAAATCCCTCTCCACTGCTATTATTTTGTTAAATTTTTTTTGTCCTAAAGGGCTTCTCTACAATAGCAGAGAAAGTGATCCATGTTAAACAAGATCTATCTTGCCCCAATCTAGAAATAAGCTCATGATTTTAGTAAGCTGTGTGTGGATTATTAGAAAGCAGGAACCTCCAGCCTCCAGACTGAATAGGAAGGGACAGGAAAGAAGCAATGACCAAAGAAAAGGTCCCCTGCCCACACACACACTCAAAGCATCCCAATAGCTTGGTCTGGGACAGTTAAGCTCCTCTTCCATCATTTTCTCTATTAGGATAGAAAAGTAAAAGAAGGGATTGCTCTTCTACATATTTTCCATGGCAGCACATAATGGATATAATCAAAGATTTCTTGAAAAGCTAGTCAACTTTATGTGCAATATAGAAATATTGGAAGCTTTCCCAATGAAATCAAGGTTAATAAAAACATAATCACTGTCTCTACTGTTATTTTATTTAGCACTCTAAGTACTGTCTCTACTGTTATTTTACAAGTAAATTTAGCACTCTAAGTACCAACTATAGTAAAAAGGCAGGAAAAATAACTTAGGAGAATGAGCACAGGCAAAGAGAAGATGAAATTACCTGCATTTGAAGATGATCAGATGATTTAACTAAGGACTCCTAGATAATCAATCAAAGAGTAATAAAGACAAACAATACTTTAGCAAGGTAACACAACACAAAGTAAATCTACAACATCAACAGCATTTTGGAAATTTTCCCCAAAAATCAAAGTACTGGATTTGGAATCAGATGACCTGAATTCAAGTCCTAACTATCTGATTTTCTCAGTGCATGCCCTTCATCAGAAGAGATAAAAAAATTCATTTGATATAACAGCAAAACACATTAAATATCAGGAATTTGAATTATATGTGAATCACATAAATACATAAAATTGCTTTATGGAAGTAAAGGAAGACTTAAAAATTGGAGTCGTAGTCAATGTTCATGGCTGAACTGTGCCAATAGTAAAAAACAAAATTATGCTGATATCTAAATTACAAAGTAACAAAGAGTATTTTTTTTACAATTGGACAAAATAATTTTTTAAAAGACATATGGAGGAATAAAAAGTCAATAATATTATGTGAGATAAAGAAAAAAAAAGAATAGAGTTATTACTTTATCTTACATTACATTAAGAAGCAAAAAAAAAAAAAAAAAACTCCAAGAAAGACCTTCCCAAGAGAAGAAAAGGATGCTTAGAGAGAGAAAAGTCTCAGTGAGCCTGCACATCCTGAGTTGTCTCACCTTAGTCACATCTCTTTGCCTGCATTCTGGGTGTAATTATGGAGCTATAGCCTTTTGTGTTGAGGGAAAAATTTCCATCAAAGTTTATAAATGTGGAACCTCTGAAATTTAGCTAAAAGTCTTTGGGGGTCTGTGGACCAGATATTGAGAATACATACATACATATACACACACAGATTTACAACTCTTAAAGTGGTATATAAGTGCTATTATTATTATCATTATTATCATAAGGGACCAAAATATATGAGAATAGCTTTTGCCTGATAAATTGCCTATTTTTAATGTGAGGTCTCCTGGTCACAAAGATTAGCATCACTATCTTTCTGGGCACCAGGGTTTCTTTTCCTTATGCCTTGTAGGTTAGGCTATTTTTTGTTTTGTTTTGTTTAGAAGATAATGAGGCTGTCCATGAAATTCAATTGATTCAGGGAGCTGTCTAATTTTAATAGTAGTATAGCTGTCTATACTATGGCTGAGTAAACCTGCTTCTGGTACCTGCTGAATGACCAGTGGGCATCTACACTGAACCTAAAACTAACAGTGAGCAATCCTGAGTCTGGTCTATCTATTACAGAAGTCCTCTGGTCAAAACCCTCATTGGATCTAGAGGTAAGACTAAGAATGAGGAATCAAAGGGAATGTGGAAATAATTCTGAATAAAATAAAAAGGAAATTAAAAAAAAAAAGCAAAACCAAAAAGAAATGCTAGGAAATCTGGAATAAAAAATAGGCTCAGACATGTATCATGTGTCATAAACTATAATGAATTGAAGAAAAACTTTGCCTTAAATTTTGCTTGTGAAAGTTTGAGATCATAAAAGTATAAGGAAAAAGGAAAAATCAACATGGTCAAAAATCATTTCCAAATATAAAGTAGTCCAAGAACATGAACAAAGGGTATGATGCAAACCCAATAACCATATAGAAATTTCGTCAAATTCACTAATAATCAAAGAGATGCAAAGTAGAACTACTCTGATGTTGTCTCAATGTCTATAAGGCTGTGGGAAGTCAAGCATACTAATTCATTTCATTGTTCTGAAGTTTCTAGAAAATAATTTATAATTATAGAGGAAAGAATACCGAATTGTTCATTCCCTTTGACCCACTAATAGGATTATGCCCTAAGCAGATTAGTTACAGCAACAACAACAACAAAAAGATGTATATGGAAGAAATGCATTACTATTACTTGTAATTTTATAATAACAGAATAGTTCAATAATAGAAAACTGGAAGCCAAATACATATCTGATGATTGAGGAATGGATAAACCGAGTATAACGTACAAACATGATGGAATATTGTTGTACCATAAGGAATTCAGAGACACAAGGAAAGAGATGTATGAAGTAATATGGAATGAAGAAAGTGGAGTCAAAGACACTGACTGACTACAGTGAAGTTAATGAAGTCAGTGTGGGAATAGAGCAGCACTCAGGTCTGATGGAACCTGAGATAATGCTGGTATGAACCAATCCTTGTTACATCCCCAATCCTTGTCATGAAGAATAGTCAACTATCACAAGCACAACATTAGGCTGTTTGGTTTCACTCTTTTCAGGGGATATATTGAAAGGAACATTCTTATGGGTGTTTGTTGGGAGGTATCTCTTATGTCAAATTAAAACATTTCAATAAACAAAGGAAAGAACAATAAAGTTGATGAACCATTGGATAACTGAAACTGGAGATGAGAAATCCAAATTAACAAAATAAAAAACAAGATTTCCCTAGTAGTATTTGTAATTACAAAAAATCTGTCATGTTTCTAAATGTGCAACAATAAGGGAATAGTTAAATAAATTGTGGTCCATTTATTCAATGGAATCATGCAGTGTAATTTAGACTGACAAATAAAATTAATATAAAGAAAAATGATAGGATCTTTATGAAATAATCAGACTTAAAAAGTAGATAGAAAGATGAAATATTCACAAATGATTGATATAATGTCTAGGAAACCAAGTGCCAAAGTAGGAGAGACACTTGTCTTGGGGGAAGAAAGATGAATGCAAATTCTGCCTCTGAATTTTACAAGGTACATAACCCGGGCTTTTCTTAAATCTTTCTCTGCTTGATTTTCTTCATCTATAAAACAAATAATAACAGTACCTATCTTCCAGAGTTGGGAGCATCAAATGAAGATATACATACATACATATATGACATATATATATATACTCATATACATACACACAGAGACATATACACATAGACATATACACACATATATACACGTATAAAATGTATGTGTATATATTATACATAAGTATACATTACACATATATACATACATATATATATATATGTATATATATATATATATATATATATATAAAATCTCACAAACCTTAAAGTGCTATTTAAAATGTTGGTAATTATTACATGCCAAGAAAAATGATTAGGAATGAACAGGCACAGAAAGAATCCCAGTGAAGACTTGGAGCAGGGAGGGAGATGACTAATGGACTTTATTGCATGAAAATTCACAGTTTAACTGTAGGTAGATGCAAAACAATTTAATTGGTCACATTAATGTTTAAAATTAAGTGTTTAATTTTAAAATTATATCACCATTAATATAAATAGCAAATCACTATTTAATATTAAATGCTTTGTTGTTATACTGCATTAATATTTATATTAAGTTTATAATAAATCATTTTTTAAATGGGAAAAGGGAAAGTCACAGTGACTTAAGAGGAAACAAAGGATTATCAAGAACTATTAGTACATAGAACTATAGTCCAGAAAAACTGAAAATCCAAAAGAAATAAGATGAATACCTACAAAAACTAAAATACTCAAAACAGGAAATGGATAATATCAATGACCTAATTTCTGAAAGAGAAATTGAACACTTTATGAATAATTCATGAAGGAAAAAGTCATCAGGGTCAATTAGGTTTACAAGTGAATTGTTAATTCCATTAAATAATTTTTTAAACACCTCTTTTCTACTATAAAATATTTTCAGGAATTGAGCAGGGTATTGGGTCACCACTCTTTCTATGGGCCAAACCTTATCTGTCTTTGTCACTGCAAGACAGGAGAGAGCTGTGGAAAGAGGTGAATGATGTGAATATTCACCAAGATCCTGGACAATAGATCTACTAAAAAGCATAGGATTGCTGCCAGTTTGGATCTACAGCTGAAGTGCAGGCATGCTTGACCTTAGGAAGATTCCTAGTAGAAGAAATCATCTAAACCTGAAAAACCACATGACAGCATCAGGAGATGCACAGACACCTTCCTCACAAAGTGCCCCCAAATATTTAGGTCATACATACAATTACAGGCAAAGACATTTTTTCTCCTTAACTACTTAAAAATTGAAGATGAAGAGCTAGTCAGCTATTGCACATCCATCGAGTGTTTTCCATGTGCTGGCTGGCCACTAGGCAAAAACTCTGAGGTGCAAAGAGAAACAAAAACCAATGCCTACCCCCTGGATAGTCATTGTCATATGGAAGAGACACATGAATAGAGAAGGGGATGAACAAGCTATATGCAGGAGAAATTAGAGAAAATTTCAGAGGGAAAGAACTTAGATTAAAGAAGACCAGGAAAAGCTTTTCACAAGTGGGGTTTGGGCTGGGACTTGAAGGAAGCCAGGGAAGTGTGAAGAGGGAACATATCTCAGGCATGGGGGTCAGGCACAGGCAATGCCCAGAGCTGAAGCATGGAGGACTTGGTTTGAGGAACAGCAAAGAACCCAGTGTCACTGAATCAAAGAATACAGGGAAGGGATGGGAAATGTACTGGAAAGGTAGGAAAAAATCAAAGAAGGTAGATCTTGAAGGGCTCTGAGCACTAAAAAGAATCTTCTGTTTGATCCTGGAGTCAAGAGAGAGCCAATGGAGTTGACTGAATGGGGTGTGAATAGCTGGGGGTATTGTGGCCTGACCTGCCTTTTAGGAAAATCACTTAGGGCTAAGGAGGGACCTGAAGAAGGCATACCCACCAGTGGCTATTTATACAGTACAGGCCTGAGATAATAATTTGCATACCAGGGCAGAGATGGGATAGGTGCTTAGAGTGGGAAAAAGATGAGAGATATTGTTTAAATTGAAATAGATTTGAGACAGAACCCACAAAATGACACAGAGAAGCTAACTTCCTGCTGAGGGCAGCTTGGCAGGCCAGCAGGAAGCAGCCAGCCCAGAGTTCTGGGAGCCCAGCCCAGGCCATGGACAGCCAAGAGGGACTTCAAATCACCAAAAGTAGTGGTTATTTCCAGAATTATCAACACATAGATGCTAAGCACACATTGAGAGCTTAGTGCAGTGTGGACTTTGAGATCCAGTAGTTGGGAGTGCTGTCGCCCTCTGCCCCTGGGGCAAGAAGCCACTGAGGAGCCGAAGCCAGACATCACCATGTGGCAGCTTCAGCTCCTGGTCTGCAGTTTGTAGGGTGACCAAGCAACTGATCTGAGGGGTAATTGCTCTTGCTTTAACCTGCGTGGATCTGGATTGTGGTCGAGGGTGGAGGTGCTGGGATGTGTGACCAGCTTGCCAGGGCATGTGGAGACTTCAGAGAGGGCACCCAACTAATAGCTTTGGCAGCTGAGAAAATCCCAGCATTTGGTACAAAGCTCCCCTCTTTGGTAGCAGCGTCTTACTGTGGCAAAAAGCCCCAAAGTCAAGTAATTGAGTGTATATATATATGCTATTATTAGTATTATTTTACATGTAAGTGGGAAATAAAATATACAGGCACTGGGACATAGAGATCCACCGAGTCCTACTGGAAAGTTGGAGGGGGTATGGGAGAGGATATTGGAGAGAGCAGATTGGAGGAGGCGATATTTTGGGGTGGTGGGTAGGGGAAAGACGGGGAGAAAATTTATTAACTCAAAACCTTGTGGAAATGAATGATGTAAACTAGAAGTTAATAAAGCATTTGATTAAAAAAGAAATGGGTTTGATATGTGGCATGAATATAAATGAGGAATTAAGAATTATGGTACCCACCTTCATAATTGGGAACTTGGGAAGAAGGGAAGACTTGGTAAAAGAGGAAATAATAATTTATGTTCTGTTGATATTGAGTTTGAAAGGTTGCCAGGGCATCAAGATGTGCAATAGCGCTTTAGCATTGTGTGGCTGGACACTCAAGAAAAAGAGTTAGGGTTGGATAGATAAACTGGAGAGTCATCAGCATAGAAATGACAAGAGAACTCATGGGAGCTAATGAGATCACCAGCAAAGATAGTAGAGATGGAGAAGAGGGAGATATCCATCATTAATGGGCATGATCCAGGTAAATATGTAGCAAAGGAGACAGAGAAGAGCCTGTTGAAGAAGCAGGAGGAGAACCAGGAGAAAGCAGTGTCATGAGGACAAGAGAAGAAAACACAACAAACTTTTCTTCCTAAAGAGGAAAGAGTATCCAGGAGAAGAGGGTGGTAAACAACGTCCAAGACTGCCCAGAGCTCACAAAAGCTTAGTACTGACAAAACTCATCTGAACTGTCCATTAAGGGACAATTGGTGACTTTGGAGGGAGTGGATTGAGTTGAATGATAAGGTCAGAAGCCACAGAGCAGAGAGTTTGGAAGAAAGTGCGAGAAGAAGCAAAGGAATCAAGGGAGTTGGGGGGAGTGGGGTCTCATGAAGTGTAGCCTTAGAAGGGAAGACATCTAAAAGCAATGGTCAGATCAAATGAAAGGCTTTTGTTTTTAAAGATGATGTGCTTGTATGCAGCCGAAAAGGAGCATGGTCTTTAATAAAGAAACATTCAAATATTTCCCGGTAAGAATAAGGGAAAAGCAAACATCCTGCCCGTTGTCACCATTATTTTGGTGATAGAAATGCTGTAGCAATAATATAGGGGAGGGGGAGTTAAATAATCAGTATCAGAGGGAAAGCTGGGGGATTCCGCAGTGGCAGAATCAAAGACATTAACCGAAGCAAAGCTCTTTTCAAACCTTAAAGTGCTATACAATTGCTGGGGGAGATTAAGCATCACTATTGTGGGTTGATGGCTGGTCTTGGAGTCAGGAAGATCAGAGTTCAAATCCCACCTCAGACACTCACTGTCTGTGCGATTCTGGACAAGTTGATTCATCTATGTCTGCTTCAGTTTCCCCTATAACAAAATAGTGATAATAATAATAGAACCTACCTCCAGGGTTGTTGTGAAGATGTCATTAGAGAATATTTGTGAAGTGTTTGGTGTTTTAAGGTGAATGACAGTGAATGAGACCATTAATCATTCTAAATGACATTTTAATGGTGGAGCATAATTAACCTGGGGATTGACAGGGGTCATGTACATAAATCAGGCAGCCCCGAGCATATACATCTCAGGGTTTATATAGAGAAAGCCACAACAGAAATGTAAGGGGAGGAAGCAGGGAAAATACAGAAGCAAAAGGATAGCATTGCTTAATGATTGTAGCCCAGCAGTCAGTTTGTTGCCCACTTGGAAAGTTCTCAAATCTATTTTGAGAACTGACTGAAGGAGGGGGCTATGGGCTTCAGGTAGCAGGTTTGGGCAGGTTTACTTGGCAGGTTTGCTCCCTAGGTGGGCTTTGCTGGGCTTGGGAAGATTTCCTAGGCAGCTCTCCTCTGATGGGGAGAGATGAGGGATGGTCACAAAATCAATGGTTACTACACTTAGCACAGCGCCCAGTGCATCAGAGGCACTCTATAAACGTTAGTTATTATTATCATCATTGCCCAAAAGAAAAATGTGCATTTGCTGCAGTAATGTAAAAGAAGAGATTACTGACAGAAAGCTGGCTTCTGAGTGAATTCCAAAGCAACGATGGTCTCAAAGAAAACAAAATGAAATATACCGAGCTTCTTCCTCCCTGGAGAGATGATGGCAACTCCTAAGGCAGAATGGTGCATGCACTCACAGACAGCCACTTGGTTATAATGGAGAATTCACTTGGAAGGTAGAGGAAGGGTCTTTCATCCCCTACCAGTAGGACATAACTGAGGCAAAGCTAAATGGTATCAATAAAACTCATGTTAATTAATTAATTAATCCTTTTGAAGAGCACGTCCTTGGACCTCAGATTATCCATTAACTACAATAGCAAAAGCACTTCAAGTACATGATTTCAACTTAACCCCTTTTCTCACACCTCTCATTAATTTCTGATGTTTAATTTTGTATTATGATCTTTTGTGTATGTGCTATATTATCTACAAGACTTCACGAGGAAGAGACTTTTGTCTTCCCTAAATTTATACCTTCTTTAGCATCTAATACAGTTTTGTCTATAGAAGATGCATTTTAAATGTTTCTGAAACAGGATTGGGGTGGAATGAGATGGGGTAGGATAGGTTTGGATGGGATGTATGGGATGGGATGACACAGGATTGGGTGGAGTGGGATGGAATGGAATAATGTGGGATGGGATGGTATGGGATAGTGAAGGATGATGTGTGATGAAATGTCCCCAAAATGGAACAATATTGCCTCATACTCCAGTTGTCCTTTCAGCTTTAGTGCCTCTGGTTTTCTTTCTGTATTTTTTCCTCTGTTTTCCCTCTTCTCACACTCTCATTCCACCTCAGAAAGAGATCAGGTTTGATTGACTCAAAGTTGGCCGCTGCTAGATCAATCCTGCCAAAGTTTTTACTCAAATCATTAATCCCTTTGTCTGCTAATCCCCAATCTCCATTGAATAACTAACATGCCACCAGCATGGCTCTCCAGGCTGTCATGAGGCTTTGTTAATGGAAACAAAGTGTCTGATCATAGTAAGAAAGCACCAAGTCATTGCCACTAGAAACTATGGAGAAACCATCCTCTATCTCTGTTTTTTTGGTCTGTGCTGGGAGATTATAGAAAGATTGAGCAAAATTATCATTAGCACTTATCAAACGAGAAAGATGTGAGCTGGTGGCCAGAATGATACACCAGAAGCTCAATGGCCTTCATAAGCAGACAGATGGCCTGTCTCCACCTTGCAAATACAAAACCCAAGGTGTCCTTAGGATTCAACAAGTAAATAAATAGAAAAAAGAGAAAACTATCAGCCATCCCACCCCCGATTTAACACTGACTGATCAGAATGCAGTTATGACATTTTGAATAGAAATTGTAATGACAAATACTTAGAACATCATAAACATGTGAGACTAAGAGCTTTCAAATGGAGAGACCTAATATGTGCAGTCCACATAAACTTTCTGAGCAACAGATGACTCCCTGGGACCATCTTCAGAGTCAGCAACAGACCGAAGGCTGGTGGAAGAGGCACCCCAGTCTGATGAGGGGACCCTGCTGGTGAGCTCATTGCTCATGTCCTCTTCTGTCCCAACCTCCCTAAACATTTTGTAGGATCTTGGGAAGGGTTCACATCAAGGTGTATGTTAATTGTATTTCCTCCTGAGTACGTCGTTCAAAAACCTTCCATGCTTCTCCACTGCCTAATGAAAATAGACTTATGATTCTTTCATAAAGGCTATCCACGGTTTAACTCCACCCTAGCTGTGTGGTTTTCTTTCATGCTACTTTCTTCTCCTCTAGTAACCACTTTCCACTTAAGCTAGACTAATCTGTTATCCTTGTTCCCTTCCTTCCTTTATCTACCACCATGCCTAGAGAGCTGGAGTGATCCCCCCTGCCCCCCCCCCCACACATCACCACCACCTTCCCTCCAGTGTAGGGCCTTGTTCACCCAAGCTGGGGAATGGCTTTCTTTACTGTTGTGGGGTTTTGAAATTACTTCATTTCAAAGCCCTCTGTTTCATAAAAAGCATTTTGAAGCCTTTGCTTTGTGGAGGTTGTCAGAACCTCTCTGGAGACCTAGCACCAGGACAGATGAGCAAGGCTCAGCACATGGCCGAATTCCTCACACAGAGCTTGGGCTAATGAAATCTGATGTAAAGCAATTTGCCTGCTAAGTGGAAGGTAGATGAGGAGAAGAGCAGCTCAGCCACCCAATTATGCTCTGTAACTAAGAGGAAAATGATGGCCTGGCACATCCAGGAACTTTTTAAGGGTTGGAAGAAAACAGAATTTCCTCAGTCTCAGCAGAGAGGAGGAAAATGGATGCTGCTCCTCTATTCAATTAAAGCCCCATCCACAAATGCTAGAAATGACCTCTGGAAAGGGGGAAGGTTCAGGGCTCTCCTCCTTGGAGGAGTGAGGAGGCTCCTTCCTGAGTTAACTCCAATACTAAAGGAAGAGGAGGAGAGGAAGTGTGCTAGTTCCTACATTTTTCATGTGCATAAGTCCAGGTCAAGGGCTAACCTAAACATCCCTGAGCTGGTAGCTGCACTGCTATAGATAAACCCAGTTTAGCATAGACCACCACCTAGAAAGTCTTTATCACAGATTTTCATTTACCTTGACTCAAACAGGTATCCATGACACCTACAGATACCAACCATCGGAATTATGAGTCAGCTTTAGAAGGAGGTAGGTGTCAAGGGCCCATGGCTTCATCTTTCATTCCCACAGAATTCCTCCCAAAGGGCTCTCAAAGACAGCCCTCCTGTGGTCTTCCCATTACTAGGTAGAGCAGGGCAGAGGATCATATAATTGTCCTAAGAATAATTCTAAATTCATAAGCAGAATCACATAAAACTCCATGACACACACTAGTCTTCTGGGAAGATTGCAGAAAGAAAGGTTGTGCTTAAACATGTCAGATTTGGAGTTAAGGGAGCTAAATTCAAACCCCAGCTCTGCCACTTATATGACTTTGTGGAATTCAGTTAAACGCTCTGGACCTCGTTTTCTGAATTATAAAATTTGGCCATTGGACTAGAAACTCAGAACTCTATGATGCACCTATTGATATCAATCAAACAAAACATAACAATTGAAAAATTGGAAGAAAATGTAAAATATCTCACTGGAAAAACAACTGACCTAGAGAACAGAACCAGGAGAGATAACTTAAGAATTATTGGTCTACCTGGAAGTCATGATGAAAAAATCAGCCTGGACAACAAACATCCTCCAAGAGATTGTCAAAGAAGACTGTCCTGAAGTCCTGAAATCAGAAGATAAAATAATTATCGAAAGAATTCACAGACTCCTCCTTAAAGAGATCCCAAATTGAAAACTCCAAGAAATATAGTAGCCAAATTCCAGAATTACAAGATTAAGGAAAAAATACTGCAAGCAGCCAAAAAGAAACAATTCAAATATCACGGAACTACAGTTAGGATCACACAGGACCTAGCAACTTCTACATTAAAAGATCAGAGGGATTGGAATTTGATATTTCATAGGGCAAGAGAACTAGGACTACAACCAAGGATTAACTACCCGGCAAAACTGAGCATAATCTTTCAGGCAAGGAGATGGTTGTTTAATGAAATAAGGGACTTCCAGACTTTCCTGATGAAAAAGCCAGAGCTCAATGGAAAATTTGATCTCCAATTACAAGACTCAAGAAAGACATAAAAAGGTAAACAAGGAAAACACAGACTCACACATACATACATGCACACAGCCACACTCATGCACACATGCACATAACTTGGTATGCAACAAGAGCAAAATGTTCACATCCCTATATGAGGAGCTGATAACTGTCAATGTTGAAATTTTTATGATTATCATGACCTTTAAAGGGTTACACATAGATAGAGGGTATGGTTATGCATGAACTAAGCTGAAGATAAAAAAAATTCTTATTAAGGGGATCAAAGATACTGTAATGAGATAAAAGGAAAGGATGAGATAGAAAAAGGTAAAGTATGCCACTCAAAGACACATAAAAACACACTATAGTAGAGGGGAAAGAAAGAGGGAGAGGAACATCATTTAAACACTCTCCTCCCTGGTTCTGGTTCAAAGAGGGACCAACTTAATCAGCTAAGTTTAAGGTTCTAATGTGAATAGACACATAAATCCATTGAATGGAGGAAAAGGAGGGAGGGAGAGGAGCACTGTGTGAAATTTACACCCCATAAAATGTAAGAAGGGATCATACTGGAGGAGCCAGGATCCAACAGTATATTTTTTTACAAGACACACATAACAGAAAGGTATAGAAAGAGTTAAAATATGGAGCTAAAACAGAGTCTATTATGCTTCAGCTGAAGTACAAAAAGGGCAGAGGCAGTAAAGATGATCTCAGACAAAGCAAAAGCAAAAATAGATCTAATTAAAAGAGACAATAGGGGAGATTGCATTTTGCTAAATGGTACCATAGACAATAATGTAAAAAAAATCCAGCAAGTTTCCCTGATAAAGCTTCATTTCTCAAATATGTAGGTGACTGAGTCAAATTTATATATAAAAAAAGAGCCATCTCCTAACTGATAAAGGATCAAAGGATATAAACAGGCAGTTTCAGAAGAAAAAATATCAAAGCTATCTATAGCCATATAAAAATTGTCTGAGTAATTATTGATTAGAAAAATACAAATTAAAACAATTTAGAGGTACCACCTCATGCCTATCAGAAATGAAAAATGCTGGAGAAGATAAAAGAAAATAAGTAAACTAATCAACTGTTGGTTTCAGAATAACTTGGGAACCGATGTGAATTGATGCAGAGTGAAGTGAGCATAACCATGAGATTGCTGTACAGAGTAACAGCCACATTATAATAATGATAGTCTGGGACAACTTAGCTGTTCTGAGCAATCCAGCGATCCAAAGCAGTTCAGAAGGACTAAGAATGAAAGTTACCATTAGCCTCCAGAGAAAGAGACAGAGACAGAGAGAGAGAGAGAGAGAGAGAGAGAGAGAGAGAGAGAGAGAGAACTGATGAATATTGTGTGCAAATCAAAGTACAATTTTTTCACTTTATTTTTCTTGTTCTTTTTTTGCAATGTGGAAAACTTTGCATGATTTCAAATGTATAATGAGTGTCACATTGCTTGCCTTCTTAATGGGGGGGGGAGGAGGAAGAGAATTTGAAACTGAATTTTTTTAATGTTAAAAATAAATATAGTTTAGGGGCGGCTAGGTGGCGCAGTGAATAGAGCGCCGGCCATGGAATCAGAAGGACCTGAGTTCGGAGCCGGCCTCAGACACTTATTCCACACAAACAAAAACCTAGCCGTGTAACCTTGGGCAAGTTACTTAACCCCAATTGCCCTAAAAAGGGGCGGCTAGGTGGCGCAGTGAGTAAGAGCGCCGGCCTCGGAGTTTGGATGACCCGAGATCAGATCCGGCCTCAGAAAATGAGCACCCACGCATAAATCAAATGACTAGCCATGTAACCTTGAGCAAGTTACTTAACCCCAATTGCTTTAAAAATAAATAAATAAATAAATATAGTTTGAAAATATTTTTAAAAGAAAGTTGAAAGGAAAACAACATCCTTTATATTGGCTATTAAGGTCTAGTTGGTTTTTGTTTGTTTGTTTTTTTGAGAACTTGAAAACTTTAGCCCCTAAACTGCTGATCTTTGG
This sequence comes from Gymnobelideus leadbeateri, assembly GCA_011680675.1. Lineage (NCBI taxonomy): Eukaryota > Metazoa > Chordata > Mammalia > Diprotodontia > Petauridae > Gymnobelideus > Gymnobelideus leadbeateri. The sequence continues at coordinate 144,713 of WOXC01011424.1, forward strand.
TGGAAAATATCACTTAATCAACTCCGATAGAGAAGTAACTTTAAAATTATTCCAATGAACTATGACAAATTCACTTTGTTATTGTTCCAAATACAAGCTGCCCCCAAATATAGATCATGTCCCTAAATTAAGACATGTTCAAAAGAAAAAAATAGTTAATACATAAAGATAAGACAAATGCTAGCTTTAAATCATGTTATGTGCAAAATATATTTAGGGGGAAATTGTTTCATATTTAAACAGATTTTGTTATTTTCATTTTCTTCATGTGCATTTTTCATCCTAACCATTATAATCTTCCTAATGCATAGTTATGAGTCAGCTACTCCTTCACTCAGTAACCTTAAATAGCTCCTTCTTACTTCTAAGAAAAAATTAAAACTCAGAAAATGACTAACTTATAGGTAAATGAATAAGTTTTACTATGATTGAATCTCTAACTGGTGATATGTTTATGATATTTTTCTGATACATGACTATACCCAAGCCACCAAAGCTGACATTGGTGTCTATAAGAAGTTTACCTGGATCTTCTAAAGTCAATCACAGGACAGATGTGAGGCAATAAATTAGGTCCTTGAAAGCAACTTTTTTAAAATTAATTTTTGTTTATTTTTATCATTCATTTCCACAAGATTTCAAGTTATAAATTTACTCCCTGTCTTTCCCCTACCCACTACCCCAAAACTGTGATCCCACTGTATACCCCCTCCCCCAATCCATTCTCTCCTATATCCTCCCACATGCCCCCTCCAACTTTCCAATAGGGCAAGATGGATCTCTATACCCCAGTGCCTGTATATCTTATTTCCCAGTTGCATGTAAAAAAATAATATATATTTTTATAAATTTGATTTTAAAACTTTGAATTTCAGACACTTTCCCTTCCTCCCTCATCACCCATCCTTATTGGTAAGATAAGCAATATCAGTATAAGTTATACAGTTGTAGCTAAGCAAAACATTTCCATAGTGGATATATTGTGAAAGACTGCCTATATTTCCCTCTGTCCTATCAGGACCCCCACTTGTTCTATGCTCTACTTTGACCCTGTTCCTTTTCAAAAGTGTATGCTTCCAACTTCCCTCCCCCCCAACCTTTCCTCCCTTCCATCATCCCCTTCCCACCTACTCTCCTGTACGGTGAATACCCTATTTAGTGTGTATGTCATGCCCTCCCTATGACAAATTCAATGAGGGTAAGGTTGACTCATTCCCTTTTGCCTTGCTGTTCTTCCCCTCAATTGCAACAGTTTTCCCTTGCCTCTTCTGTATGAGATAATTTATCCCATTCTGTTTCTCCCCATCTCCTTTCATTATATTCCTCTCTCACCTCTCAATTTCACCTTTTAAGCATCATATCCCTTTCTATTAAATTGGTCCTGTGCCTTCTGTCTATATATACCTCTACATATATATATATATATACACACACACTCACAAATGTATTAATATACCCATATACCCTTTAAATATAGACATATATGTATGTATACATACACACACACACACACACACACACACACACACACATATATATATACACACACACATACACATTTCTATTCCCTTCAACTATTCTCATACTGAGAAAAGTCTCATGTTACAGTTATCATTTTTCCATGTAAATAGTTCAACTTTTCCATGTAAATAGTTCAACTTTGATTAGTTCCTTATGATTTCTTTTCCCTGTTTACCTTCTCATGCTTCTCTTGCTTCTTGTATCTGAATGTCAAATTTTCTATTCAACTCTGGTTTTTTCATCAAGAATGCTTGAAAGTCCTCTATTTCATTGAATGACCATATTTTCCCCTGAAACACAGTGCTCAGTTTTGTGGGTAGGTGATTCTTGGTTTTAATCCCAGCTCCTTTGACCTCCAGAATATCATATTCCAAGCCCTTCAATCCCTCAGTGTAGAAGCTGCCAGATCCTGTGTTATCCTGATTGTGTTTCCACAATATTCAAATTGTTTCTTCCTGGCTGCTTGTAATATTTTCTCCTTGATCTGGGAATTCTGGAACCTGGCTATAATTTTCCTAGGAGTTATTGTTTTTTGGGGGGGATCTTTTTTCAAGAGGTGATTGGTGGATTCTTTCAACCTCTATTTTGCCCTTTGGCTCTAAAACATCAGGGCAATTTTCCTTGAGAATTTCTTGAAGGATGATTTCTAGGTTCTTTTTTTTGATCATGCCTTTCAGGTAGTCCAATAATTTTTAAATTATCTCTCCTGGATCTATTTTACAGTTCAGTGGTTTTCCAATGAGATATTTCACATTGCCTTCTATTTTTTTTTCATTTGTTTGGATCTGTTTAAGAGTATCTTGATTTCTCATAAAGTCACTAGCTTCCATTTGCTCCAATCTAATTCTGAAGGAATTATTCTCTTCATTGAGCTTTTGAGATTCTTTTTCCATCTGGCATATTTGGCTTTTTAAGACATTCTCCTCACTGGCTCTTTGAGCCTCTTTTGCCAGTAAGTTAGTCTATTTTTAAGGTGTTATTTTCTTCAGTCAGGTTGTTGCCTCACTTTTCATGATTTTCTTGCATCATTCTCATTTCTCTTCCTAATTTTTCTTCCACTTCTCTTATTTGGTTTTCAAAATCCTTCTTAAGGTCCTCTATGGCCTGTAACCAGTTCATAATTTTCTTGGAAGCTTTTGGTGCAGGAGTTCTGAATTCATTGTCTTCATCCTGTTCCATGCTTTGATCCTTTTTGTCCCCTAAAAAGGAATCCAAAGTCAGATGGCTGTGCTTGCTTTGCTTCCTTTGCTTGCTCATGTTGCCACTCAGTTATTTGACTTTTGAGATTTTTGCCACAGTAGATCTCTGCTTCCAGAGAGGAGAGCTTTGTCCCAAATTTCTGGGGTTTTTGTGGCTGCCAGAGCTATTAGTTGGATGCCCTCTCAGAGACCTCCACTGGCTCTGGCACACTCCTCATGCACCCCAGATCCTCCACCCTAGACAGCAATCCAGATCCAAGCAGGTTAAAGCAAGAGCGATTACCCCTCAGACTTGTCTCTTGTTCCCCCAATCAGCAGGCCAGGAGCTCTGAAGCAGCCATGCTGTGGCAGCACTGCACCTCAGCTGCTTGTCCCTCCAGGGGCAAAGGCCAGATAGCACTCCCAGAATCCCTGTTCCCACAAAGTTCACACTGAACTCTCACCTTGTCTTTGGTATTTATGGGTTGAAAATTCTGGAAACAGCCACAGCTGCTGGTGATCCACTCTCCTGAAGTCTCTCCAGACAGGGCTGGTCGTGGGTACCCTGAGGTAAAACCAGGAACTCATGCCAGGCTGGGCTCTTCTCCCAGCATGCTGCAATGGACCCTTCTTGTTGGCCTGCTGGGCTCTCTTCAGTGGGATGTTTGTTTCTCTCTGACACTTTATGGATTCTGTAGCCCTAAATTTTGTTTAGAGTCATTTTTATAGGTATTTGAGGTGGTTATAGGGGGAGCTCAAGGAGTTTTCCTGCTTCTACACTTCCATCTTGGCTCCACCCCCCACTGAATGCATCTTTAACACATCTAAAACATTTGGTATTATGCACTAGGTATATAAATAGAAAAGTAAGACCATCTATGTGGGGTCTAAGAAAAACAAAAACTCATGTTCTAATGGAAGAGACAACACCTAGGAAAGGTTACAGCTCCAAGACAGATGGAAAAGTCCCAGGTTCCTCAGAATACAGTAGCAAAGCAGAGGGTGATGCCTTCTTTAATACCATCTCAACTGATGAATCTAGGTCAGTATCCAATGTTGCATCACATGACAGACCCCACGGAATATGGTGGCTAGAACTGGCTTTTCTGGGGCTTTGGGAGTAATGGCTGCTAGATACAAGGGCTTAAGCACCAGTCAAGGCAGTGACCAAGATGGATTTCCATAAGGGCTATTTCACTGGATGATGGCTGATGGGGTTGGGTTAGAAATCTTTCTCTTCTCAGTCACCTGCCCATGGCACCAGGTCTTCTTGCCCAAGATTTCTTCCTGGCTAATTACAGCTTAAGACAGATCTCTAATTCTTCCAAACTGCTCTTGCACTATAGTTCCTGTTCTCCCTGACCTGATGTACCAGCTATACCACAGACCTTGATGTAGCATGTTCCCAGGTCTCTGACAAGGGGGTCTCCTTCTCCAGTACTTTGAACTTCCTGGATCTTCTCTCCATTGCACATCTCCAGGCTCAGGGTAACTCCCAACCTCTACTTCATTTTCTCTCCTCCCACTGGAATCCTGCAGACAGCTGAGAGGGTTATTCAAATTCTTATGGCCCTTCCTCCAGTAGGTTCATTTACCAAAGCGGGAAAGGGCTTCATTACATCTGAAGTAAAGAAAAACACACAGACAATTCCAATGAGTTTTAAAATACCCAAAGCCTAACTACTTAAAAATGGCACAGCTGTGGAGTGCTGAGTCCTTTTCCCCAGAAAGGGTGTGTCCAGTAGCCAGACTGCCCTTGCTCAGTCTTCAAGCATGCTAGCTGTTTTAATACATTCTCCATGCTATACCTTGTGCCTACTTAGTTCTGATGAAGATGGACAGGAACAACACAGGAAGTTGATTGTCAACATTTTAAGACAACCTCACACATCTTGGGAAGGTTCTGGTACCTTTTGTGAGCTTGTTTTTAAGGGGCAAAAGTCACTCTTGCAAATGGCAGCTTCCTTTGCTTTAAAGTGGAACTGCATTGTGTTGCTGATCAAAATATTTTATTTTTCCTTCTGATATTGGCAAAGAGAGCTGTCCAAGGCAGCAGAGAGAGTGGAAGCCATTGGGCAGAACTCTTTGATTGCCAATTAAGCCCTGGCAGATTCCTCAGGGTCCCTGCTGTTCTCCCAAGCACCTGCCTCCCAATTTGTTCTGATGCTCCTTCCACCCTCTGTGGGGAGCCTGGAAGGCTTGTTAACCAACATTTGTCTTCCTGTGGGCCTACATTGGCTTTATTATCACTCTCTTATGCCTACCACCCAACTATTCTCTTTTGGAGAGGTTACAGAGCAAAGCATAATGTCTGACACACTCTACTCAAAAACAGAAAAGTGGAAGAAAAATAGTGGAGGAGCCATACTTTTCTCCATTATCAATTGCTATCATCCCATCATCCGTGAGCTGTAGGACTGTCTTTCTTGTTTTCCTCTGCTCAAGCTGGGGATGATGAGAAGTCCTTCTGTTGACTCAGCTTCTATCCCGTGGCTCATTCTGACCCCCCACATTATATCTAACACTTCTCAGGTCACTTTGCTACAATGCCTCCTCCTCTGTGACCTGCCCTTAGTTCCATCTTCTGAATGGAGCATTTTCTTTTAATGTAACTCTATTGGTCAGCATCCTATGCATCCTCATTGAGTCTTCCTCTCTTAAGAGAACTCCAGTTTTCCTTCTAGTCACAATCACTTCCTTTTTGTCTTCAGAATTTCTTTCCTCAGTTTCTCATCCTTCCCAGCATAACTTCCCCCTGGCATGTTAGTCATTAGAATCCTATGTAATCTTCTTTTGAACCTTCTAAAGTCTGCTCGTCCCAAAGCAAAGGTTCATATAACACCAAACCCTGCTTTCCCTTCTTCCTTTACCAAGAAGAGATAAGTTCTTTCTCCCTAAGGTTCTCATCACTTCCACCCCAGAGTCCAGTTCCTGCCTAATGATGAGGGTCAGATCCAGAAAACAAAGCTGTCCCCTGTTGGTTCCTACAGCTCTTGAAGGTGAAGTTCACCTTAGAGCAAGTTAAGGCATCACTGGGTGGCCTTTGGGGAGTACAGGAGCACCAGCAGGTGTCTGAATCATCACTGCCCCATCTGCCCCTAGGGCCAGCTTCTCCTGTTTCCCAAATCCCTTACTTTATTTCTTCTCAGACAAAATACAAATTCCTCATTTTCATGGTAAAAGATCTTTATTATTTGTTGGCTTCAGCCTTAATGCACATTAGTCCCTTTCCCATACTCACATTTCCAGTCAAAGTGACCTGCTTGCTCTTCCCCAGCCTCAATTCTTTAACTCCAGCCTCTAAGCCTTTGCCTAGGCTGCCTAGGAGGCAGGCTCTTCTGATTCCCTCCTATTAGAATCCTCAGCTTCCATCAAGATTTAGTCTAT
>WOXC01011425.1:0-171655 GCA_011680675.1 Gymnobelideus leadbeateri
ATAATGTAGTTTATATAAAGGAAAAAATATTAAATCAGTTGAACCCCTAAAAGGGGGAAAGTGCCCGGGAAAGTAGGATACAATTTTAGGGCAATGCTGAAGAAATGAGATAATATAAGTTAAATAATTTAGAAACAGTAAAAACATTCTCTAGATGTGAGATAAGTTCTGGGGTTATGCTTCTGGAATTGGGCATGATTGTGGGCCTAGAAGTGATTTCAACCATGTCACCTATAAAAGCCCCCAGACAGGGCATGATTCCAAAGGTTTGCATGGGATAAGACAAATTTTTTTTGAAGACCATTAGTTTTCCACCTACAAACACTTGAAAAACAATACCCATTTTAATAAACAGATGCGGGAAGAAAGGGATTAGAAAATATTTATTTATGGCAAGAAATATGATGCTGTGATGTTATGCCATTTAAATTCTAATATCACCCAAATTAATAAAACCTTGGCTGACCGTGAAAGAGGATCCAATAAATAATTTCTTAGTGATGTTTTTGTACCTTCCTCTAGGGTAATGATTAATTACATTCAATCTAAAATTCTACTGGGAAGGTTGTTGCTATCAGTCCTTCAAACTTTTCAACTACAACTTCAGATCTTTCCATTTCCACCTTGTGATCTAGCATTTTTACAACTGGTACTGTCCTAATAAGCAGATACATATTTTTCTAAGGACTCCTCACAATATCCACAGGGAGGCTGACATACTACTAGAGGATGAGAAAATGCCCCCCAACAATGAGATCACAGTATATACACATATACATGTATATGTGTATATTTGGTATTGTAAAATTTATATATGTATATATGTGTGTGTGTATGTACATATATATATAATTAATGCCTTACTATTAAACAAATAAGAAAGTTGAGGCAATTTAGGAATTGGAAGGCATCCTAACAGTTAATCTAATACAACCCTTTATCACTTTATAGAGAAGGTACTTGAAGCCCAGATAGGTTAGGTAGCTTGTAAAAGTTATTGGAAGATGTGGAATGAGAACCCAGGTCTCCTGACTCTCTGTCCAGAGACCTTTTCATTCCACCACACCTGCCTAATTTTTGGTGGATTCAAACTACAAAGCTCAACCTTACTGTTTCATAATCATCCCTTAAGTCTTATTGGCTTCCAGCTAGGAGCCCTGAGTTCTAATCTAAGATTTGCTACCAACTAGATGTATAACTTTGAGTAAGTGAACTTAAGCTTTCTGAACTTCAGTTTCCTCACATGAAAAATAAAAGGTTGATTGGGGGGCAGCATGTTAGAGATCTGTAAGGTCTGTTCAAGTTAGGAAATTCTGTAATCCTATGGATTGGTGCTGTCCCTCGTGATCCTCTCATCCTTTGCCAACTCTTTGACTTTCCCCAGTGGTAACAGCTTTCCGTAATTAAAGGACTCTTTCTTGGATTTTTGGCTTAATATATGCCATGGCAACATCTTTGACTTTTAGATTAAATATAAGGCCGGTAAATTATGGGCAGTGTGGTGTGGAAGAGAGAGCTGGTCTGAGAGTCAGAAAGACATGGGTTCAAGTCCTCTCTCTAACATATACTGACTATATGACCCTTATGCTAGTTATTTAACCTCGAAGAGTCCCATACAGCTTTGTAAGACTACAATTAGCTGAGTAGGTGCTCAATCTGCATTGGTGGAGGTGGTTTCCTCACCCAGGAGTTCCCTACAACAATAAATTCAGGTCTGGCTCCTCTCAAAGAAAAGTATATCATGGTCAATAAAAGTCATAATCTTCCCTACATCCTAAAAAAGCAGTTCTAGCAAATTTAGTGACTTACAAGGTACAAAAATGTCCTAAGCTATTCTTATATAAGTGTAGTATTTTTTCATTAGAATTTGAACCTTTCTGACACCTGCTTTAAAATGTTAAATTGCAATGGAAAGGTCAGGATATTATTATAGGGTATGATATTGTGTTATCCCTGGTTCGTATAAACATCTTCTATTTTATTTATATTTCTGTAAGAACTCCAAGCACTTGTCTTAAGATGTTGTTCTTGTTTTTCCTGAAAGGGTTTAAAAATACACTGAGAAACTATCTGCCCCAAGAGTCTTGTCACTTCAACTGGCTCCTTTATTTCTCCTCATGTGTGAATGGTAGTACAAGGATTCTAATGGAACCTAATATACATATAAGTAGGGATTTTCCAGTAGCAAGGGCTGTTAAACACTGGAATGAGCAGGTAATAGACACTATGGAATCTCTTTCTCTGGAGATCTTTAAAAATAGAGCTAGTTGTAATCTATCTAGAATGGTTTAGATATGGCCTTGCATGACATCCTAGAGATAGGCTAGAGCACTTTATCAAGGTCCCATCAGAGCCATTGATGCTATCTATACATAGTTTCTGAAGTCATGCCTTGACACAAAACACCCGTGTTAATTATTTATGGAAAATTGACTTAAAAAGAAAAAGGAAATAATTCTTCCTTGAGGTTTACTGTTATGAATCACCTCTTATGCAACATAACCAAGGCTGGAAGGATTTAGAAAACAAACTTTATTAAGTTTGATATACAAATAATACAGCAAACCCCAGAGGTCAAGAGAGACTCTGTAGTGTGAGGGACATGTCATCAGTTACCTTGGCTTAATTGCCCTCAATTTAATTCAATTCAACAAACAATTATTAGCCTACTAGACCACATTTGTATGCTGCCTCCCCCCCATTAGGCTGTGAGCTCCTTGACACCAAGGACTATTTTTTGTTTTGTTTAGGTCTCTTGCCTTGCTTTGAAGCCCCAGGGTTTAATACAGGACCTAGAACATAATAGTTGCTAAATATATATTTATTGACTATTTGATTGTATAAGACTTCTGCTAGGAACTGAAAATATAAAGATGACATAATCCTTGCTGTCAAAATCAAACTGTCTAGTAGGGGGTATTAGATATCAAATGAGATATTTTGTCAAATAAGAGAACACGTAAAGTGCTTTGCCAACCTTTAAATATTATATAAAAGCTAGATGTTTTTTATTAGATGTGGAAAAAATACTATAATACTATTTAGAAAATTATTCCATTCTTAGAAGACATGAAGCATGCTACCATTAGAGATTTGGGGAGGAATATTGCCTTTTGTGTGGTGAAATTTGAGAAACATTCATAGAGAACTTGGTACCTAAGCCGGATCTCAAAAGACAAAAAGGATTTCAATCAGTGTAAATCTTAGGGAGGAAGGTCCTGTCCAGGTGTGTGAAAATTTATGGAAGTTCAAGAAAAAAATTCATGACCAGCAAGGAGAACAGTTTAGCTGGAGTGCAGGCTGCATGAAAGAGAGGACCATAAACTAGCTGAAAGGATAGTCCAGAGATAGATTGTGTCCAGCTTTGAATGTCAAGTTGAGGTTATATTTTATTCAGTCACCAATAGAAAGCAACTGATGGCTTTTTAACCTAGGGAATGGAGTGATCAAGTCAATGAATTATGTAGAGTAGCACTGTAGCAATGTGAAGGAAAGCTTGAAAAAGAGATTGGAGGAAGTAAGAAAACCAGGTAGGAGACTCATACTAGAAACTCAAAAAAAGTATTGAGAAGGGACAAAGGAGGAGATATTTCAAAAGTAGAAATCATAAAGCTTGACAGCGGATTGGATATGGATGTGGGTTAGTCAGAGCTGACCCTTAGGTTTCAGATCTGGGTGCTGAGCAGAATAGTGGTATCATCACTAGAAATAGAAATATTAGGTGGCACAGTAAACAGAGTGCCAGCAGTGAACAGAGCGACAGCCCTGGAATCAGGAGGACCTGAGTTCAAATCCTGCCTCCGATACTTAACACAAAAACAAGGTGTGTGACCTTGGGCAAGTCACTTAACCCCAATTGCCCTACTTTCCCCCCTCCAAAAAGCAAAAACAAACAACAAAAAAAAAGAGAAAAAGAAATATTAAAGGAAAAACGGTATTGAGAAATGATGAGGTAATTTTGGGACATAGTTTAGGATTTAGGTCCAGTAGACAACTGGAAATGGAGACTGGAATTCAGGACAGAAATTGGAAGAGTTTTTAGAGCAGTCATCTAGGTGAGCATTGATAACTGAGGATAGGAGAGAAGAGAGGGCCAAGGGCACTGAACAGTAGGCACGTTCACTAGTGATTACATATCTCCAATATTGTCTTGCTGTCTATATAATGAAAAGTCTTTCTCACCATAATATATTACTTGACCTCTAGTCCAATTACTTCTTCTGTTGGAAGTAGTGCTCATCTATAAAGAGACAAAACCATGGAGATTACTAGAGATGAGTCTTTTACAGGACTCGTTTACATTTCCGTTACAAGAAGTATATCAAAACCTAAACAGGGCCAAAGAGGACTTGGGTTCTTGTAGTCTAATCTTTAAGCATCAATAGAATTTACTTCCTCACTTATGGGTAACCAGTTAAAGAAGACACTTTCTTTGGTCTGATCTACAAGAGTGGGAACAAATCTATTTAAACTATAAAAGATCATAGATTTAGAGTTGAAAGCACTTAAGAAGCCATGTAGTCCAATCCCCTTATTTTAGAGAGGAAATTAAGGCCCAGGGAAGTAAAAGTGGATTGCTTAAGTCTGCCCTGATACTAAGCAACAGAACCAGGATTTAAACCCCAGATCTTTTTTAATCCAGATCCACCATACTCCATTGTTGTTGTTATCATCATTACATATCATTACATAGGATTGAACCTGTAATTTCAGTGATATACCAATGCAGCTCAGTACTTTTTCTGCAACTGACTGTCTTAAAAGGTTGTATAGAACACTAAGAAGGTAAGTGACTTGCACAGGTGACATAGTATATGTGAGAGGCAGAACTTGAACATAGGTGGTAGTAGTAATAGTTGTAGTTGACATAGTAATAGCAGCATCAAGTAGTAGTAGTGGTAGTAGTAGAAGAAGAAGTAGTAGTAGTTATAGTAGTTGTTGTAGTAGTAGTAGTAGTAGTAGTAGTAGTAGCAGCAGCAGCAGCAGTGGTAACAATAACAACAATAATAAGACTTTACCAATATTCTTTGTACAGGCTTTGGTACATTAATTTAATAGAAGGCATCACATATTTATAACCGAAAGATGAGAACTCTAGTGACTCTTCCAAACATACACCAATTGCATATTTATATATAATATACAAAACATTCACAGCTTTTATTACTCAAAACAAATCTATAAATCTATATGTATTATGTATACATGTATGTAATTTATGTATATGTATTGCATATATATGTATATGTATATATGTGTGTATATATATATATATATATATATATATATATATGGTGAGAGAGAGAGGAACCCTTAAAACCATAACATATCAGAGTTCTCATTGTACAAGATTTACAGATGATGAAACTGACTTGCCAGGGTCGTGCAGCTATTGAGGATCTGAAGAGGAATTCAAAACTAGGTCCTTCTGAATCCAAGTCCAGCATTTTATAAGTACATCACTACTGCCCACTGCTGGCACCTGAAAACATTTGCAATCACTTGTATGCTTTCCACACTATGTCTTACGTTGCTTAAGTCTTGGTCTCAGTTGACAAGATGTATAAAGCTTGTTTTATTGATGAATTTGAGCTAGAAATCTGCTAAAGAGTTTATCAAAATGGAGCAAACATTTCACAGGGTTGCTCTTATTATGATAGTGAGGAATGCATTTTTTGTTGTTCAGTCATGTCTGACTCTTCATGACCCCATTTAGGGTTTTCTTGGCAAAGATACTGGAGTCGTTTGTCATTTCCTTCTCCAGCTCATTTTACAGATGAAGAAACTGAGACAAATAGAGTTAACTGATTTGCCCAGGGTCACAGAGCTAGTAAGTGTCTGAGGCCAGATTTGAACTCAGGCAGATGAGTCTTCCTGACTCCAGGACAGTACTCTACACACTGCCCCACCTAGCTGCCCTCTGCCACATTACTCCTTCCTATAATATGTATCTCCAATGGTGGACATGGACAGAAAGAGGTGTTAATTCTTTGAGAGGCATTTTGTGTAAGAGAGTGCACAAGACTCAGAGTTAGGAAGGCCTGAATTCAAATTCTACCTTGGACTTTTCTGAGTTGTACCACATGGTGCAAGTGACAATTTCTATGAACCTCAGTCTCCTGACATGAAAAATTGTTACTTCACATGATTATGGTGAGGATTAACTGAGATAATATAGGTAAAGTGCTTTGTGAACTTTAAAGCAGTATATAGCAGTAGCATTCAAAGAAACAAAAAAGATTATTAGCTTGGAGAATAGGGAAGCATGAAGAGAAACATGTTATATATCAGCTGAGCAGAAACACATTTTCCAAGTGGTATTTTGTATAAAATAAATTAGGAATTGCTAGGTTTTAAATCCTAGAGTATAAGCAATCTAGAGTCAGAAAGAACAGTATGTATGCTCCCTCTTCCCCACACACATAGCCCTTCTGAAATCTACAAGTAAGTAGTGAATGCCTGATTTGGTGTACCAGGACCTAGCCACACAACTTCAGGTAACACTGAAATATATACATTGAGATTGCATGTAGAGTACTTTAAAGAAAACAAGATCTTGAAAACAAGAGTTAAATTTCCCTAACAAAAGAGATCTAAAATGGGCCATTGTCATCCGTTTGATATTAACGTCAGTTCTTCTGGCAAACTTGAAAATACTGGGCTACGCTATAAAGCTAAAAATGTCCTGGACCTAAAGTTGTTTACACAAAATATGAACAGATCTAAAGTTACAGAGCTGGGGTTGGAAGAGGTGGCTCTAAGGCCATCCTCCCCACAGCTGACGTCACACCAGTCCCAGCTGCTGGGCTGACGATGAGCTGAACTGTTTGGTTTTTTTTTTTTTTTACTCTGTAAAAGTATTGAAGGTTTCAAAGAGGCTTGTTAGGTGCTGCTGTGCTGAGTTGTTGCTCCTGCTTTGGTGTCTCCTAAAGGAGTGAAATTCACAGAGCTGGAAAATTTTTTTTCTGTTCTCATAGCTATACATTCCACTTGTTTTTCACTGCTAGACCTACCAATGGACTGACAGAACTTTCAAAGGATTTCCTCCCTGCAAAAAAAAAAAAAAAAGGTACGTTTTATTTCTGGAAGCCTGAAAGTGAGCATCTAATTGTTATAAACTAGAGAGGGAATGATATGTTTTAAAACCTTGAAACTGCCGGGACCAGGATTATTTAAACATCTGTCTCTACCCGTGTCTGTGCTTGAAAACAATGAGGTATGTTGTAACGGATCGCACTGAGTTCCAAGGGAAAAAACCCTTCAGCTACTTAGACAGTGTCTTTAGACTTTGATTTTTTTTTTCCAGTGAGAAAATGCTGACAATGTCATCAAGTAGTCTGACTTCTACTTTTGTTTGACAATGTTTTCAGGAAGGAGCTTTGGGGAGGATTAATTTTTCTAAATGTACAATTCACAAAATGCTCAGTCTGAAGATTTTAGAGGAAAATAAACTCAATTTTATCCAAGCTTATAAATTTTTATGAATATTAAGTATATTTATCAAATTTGGGGAGAACTTCATCTCCATAACAGGTTAATGTCTTGAAAAAGGAAAAGAGATCACTATATCCTCTGACATAAAGGCAAGTTAATTTTACACACGCAGGTATGTTTACAGTAAAGGTTTATTTTAAAAACTAGTTATTTTATTATTCTTTCTTGAAAGAGAGGCAGTATAATGTCATATAGAGAAAGGTGGACTCTCAGTCAGAAAAACCTGTACTCAAGTCTTGCCTATGACACGTACTAGCTCTCTGACCCTGTGCAAAGCCTTCCAAGGTTCAGAAAGTTCTTTAAGTTTTAAACTGCAGAAAAAAATGTTTATGTGCATTGGTAGAATACTTACTGGAGGACAGAGAGTCCTTTTGAGAGAGTCAAGCTACTGTTGAAGTTTGCATCTAATGTCTGATAATGCTCAATTGACTCAAGTCCAATAAATTTAAATAAACTTACCCTAAATAAACCTTAGGGTAGGTGGGTGGCATAGTGGATATAGCACCAGGCCTGGAGTCAGGAAGACCTAAGTTCAAATCTAGCCTCAGACACTTACTAGCTCTGTTACCCTAGGGAAGTCATTTAACCCTATTTGCCTCAGTTTCCTTATCTATAAAATGAGCAAGAGAAGGAAATTTCAGTATCTTTGCCAAGAAAGCACCAAATGGGGTTACAAGGAGTCAGATGTGTCTGAAATGAGTGAATAACAATAAAAACCCAAGGACCAAAACACATTTTGGATGAGAGTTAGGAAGGGTGAAAAGGCAGTAGCATTTTAAAGAGAAGGCCAAGCAAGGATGGAGCATCCCTTTGATTAGAAGGCATAGTTTTGGCTAGCAGTGGCAATGAAAATAATTTCCTGTGGTAACATTCATTGTATCATGTCATCCTGGTCTGGAAGGTTATCAGAAATGGCTTCCTGAGGTCAAGGATTCTGACTTATCAGGTAGGACTGGACAGGACCTCAGAAGATAGCTAGTCCAACTCCCTCATTCTACAGATAAGATATCTAAGGCCCATAGAAGCTAAGTTACTTGCCTAGAGGGACACAGACCTAGATTTTCAGCTATTCTAATCCAAACCCCTAATTTTTACATATGAGGAAATTTAGTAAGAATCAGAGGTAGGATCTGAACCTAAGCCTTCTGACTCCAGTGTCAGTCTTCTTTCCATGATAGCCTTATTCTATCTTTGTATCCCCAGAACCTAACAAGGTACTTATCACAGAATCAAATGCAACTAGATGGCACAGTGGATAAAGTGTCTGATCAGGAGTCAGGAAGACTCATCTTCAAGTTCAAATTCAGCCTCAGACACCTACTAACTGTGTGACCCTGGGCAAGTCACTTAACTCTGCCTCAGTTTCCTCATCTGCAAAAAGTGAACCAGATAAAGAAATGGCAAACTACTCCAGTATCTTCACCACAAAAATCCCAAATAGAGTCACAAAAAGTTGGATGTGACTGGGAAAGGACTCAGTAAACAGAATAATAGATTGTAGAGCTGGAAGGAACCTTAAAAGTCATCATGTCCAACCACATCATTTTTACAGGTGAAGAAACTGAAGTCAGCAATGTTGTCAGTTGCCTGCAATCGGGCAGGTAGTTGACAGAGCTGAAATTTGAAACCAGAACCTCTGACTCCAGATATTTCCACTGCTGTGCTACCTTTCTTGTTTGTTGGATTTATTGGTTAATTGTCTTCAAGCACAAGTTCCCTCAGAGCTATTAGAGCTATAAGAGAAAATTAGGAGTGATAGAATTACTCAGTTCTCCTGTTACTTTTTTATTGTTCTTACCAGATCATTGTGATCCAATCTCCAGATCTGAATGGAGTAGAATGGGACAGTTAGAACAACACAGAGAATAGATCTTAGAAATCTTCCCCTTCTCCCACACAGATACCAAAGTCTGTAGGAGAGGAGGCAACAGAGAAGCCAGTAGGAGCTGGGAACAGAGTGGACTTTTATAGTTGCTTCAGTATTATTAGGAAGTGGTGACTGCAGTCAAGGGTCACATATTTTTTTAATATGCTTCCTACTACGACATGTATCCCGCTGTTTTCTTGCAGAGTTCTCTTCCTGCAAAAGTGTTCTTAGTTTGATAATATTAATATCTGCTTTATAATAAAGCAGTTATTATTACAGCCCAATATTGTATAGGTATTGTCTATGTTAATTTAAAGTAACAAGGAGCTTACCTCTCAATATTCATTCTGTATTCTCTGCTACTGGGATATTTAAGGCTGATGAGGGAATGATTAATGATGGAAGAGTTTAAGCACAGCTGGGCTTCTCTGAAAACAGGCAATTATAAATAAAGGTCAAAATTAAAAATTGTATTTCAGAGAAGCAAATGATTATCCCATGTTATTGTCTTTACCTTACAGAAGTATAATGGTTTCTTTTTTAAATTATGTCAAGAAGGGAATCAATTTTAACCCTCCACAAAGGGTTATGAAGATATAGGAGGTCTGAGAGAGATTCAAGGATCAAAGAAGAAAATTTCAGGGAAGATGGAGAGGCAGCTAGGAACCTGGAAATGAATCCGAAAAATCCCCTGGCGAAAAGGGATCAGCTGGAAAGTTTGGGGATGAGGGCAAAATGAGAGACAATCAGGAGGTTGGGGACATAAAATGAGAATAAGGGTATCTGGGTAGGGGCAGTTAAAGGGCTGAAGAGAAGAGAATGGGAGCAGCCATAGGGAGCAACCCAGAAGAAGGATCTAGACAAAGAACCACTGTGCTATTCCTCCACACCCCAACTCTAGGCCCTATATTCCCAACATAGATAATTGGAACTCTTGAGACCCCATCACCTTTCTTCAGTCTTTCAAGATTCATTTCCCCCTTATACTTAGCAGCTTTCTTCATCATAAACCCTTCATAATCATCCTCCTCCATCATTCCTTCCTCCTCTTCCTTCATTTAATGATTTTAAATGGATCTAAAGCAAAGATAAGGGGCTTCAAATGCCTACACAAATCCTGCCATAAAGAGCACCACAGATCTGTACTCTATTGGAAATTGTATGCCAATGCTTGTTTTTGATCTCCAAGCATCACATTCCTGGCACTAAGCAAAAGTTTTGGCCCCAGAGAAGTGCAAATTCTGTCCACTGGCTTTCTTCCATATTAAGTGAGGAGTTTGGCTTTTCTCAAATAAGTACAGAATTAGAATTTCCTTTTGGAAAGTCACTTGGCTAAGGGAAAAACTGTGTTTTGGGGGGCAATCCTAATTTATTTTTCCTATAGATATTCTATAGGTGGGTGAAAACAGAAGGACTTTGCCTGAATTTATACTCTAGTTTGGAATAGATTCAGAAAGAGCTTAGAAAGGAACAAAAAAGGTAAAACTTTTGAAGTTAAAACATACCCAAAATGTGTCAGATAAGCTAGGAAAGGTTCTATTCTCCAGAGGAAAAAAGGATTCTCCAAATTACTGGTCTATAAATTATTCCAATAATTCTTCAATGTCACCGATTTGCCTGGTAGGACTGGGCAGAAGGTCTTTTTCTTTATTTCTTTATTTCTTTTCCTTAGGACCTGAAAATGTTCTGATATCTTTGTATAGTGTTCTTGACTAAATATGGCCTTGTAGATAATCCATCCTCCCTTTTTTCTTCTCTAATGTAAATGATACACAAAATATCACAAGACTTTAGAATTCTGAGGAATCAAGGTCTTCTACTCAGCAAGTCATTTTTTCCCCAGTTATCAAACTGGGAACCAATTCTTAAACCAGTTTATAAAAATCAGCACCTGGGGTGGCTAGGTGGCTCAATGAGTAGAGCACCAGCCCTAGAGTCAGAAGGACCTGAGTTCGGATCCGGCCTCAGACACTTAACGCACACACAAACAATAAACAACAACAACAACAAAAAACCTAGCCGTGTGACCTTGGGCAAGTTACTTAAACCCAACTGCCCTCCAAAAAGCAAAAAAAAAAAAAAAATCAGCACCTGTCTTGCATTGCCCATGCTTGAAGATAACTGGCTGTCCCTAAGACAAATTAGGTGAGCAGTACAAGCAAAAATTAAATTAAATCACCAGAATAATTTTGGCTTTAAAAAGAGGGGTCTTTGTTTCAGGGAGAAGTTATTTGCAATGTCCACCAAAGATAGAAAGATAGATAATATACACATGTATGTGCATATGGATTTATGTAGATAGATGATTGATGGATAGATAGATAAACTCTATAGGTTGTCCTTCCAGCTGCATATCTTAGTCTGAACATCAGGGATTTTTTATCTTCTTGGTTTTTGCTGGGTCCATAATTATGCTAAACTCTTTTAAGTGATTATGGATAGCATATTAAAGACTTCATTTTTCTGTGGTTTCATGTAATCCACATAATGTCATTGGCAGATAGCACTGACTAGAGGATCTCACCATCAACAAGGAATCCCTCTTCAATTTGTGTTTTGCATTACATATCCTATTTGACAATATTGAAAATATCTTTATTTAGTATATGCCTCACATGATATTAATTATCATGGGTACCTCATATAATTTTAATATTTATGTGAGAGACCCTTTGTTGAAGAAGTGCCTTGAAGTGACATTTTGTTCTATCAAATAAAATACTTATTTATAATTAATGAACAATGATTCAAAATATTGGAGCAAATTGGAGATTTGGGGGATTTTATTAAGTTCTTTTTGAATTCCACAAGTAATTTCTCTATCTTTTCATCCTCTGTGACATCTGTTGATGCATAAGCTACAGTTATTTTTATGGTGTTCATTTCTGCAAACAGTAATCATGATCATGGCAATACCAGAGTTCTAAGTTGCCCATGAAATGATTTTTTCTTGTTGCCTTGGTATGCTCATTAACCGAAATCCACTGACTCTTTTATTTGCTTCCCTTTTTTTAAAAAAATTGTAAGAATGTGAAGTTGAGATGATTTCAGTCCTTTAGTAGTATATCTACTCACTGATCACTTGACAAGTAGCTTACATTTAGAGAACTAGCAGCTAAGCTGATGGTTATAGAATATTATATGCAGATAAGCACACACACAGTAATTTGTCAAGGCAGATAGAATTAATTTGGGGCATCATCAAAGGCTTTGTATAGAAGGCTAACCTGAGCCTTGAAGAAGGCTAAGAATTAGAAACAGTGGGTATATGAATAGAGTGCATTTCAGACATACAGGAGGCTGGTCTGTATAGAACAGGAGATGGAATACTGAGTTCAAGGAACATCTAGTTTAATGTACATATAGTGACTATCAAAGAGGTGTCATATAAAAATGAATCTGGAGAAACTGTAGAAAGCTTTAAATGCCATACTAAGTAGTTTCTATTTTAACCTAAAGATAAAGTAGAACCACCAAAAAATTTTAAGGAAGTGATGTGGTTAGACCTATACCTTAGAAGATAATATGGTCAGATATATGGAGAATGAATTGAAGGGGAGAGGTACTAGAAACATGGAGGCTAATTTGACTTATTCTAATATGTACAGAGCAGGGCCTGAACTAAAGTTGTTGTGATGTGGCTAGAGAGAAAGGAATGGAAGCAAAAGATGTAGAGATAGAGAACATGTAGCATATAGCAAGTGACTGGTTCTGGGAAGTCAGGGAGAGGAAGAATGGAGAATAACTCTGAGGTTATGAGCCTGAATGACTGAAATATGGTGGTGCTCTCAACAGACATAGACTGCGAGACAGAATCAAGACACAGTTTTAACTTCTGCCCCTGACACTTGCTAGCTTTGTGACCATGAACAAGGTATTTGATCTTTTTGAGGCTCAGGTAAACCTCTAAGACTATGTGGATTGAAATCTATGTAAATTGCGGAAGAGATTTCTTCTTTCTACTGATGTAATGACATCAGGTTTTCCTAGGCTGACTTAATTCTTATACTTATTTTCACAACTACTTTAAGCAAGGTCACCAAAGGCTAAATTTCAGCTCTTGGTGCCGTTGAGTTCAGATATCAGATGACACCTAGAAAGAACATGGTTGAATGTCAGAAGTGCTCATTCAAGTCTTTTACAAGAAGCTATATCCAGTGTTACAGGCTTGATTCATGTCTCAAATAAAACAGTTATTGACAAGCAAATGGCCCAAAGCAGCCACTTCTGCTAAACTAGGCTATTTTGTGCAATGTTTTGGGAGCCAACAATCAGAGGTTTGTGCCACATGCAAAAAAAGAAAAAGAACCCATAAAAGGCCCATGATTCATTTATCTTTACATTTTTCCTAACATTTAGCAAAGTATATGTACGATGGACATTTAATACAATTTTTTGAATGGGGAAATTTCTAATTGAGAGAGAGAGAGAGAGAGAGAGAGAGAGAGAGAGAGAGAGAGAGAGGTCGAGATAGAGAACTTAACATGTCATCCTTTTCTCTTTGAAAAAAAAAAATATATATATATATATACATACATACATATATAGTTAAACA
This sequence comes from Gymnobelideus leadbeateri, assembly GCA_011680675.1. NCBI lineage: Eukaryota > Metazoa > Chordata > Mammalia > Diprotodontia > Petauridae > Gymnobelideus > Gymnobelideus leadbeateri. The sequence goes on from WOXC01011425.1 coordinate 13,917, forward strand.
TAAACATTAATTTCTATTGTTCATTATTAAAAAACAATTAGGAGCCTTACTAAGTGTTCTTTAACCTTTACTCATCACTGCTGAGCCCAACCCTTGTTTTTTCCTAGACGAGTAAAATGTTCCCTTAAACATCATGGAATTTCAACTGTCTAAAAAGGCCATACCATACAGCATATGGAAGGGAAAGTATGTACATGTAGATTTTATTCTGTGGATCTTCAGATCATTTTAATATTTCAAGCATAATTAAAGTAAAAGTATTACTAATTTTTAAAATTATCATTATTTTAAAAACTTTAGCCTAGTTGACTTAGAATTTTTGGTTTTTACCTAAAGATCCCTTTAACTTCATGTCGACACAACCTGGGCTTCTGAATAATGGCAACAATGAAGTAGTTTGGCTACAAATGAGTTCTAGAGTTGTGTGGAGAGGCTACAGCAAATTAGGAAAACTGATTTAATTACATTGTATTCTGCCACAGTCCTATGGCCAAGAACTCAGCCTTAGTTTCCTTTAGCCATTTTTAATCTGCTGAACTTTATCATTAGTATTCATGAAAGAATCTCTCTCTCTAGGAGTTATCATGTTTTAAAAACAACAATAACATACAAATGCATCACACTCAAACATTTGGACTATTTTGCTTAATACAGTTTTTCTGTCTGCCTCAGAAAACAAAGCTTTGGATCTGTTTTCAGACAGTATTACTTTTCCTTTCTTAGGCAGATAACTATCACCTATTTTCTTCTTTCCCAACTAATTTTGTTATAGTTTGTTTACTGAACATTGGTTGTTGACATTATGATAAAATTCATTTCCAGAAAGCAAGAGGATTTGGAACTATATCTTGTTATATTTATACTGTGATCTATTTTAAAAGCTAGACACAAAGGCAAGCGAGATTGGTTCAAATAAAATAACTCCCAGCCTCCAAGAATCAGTAAGGAGAAACAAAGAAAAAAAAAATCCTCTTCATTGGCTCTTACTTGGTTGCCATGGACCTCCATAAGCAATGGGACACTACAGAGACAAACTGGATTAAGGAAAGGATGGAATTACTGGATCAATTTGACAATGAAAGGAAGGAATGGGAAAGCCAATGGAAAGTTATGCAGAAGAAGATAGAAGAGGTAAGTGATTTTTTATTGTGAATATCTTACAAATCCCAAGATCCAAGTGATCCTATTTTGTTAATGCTTGTCTTTGAATACCACTCAACCATTTTTCCTCTTTCAGCCATTAGGCAGAGAAATTTTTTACATGAACAACACAGGCATAATATCATCTAATGGCATTGGGTAGAGAAGAAAATGTACTAATTTTATAATACCGAATAGAAATTTAAAAGAAACTTGAAATACTACTCTAATATGTATTTTAAGACCAAATTTACTATTTAATTGCTAGAATTATGTACTGTTGCTAGAGAAACTATAGATATGAAATGAGATCCATGAATTTTCTGATACCAAGGGCATGTGGGGAAGATGTATGAAAGTAAGATTTAATTGGAAGAACATTACTTAGTAAAATTACAGTTGGGTATTAGGAAATGTATCTTTCTAATCTCAAGATGATAAATGAATTCTGTCTCTCTAAGGAAATTATATGCAACATAGGCCAGGAAAATAGAAAAGTGTCATGCATCAAAAAGCAAATGGCATCAAGCTGTGAGATTTATTTTGGGAAGCTCTGCTATATTTATTGGTGATATTCAATAGAAAGGAGGTTATGATAAATGGCATACCACAACCTTGACACAAATAGTAATTTTTTTTTTCTATTAGCCATTACTCTCTCTGTCAAGCCTGGTACATTGCCATCAGGCGACAGCTTGAGTATTCTCACTTGTGGTGTATGTGGACATGTATGTCCTCATGAAAAGTAATTAATTTTAACTTACTTCCTTTGGACAATATTTATATTATTTATTTTTATGTATGTGTTTATACCTCCAAAGACAGTAGGTTGGTAGAGTCCTCAGCTTAGGTAAGCAGGATCTTAAAATGCATGTTTTGATGGAATTTATCCCTAAACATTTTAAATTAAATATCAAGCAATCAGGAGTTAGTAATATTAAAATATAAGTTAATTTGGGAAATAGTGAGGAATCACTGAATGCCAATGTTGCTTCTGCCAACAAGGCAAAGGGATCCCTGCAGACTTGTACATAACCCAGGCTTACAGCTAGACAGAATACAGCATGACTTTCAAACCCCTTGGAGGAAAGCATTTCCTCCAGTCCTCAACATAGCTCTGAGAGAATCTTAATTTCCCCTTCTCCTCCTCTGCTCATAGATTTATAGTGTGTTGATATAGGGCTACTGGATAAAATCACAGCAAAAAGTCAGAGTGCAATCTTGACCTATCCTGCATTCATGAATTAATTAGACTGCCTAAATTGGTTTAAAGATTTCATATAGTAGCTTTATATAGAAACAAACACTGGCTCATCAGACTACCCAGTGAGGGAGGTGGAAGGGAGGAAAAACACCTATAAAATCATCAAACCAATTATTGGTGTCAGTTTAAATAGCCTTGGGCAGTGGAGTTGGGGGGCTAGGAGGAGGACTGTAGTAGGTCCAGATAATGATGTACTTGCCTGTTATTCTCCAGAGGTTGCCCCCTGGTTCCTCTAGTCAGGCAGTCTTTTGGTTTTTGGTTTTTGAGTAACACTTTCACTCGTGAAAATTATTGAGGACCTTAAAGAACTTTTGTTTATTTGGATTATAGCTATCGATATTTACTGAATTAAACATTAAAACTGATAAATTTTAAAGTTTCAGTTTTCAAGTAAAATAGCAGCAAAATCATTAAATGTTAACAAATATTTTATTAAAAAAAACTATTATTTCCAAAACAAAAAAATCATGTAAGTAGTAAATAATTTTATATATTTTTGTAACTTTTTAATATATGACTTAATAGAACTTAGCTGGATTCTCATATGTTTCTGCATTCAATCTCTTGTAATATGTAGTTTTGATTGAGGTATATGAAGAAAATCCAGCATCACACAGATACATAGTTGGAAAATACAATAGTATTTTAACAGGCAGATAACATCTAGTGTGAAAATAGTTTTTACCTCAAGGACCCCCTGAAAGTGTCTCAGGGAGACTCCTAGGGGATTGTGAACCACACTTTAAGAATTGCTGCCCAGGGGCGGCTAGGTGGCGCAGTGAGTAGAGTGCCGGCCCTGGAGTCAGAAGGACCTGAGTTCAGATCCGGCCTCAGACACTTAACGCACACACAAATAAAAACCTAGCCGTGTGACCTTGGGTGAGTTGATTAACCCCAATTGCCCTCCAAAAGGCAAAAAAAAAAAAAAAAAAAGAATTGCTGCCCTAGTCCAAAGGTTCTTATCATATTATGTATCATGGACCCCTTTTGCATTCTAGTGAAGCTTATAGACTGCTTCTCAGAATATCAGACCCAAAGTTAAGGACCCCTGGCTTAAGTCTTTGAATAGGATTTTCCATGCCCATGAAATAATATTTGGTTCAAATAGTGTTGTACTGACTACAAAGAGACAGTATGGGAAAGAGACCAAGGAAACAAGTCCTTGATTCTATTGTTGTGGGAGAACACACATTCTATAGGACAAAGGAGAGAATCTAGTCAATTTAAAGACAGATTTAAAAAATAAATGCAATGGATATTTTACATTATTTCACAAGCATAGTTCTTTATGAATATTTAAAATATTAGTTACTATGGCCCTTCCTAAAAGATTGAAATTGCATAATGCCCCAATTGGAATAAATCTGACAGATAAACATTAGTCAGCATGGCATGCAAAAGTATATAGAATTAAGACATTATCTTTATTATTTCAAATTAAACTGATAAATAAATAAGCCTAATGATATGTCAAACTAAATAAAATAAAAACTGGCTTTATAATTCCACCATTTATTTTGAATATTTGTTTAGATAAAACCATAAACTTACTCATTCATAGTTGTGCTATATTATCCTGAAGTTAGATTCAAATCATTAGCAACCTGTAGTTGTAGGTTCTACTGTGCCTTTCAGCATGACTTGAGCAAAGAATATCTGCACTATACTATAAGACAGAACAGTCATGGTGATGAAACTATATGTGGGATTGAGTTCTTCCATTCTCCTTCTTGCTCCTTCCTCCTTCATGACCTTGGTACTCACTGCCCAAGCAAGGGATATAATTATACTACAATCTCAGGTAACTGGGCCCTTTGGGACTAAGTACAGTCCTAATGAGTGAGATCCTGAATCATCTGAAGGGATGTCCTAAGGTTCCTCCCCAAGACATCAAGAGGCAGCATGATATAGTTGAGAGAACACTATACTTGGAGTCAGAAGAGCTCAGTGTGGGTCTGTAGCAGCAACCACACTGGCACACCCAAGATAGCTGCTAGTACAGGGTCTTAGAGCTGTTTTATGAGGAAAGATAGCTGTTCAAGAGGTCATCAAACTTTTCTTAATTACATTCATTAGTTCAGGGGGGAAATCAGCACCCTGAACTTCAGAGAAAATCCAGACAAAGAAAATAGAGAAAATACAAGCAGAGAAATAAAGACCAACAGAAGGGGATCTGACTGCCTGAATCAACTATACACTTTACAAACATCCCTGGATCTGAGCAGTCAGGGAACGCTGAACATATGGCCACTCAGAATCTCAAGCAGGAAATCGCAAGTTTCTTCTCCTAAGTGAACCCCCAAAGCAAAATACCAACTCAGAGTATATATACACTTCTCAGAGCCAGAAGGTATCACAACCCTGGTGACTCAGTGCCTAATCAGAAATTAGCAAAAGGTGTGAAAGCCTTCCTATAAGTAAGCCTTCCATTAGCAAGTTTCCCTTCATGGGCTCCATGTGAGGTCTATTAAAGGAAAGAGAAGATCCTAAGTCCCATTAACATTACAGGATCCTAGTTCCCCCATTTACTATTTGTATGGTCTTTGGTGACTCAAAATTTCTCTAAGCCCCCACTTCCTCACTTATAAAATAGGAAAAAAGAAAGAATATTTCACTATCCACTACACAGGATGCTTTTGAGGTAAGAATGTATTTAAAATGTATTAACCTTATAACACTACATAAAAAGTAGGTATCATTGTTATTATTACTAATTCTATTATGATTATCATTTGCCTATATTGCATTATTACTTTGTAATTACCATTTCTCCAACACCTCTTTCATGATAGAATAGTCAGGAAAATTTTTTATAAAAATCTGGATCACAGAATCAGAATCCAAGAATTTCAGAATTAGAAGGGACTTCAGAAGACATTTATTCCAGTCCATACCCAAAAGGGATACCTGACAATCCAATCTTTAATTAAAACCTACTAATGGAAGGAACCCAATCCTCCACTATTCTGCTTTCAGATAACTCTAATTGTTTGGAAATCTTTCCTCATGTCAAACTTAAATTTCTCAAAGGCTTGATAAATAAGATAATGACGAGTTATTAAAATTACATATTTATAGATTGCTTTACTCATTTTGTATCATTTGATTGTCACAACTTTGTGAGATAGGTGGGTTATTCTTATTCCCATTTTGTAGGTGAGGAAATGGGTGCAGAGAGGTTACATCCTTGCCCAAGGTGATAAGTCTAGTGTGCAGCAGAAGCAGGATTAGACCGTTACTTAGCTACCATAGAACAGCTCTGTAAGGATAAATAAATCCTCTCTTCTTAAATGACTTTGAGGTCCTCAGATACAGAGTACCATAAAAATTCAATTAGTTCATCAATAAGAAAATGCAATTAACATAATAAGAAGAGACTCCAAATGCTTTCCCCAGGCTGAAAACTGACATTGCAGGTGTAATTTTCTTGTCTTTCTAGCTTTGCCAGGAAGTAAAGCTCAGGAGGGAAAGCAAGAAGAATGGCTGCTCCAAAACCATTGAACATGATAAGAATGTCCAAAGTGAAATGGCATCATTTTCACCACATCCTCCAAATGCAGGACAACGTGACACTGCAGTGCTGTGTGATGGACTCTGTCATGTAAATCTAAGTCTGGACACTAGGAAAGGAGGCAGCTTCCTTGAGGAAAAAAATCAAATGAGCAAGGAGCAAATAACAACGAGGAAAACCAAAGCAGTATTCATGGACCCTCTGACCACAAAGAACCAAAAGAAATATGAGGGTGGGTCTTGCTTGAAGCTTTCTGAGGAAGAAAGAAAGAGCTGTACTAATGCCCTCAATACAGTAAGTAAAATGTGACTAAGCATAAAGTTATTTCTATAGAAATATTTACATTTCAAGGAGCTAACATGATATTGTTTATGTGTGTAAAGGCTCTTGAGGAACTTGCCAAAGTTAGTGAAGAATTATGCAACTTTCAAGAGGAAATCCGAAAGAGATCTAACCACAAAAGGTAGGTTGGTACATTTATGGTTCTTTTGCATTGAGGAATAATACTGTTCAGTAAAATGACCCTATCTGATACTTGAATATGCCTCCAAATTAAACTGAGAGTTAGCAGAAACTTGATTTGATTACATACTATATTATTTTGTTAATGTGTATAGTTCGCATTTTCTCCAAAGGGGAAAATTGTATAAATATTGATTGTGGATTTTCTGCCCTTTAGTAGCTAACACATTTTCACTATTAAAAAAACAAATTTAATTTTTTTAAGTGTTTACTTAATAGTCTGGCCATAAGACACTGAAAAGATGACTAAATCATGGATTCAGAGCTGGAATGGATGTTAGATATTATCTAGTCTAGTCCTTTATACAGAGAAAGAAGCTAAGGCTCAGAGGGGTAAATGACTTGCTCTAGGTCATAAAGGTAATGATTAGCAGAAAAAGAATTCAAACCTATATCTTCTGACCCCAGATATAATGCTTTCTCCACCACACTAAACTGCCATCTGAAATACCTGTTATTTGTTGGGGAACTTTTAAGTTGGAGTAATCTGATTAAATTAATTTTCTAGCCTAACAAATTGTTAGGGTTATATTTAAACCAAATCTTACTGTTTGTCTGATATGATAGCTCCTGTCTAAAAAACGTTGATTAGAGACATACAATAAAAGTAGACATTTTATTTATAGCCATTTCAAAACAAATGAAATTTTAGGCATATAAGACCCACTCAATAGAATTCTGCAGAAACAGGTACAGATAGTTTCAACACACAAGATTAAATTGTCAACTCTCACAGAGTTAATGTGTGGGGATTGTTTTTATAGATAACATAGGGCAGACATATCACTTTCTCTATTATATCTACTTGGACAAAATTTCCCTTGCCATCCTAAGTAAGATTCCCACATAGCTCTTGAAGCCAGTCACCCGCCTCCAGTGCTGCTAAGGCTTGATATCAAGTTCCTCTATAGTTTCCTTCATCTAATGAAAGGCTTAATTAGAGAAAACTGAACTTCAGAGATAGCAATAAGTTAGACTGATTTTCTAGAAATATGGAAGAAATGAAATCAACAAGATCAATTGAGATATTTGTATCTACTGGGGGAGAAACATCTAGAGTCAATGAGAAAAGTGAATTGAGTTGTACAAAGATGTGAAATAGTTTGCTACATCCTCAGAGCTTTAAACTGAACACTTATTATTTTGGGTCACTACAGTGTCTCTGTATGGAGGCCTATAGAAACATTCCCATGTTTCTAATTCCCTGTTTGAGGTTTGATGCTTTTGAGGTTTGATGCTTTCATCTTACTGACTTTAAGGCCTAATTTCCTATTGCTAACAGAATTAAAACCTGATACTTTTATATGAATCTTGTTATTCTTTTTTTTCTATTAAAATATTGGAGGTATGGAGTACAGAAATAGATATTTTGAGGCAATTGGAGTTGTTACTTTGATATTACTATTGTTATTTATGGGTATTTTTTTTTATGTTGGAGGTAGGGAATACAGGAGTAAATTATTTTTTTTTGAGGCAACTGGAATTAAGTTACTTGTCCAGGATCACACAAGTAAGTGTCTGAGGCTGTATCTGAACTCAGGTCCCCCTCATTCCTAAGCCAATGCTCTCTATCTGCTACACCACCTAGCTGCCCCAGAAGTAGATATTAAACCTGGATCTCTATGAAGTAAATATTCCTCAGAGCTGCTAGATGCTTGGTCCATTTCTCCTTCACATTTCTTATTGGTTATCTAATGAGAGAATATAAAATTGGAGAAAATATAAAAGGGTTGTTTTCCTTTATAACCTGGGGTCCACTGAGAGATTTCAGGGGATGAATCTGAACTTATTTAAAAAAAATATTTTGATAGCCACATTTCAAATCCTCTGTATTTCATCTTAGGCATTTAAAAACTCTGTTCTTAGAAGGAAGGGGTCCCATTGCTTCACTAGACTACCAAAGGGAGCTATGATGCCAAAAAAGATTAAAACTCCTGATATAAGTTTGGAGATCTGATCAGGAATAATTCATTGACACTAAATCAGGAAGACTTTATATGGAATATTCTCCACATGACCATAGGGACAAATAACAGGACAGAATAAATTCTGTGAAGCCAATATTTTGCTTTGTCTCCTGCAAGTCAGTGACTTTCTCATATTAAGGCAATAATCATGCTTATATGCATTTTAATCCCTTCCCTGATGAAATGTAGACTAAGCCTCAGTGATAATTTAATCCATAAGTGAATGAACAGATCTCCCAACAATCTCCTATGTAGGAGGCACTCTAGAAGTGAAGACTAGGAAGAAGACATTGCTCTCGCACTCACAGAATTCATCATCTAGTTTGGGAGACAAGAAACAGCCAAAAAGTAACAGTATAAGTCTAAAAGAATGGTATAAAATAGGAGCGGCTAGGTGGTGCAGTGAGTAGAGTGCCGGCCATGGAGTCAGAAGGACCTGAGTTCGGATCCAGCCTCAGACGCTTAACACACACAAACAAAAGCCTAGCCCTGTCACCTTGGGCAAGTTACTTAACCCCAATTGCCCTCCAAAAAAAGCAAAAAAAAAAAAAAGAATGGTATAAAATAAGACTTCAAAAGAAGAGGTCATTATGAGCTGAAGCTCATTTTGTCTCTTACAGAACAGGAAGGAGTAAGAGTGGTAGGGAAGAGGTTGGAGGTCTTCCAAGGAAATGGATACATGAGCAGCAGCATGGAGTTTAAGCAAGAGGTATGCTGAGGCAATAAGTAGTTAGGCCTGACTATAGCAGAGTGTTTGTTTAGGGAAGAATAGAGACGTGAAATTGAAAGGGTCCAGATTCCTAGGGTTTTGAATGTCAGATTAGGCTAAGGAGTTTGGGCTTCATGGAATCGCCATTGGTGGTTCATAAGCAGGAAAATTATATCATAAAGCAGTGACTGAGCAACATGTGGTATCTCCTCTTTACTGAGTCAACTGAGATGCAATTCATTGTTTCTGTAGAGGGCTTCTCCCAAATAATCTTATCACTAAATCTGTTTCATTTCTATGCAGGATGAAGTCAACTCCCTTTCTCCAGGAAACAATTAGCACAGTTAATCCAGACGTGAACCAAGTGATCAACAATGGCTCCCCAGCTGCTTTAATCAGTGTAGATATGGAAAAGCAGATAAATAGAAAGAAGCTAATCCATTTTGATGATATGCCCCATGACAGCCCTGTTGAGAAAAGGGAACCAGATACACTTTCTTTCCAAAGAAATGAAACTCCACCCATCCCTCCTCCAAGAAGCACTTCTCGAAATTTGCCACGCTCATATTCTGAAGCTCTCCCAGTCTTTGATAGTCCAAAGGAAAATTTAGACAGCAGATGGGAGACACAAGACTGCAGAGGTAAAATGAATTGCAGTAATAACTTCCTTGCAAAGCAGCATGAAGCAACTGTGTCCTGTTCACATAAACAAAACAATTGGAAAGATCAAGCTCCTTTAGCCACTTCAGTGCAAATAGACAGTGAAACTCAATGTAATAAGAACTTGGAGACTAATATATGGTCACAGGGTATAGACAAGCTTAGAACAGGTGTGAAGAGTGTGCCTTCAACATTGTGGTTTCCAAAAACTTGCCCTAGCTCCGATAAGCTTCCTTATGAGAAATTGATCCAAAGCCACCAGGCTAAATCTGATTCTGCTTTTCATGTAAGTGATGCCCTGAATCCTTTGAAACCTAACAGTGAGTCATTTACAGGAGTTGGTTGCAATTTTGAAAAGATTTCAAAGAATGAAAAATTGGCAGCAAAGACAGATGAATTTAACAGAACTGTATTTCGAACAGACAGATGTTGCAGCTCAGCACAACGTATTGAGAGACTCTTAAATTCATCCAAAGACTCTAAGCCCTGTGGTCCATTATGTACATGTGCAGTTCACGTAAAAGAAAATGACAATCTATGTTGTGTTCAAGACAATAGCCTCTCAGTGCCCAAAGAGAGAGTATCAAATAGTTTTACCAAAAAAGTCATGGAAGGGCAAGTTAAGCAAGCACAGGAGCATCCTAATGCTAGCAATTATCATCACATGCTTCAGGAGCATAACTGGAGACCCAGCAATTTGTTAGGTCGACCACGATCAGCTGATCCCAAGTCAAACTATGGAGTAGTGGAAAAGCTGCTGAAAAACTATGAGAAGTCGACAGGGTCTTTGTCACACAACTTGAAATGCTGCCAAGATCAATGGACCAAACTGGATTGTAATGTCATCAAGAGTGACAAGGATACCTTTAATCAGTGTTTAGAAATGTTTCAACCAGAACAAGAAAAGCAAGAGCTTCAGATGAAGTCAGCCGTGTCTATGGAGCAGCAAAGCAAGCAAGGAATAGAAAGGAAAGAATTAATAGAGGTAAGAAGAGATGCTGCATTTTGTGTAGAGTCACATCAGAATTTAGCAATAGGTAAGAGTTAGTCAATTATCCTTTAGTCTGACTATTATTGTGCCACTTATTGAACTTATTGAACCTTTGAGAACTTAGGCCAGTAACTAACTTGGAACTTTAAGTTTTTATTACCTATTTTGTTGCATCAAGGATCTATGATTTCACAAATCTGTTCTTCTTTTTCCTCACTAACACAGATCACATACCCCTTTCTACCTTAGTAGATGGTTTTTGGGTACTGCAATACATACATACATACACACATATATACATACATAATTGAGCAACTTACAGCCAACCTTACGCTAAGCTTCTCCAAACTTAGATATACTGGATCTCAGAAAACATAATTCATCACTAGTTCATCTTACCAACCTTTCCAATTTGGTAGCCACTGCCTGGAATTGTAATCAACTGGAATAACCATCAAGAGTCCATAGGTAGCTCCATGACATGGTGAGACCTTAGAGTAGTACTTGAATGAAGGTTGAATTTTATATTAGTTGGGTCAATAAATTAGCATTTATGAATTTTAAGATCTCATAAGATCATTTGAATATCACAAAATAGGCTTAGGGTATAATGAGAGCTGGCCTTGAAGTTGAGAATACCTGGGCTTATGTCTGATTCCCTGGAAAAGGCTTCTTTCAGAAGGGTGGATTTTAGCTGAGATTTGAAGAAGCCAGGGAAGCTAGGAGACGGAAATGAGGAGCAAGAGCATTCCAGGCATGAGGGATGGGATGGCCATTAGAAATGTAATGGGTTGGGAGTCAAAATGTCATGAGTGAGGAACAGCAAGGGGGCCAATGTCACTGAACTGTAGAGTAAATGAAGGTGAGTAAGGTGTAAGAAAACTGGAAGGAAGGGAAGGGTTCAGGTTATGAAGGGCTTTAAAACCAGTGGATTTTTATATTTGATTCTAGAGGTAACAGGGAATCACTGCAATTTATTGAAAGAGGTGGAGGTGGAAATGACATGCTCAGACCTGTACTTTAAGACAGAAATTTTACAGCTGAGTGGAGGATTGACATGAATGGGGAGAAACAAATCAGCAGATATTGCAATAGTCTAGGCATGAGGTGAAGGGGAGAATATCTTCCTGAAAAGATTTTTAAAATAATTTGTAATATAATTAGATTCATTTCTCCCCAGAATCAGCTTCATTTTTTCCCATAAGATTAATAAGCTGTTTTGTTTAAGGATGTCATCAAGGGACATATGTCTGAACAGATTTATTCTCTGATATCAATAAGCATCTTATACATGAAAATAAAAATTAAGATAGAAATTTACCTGATCAGTGAATTGTACACTATTCTGGGCAACAACAAGAATGACAGTCCCTGACTATCTTTTAAGAATAATTAGGTGGGTTTCTTTTTTCATTTTTTTGACCTCGTGTGTTTTTAAAAAACTATCATCACAGATGTTATGTATGTTGTACCAAAGGGAGACCAGTCATAGGGATGTTTGAACTATCTAGGATTCTTTTGCTTATTATTACTGAGGTTACCTATAAAAAGTTTTTGCTTACATTTGTTCACCAGGATACTAAAAATATTTCCTGTGACATTATACAAAAACTGTCAAAGCAAGGATGATATGGTACACTTTTTAGTTAGAGAAGCTACCTTTTGTTGGAGTGAAGAATTCATCACTAAATCATCAAAATGTTTTGAGTTGAAAGGGATCTTGAGTATGATCTAATCCAATTTTCTCAGCCCAAATTCTTTTTTGTCCTTTGCAGATCCCAGTATGAACATGAGTTTTCTATTAGAAACTTGAATTTTATCAAAGAGCACAAAGGAGAACCTTGCTTTGATGAAGGAGTTCTTAACCTGGAGTCTGTAAACTTTTAAAAAAATTATAATTGCGTTGCAATAGATTAACTTCCTTTGTAATTCTTTTTATTTTATTTTATACATTCAAAAAGTCCCTGAGAAAAGGTCCACAGGTTTCACCAGACTGCCAGAGGGGTGACATGATACCAATTAAGAACCTCTTTAATGTTTTCCATTATTTCATTTTAACTCAGAAAGGAAGACATGCAACATTTTTTAAGGGACGGGGAATGCTATTGCAGTCTGAAAAATTCTCCACATTTACAATTCCCATTTCTAATTCCCTCACACTGATCCAGCTAATTAAAAATTGCAGATGATGGCAGATAAGAGTTCGTTGTTTACCCTTTTACTTATTTTTTTGTTCATGGAAAGAAGTGGTTATGTAACCCACAAGGAAAATCATTCCCCTGGATAATCTACACATAAGAAGTGGAGTTTTTCCAGGGATCAAATTGGGGGTGAGGAGGGAAGAGGATGTAGAGAATCTGAATGCAGAGAGGGGATGCAAATAATCAACAAGCATATATTAAAGTATTAGTAAGTTTCCATGCAGCTAGGTGGTGCAGTGGATAGAGCCTTGGGCCTGGAGTCAGGGAGACTCATTTTCCTGAGTTCAGTCTGGCCTCAGACACTTGCTAGCTGTTTGATCCTGGGCAAGTCACTTAACCCTGTTTGCCTCCATTTACCGATCGGTAAAATGAGCTGGAGATGGAAATGGCAAACCACTATAGTATCTTTACCAATAAAGCCCCAGATGGAGACATGAAGAGGTTGTCACAACTTAACAATAACAACTTATAAAGTTTGGGCATTGTGCTAATAGGCATTTTAGGACTGGGGACTCCTTGTGTTACCAAAATATTTATTCAGCACTTCAAAGGAAGTCAAATGGGAAGTTTTTACTTCCTATTGCTAATGCTCTAGGCAACCTCCCAAGATCTTTATAGTTGTAGGTATTGATCTGCACTGGTGGAGGAATTTCTTAACCCAGGAGTTCCCAGAACCAGAGAAATCACCCATCTTTGCCTATGACCTAGGATCCCCATCTTTTTATTGTTTCAGTTTCATTTTATCTTCAGGAAAACCTAACCCTAAGCCCATCAGAAATGGAACTCAACACTGTCTAGATTTCAAAATGTACAGTTTTCCAGATTAAAAAAAAAAGATTCCACTGAGGGAGGTTTGGGGTTTCCCAGTCACCCCAGAGGAGAATGACTTACGATAACCACCCTGAAATGTGGGTTCAAAAATAGGAACAAAAAGAAATTTTTCTAGCCAAAATCTTGACAATGTGAAGGTTTTGTCAACTCTCCAAGTACTATATTTCACAATAGAGATGATATGGAAATGGTCACCAAGAAAAGTCTCTTGAATGCAGATTGATGCTACACAAATATCTCTGTGAGTCTTTTCAGTATTGAGAAAAATGTATCTAAGCTCTCCAATTGAAATGTTACTTTGCAGTGTTGGTGGGCACTTCCCCAAATGAATGACTGTATTTGTATTCTAGGAGTCTGTGGCAATGAAATCAACCGATGGGAAAGGGTTTTCTCGGCCTGCCCGGCCAACAAATCGACGCCCACCTTCCCGATGGGCACCCAGATCCCCATCTGCACCCCCGGCCTTGAAGAAGACTGTGTATGGCTATTCTTTTTCACTACAATCAGAGACCACAGTTGTCTGAGTCTCCCTAAGACAGGATGGGGAGACCCTATGGCCAAAGCTCTAGACCTTCTTTCCAAACAGAGCATTCTGTGTGTTTGTACCCAGTGTCCTGCTCTGTATCTTTCAAGATTAAGAATTCCATCTCTTGATATACAGAACAAGCAGTTAAAAAAATCTTAACTTTCCATCAGTCTTCAGTGTTTTTAATCGACGGATGAACCATCTTCCTGTATTTGTTTTTGTTTGTTTAATAGAGCAGCACAGCTTTTTTTTTTAATGTCATCCTGATTGATTTGCCAATTTGATTTATGTTTAAACAGTGTACAATTTTGTATATTCTAATGTTCCTGCTAGTGGCAGGAAGTGAGCTTGTATGCATGACAATGTGTCTGTAGGTGCATGTGTTGAATAGGATGTATCCTGGTATGTATTTAGGTGAGTCAAACTTACATGCTAGTGTTGACCTTACAATTATAATCCGTATACCTATATATTCTTTGTGTTTATTTTAAAAGTTTGAAAATATACAGTACTGATATTTATATTTTGTTTATCTCTTACTTAGGTAAGAATACTTAGATATTTAGCTATGGTGTTTGGGGTACAGAGAAAAAGCTGTTCTAACACCCCAAGTGCAGCAACATGCATTGCAAAATATGTATCATATACAGACTCAAGCTTAGTGGAGTATCTTTGATAGTATTCTTATAGCACTTCTTAATCTTTATAATGAGAAAACACCATAGTTGGGCTGATTTTTTCCCCCTTTTGTAATGAAATATTGCATAATTTGTACCAGAGTAGCCTCCTTTTGCAGATAGTCCTGCCTAAAATACCCACAGATACTTTTCTTCATTCAGTACAGAAGGTAACTTTTACATGATTGCCTCACTATATTTTGGGCAACCAGATTCATGGGAAACTAGATCTTACGGAGCTTCTTTCGGTATTTTAGTAACAAAACGCCCTTTGAGGGGGCATGAAATGGATCTGCTTTGTACTGAATTCTTCTCTCTAATGTATAATGCTGAATTCAATTCAACAAGACTTTATTAAGCTTCTATTATGTGCCAGGCACTGGGAATTCAAAATGAAATAGTACCTGCCCTCAAAGAGCTTACATTCTAGTGGTGAGAAAGAACATGTTTAAACAAGGTTTTGTGTAGCCATGCTGTCTAGACTAATGAACATTTTAGGGCAGTAGAAAAAGGTGTACATACACCTTCAATTTTTACATTTTTCCACCTTTTTCCCTAAAATTATTCAGATAAAAGATTAATTCACTTTGTATTGCAAAACAAGAATTGTGTTTTGATTCCCACCTAGCTTATGGTGACTTTTCTCTTTTTCTGCTGCAAACAAGTTACTAAGTATCTATGATTCTATGTAACAACAGTTACAGTTATATGGTTGTAAACCTGGATTCAGAGAGCACATAAATTTCATTTACAGACCTGAGGAAAACCAAAGTGCTCTAATGCCTGAAACATTAGAACTGAAGGTCTTAGAAATAACCATGACCTTTTACTTGTCTCTCTGACAAGTTTTACACTATGTTTATTTCTCAAATATTAATTTCTTTCAAGGGCTTCCTCTGCTGCCAAAAAGTTACTTGGTTCACATGATTGGAGTCCTGTCCCCACAGGGATTCAAAGAGCCTTTTTTTTTTATTAGTAACCAGATTAGAGAAATGTACATTACCCTAGACCAGGCCTTGAGGTAGAGTATTTAGGTCTTAAATCCCAGCTTGCCTTAAAAAGCTCAGGGCTGTTGCATTGTGATGGATTGAGGTTTAATTTTTAACTGTAAAACAGATGGAGTTTAACAGGAGTTAAACTGACTGCTTCTAGAGATCTCAATGGATTTAAATTTGGGCCATTCAGATTTCAGGACCATCATCCTCCATCTTTTTTAGTGCATTGCAAGTCTTCATCATAACACAATGCTGCCACCCTCAGAGAAAATCTACATAAATTCCAATTTATGTGACTCTCAAAACATGTGCATTTTTCCATTTGGAGCTAGGGGAAGGTGGGGAAGGAGAGAGTAGAACAGTTCTGAGAAGTGTAGTCTGTGGTATAAAATTCTGTATTTATTGGGAAACCAATACTGTGTGGCATGGTAAGAGGGACCTAATAATGAATGCCCAGATGCCCAACTAGTTTGTTGTTACTGCTTGTGTTCTACCCTAGAGAATCTAATGTAGAAGCTATCTCTTGATAAGGCAGATGTTAACCTTTGCATTCATGCCATTTTCATTTTTATTACATTTTAAATGAATTAGTGATACACTTGAGAAAACATTTTTCACCTTTACCTGTATGATTTCTTTCTAAATATGCTATACCTTTCTCAGGAAAAAAAAACAAAACTACCAGGTGTGTGGGAAATGATTCTTTAGTATTATTTGTGTCAGTGTTAATGGATGAGTTTTCAAAATTAAATGATAAAACACTTATACATTCTTGGAACTTTAAAAAAAATTTAATGGGTACTTTAGTAATGCACTTTATATAGGCAACTCTAAAAGGTGCAGATAAGTTGTTGATATGCAGTGTTAAAGGGAGGTCCCTACACTGATGAAATCACAAGTGTAGCTTAAAAAAAATACCCATACTACAAAATGAATGGCTTCTAGTATATATCACCAATTCCAAAAAATCACCTAATAGAAATACTTTTATTACTACTATCACTTTCTCCTAACCAAACATTTTGGAAAAGACTTAGAGCAATTCAAATTCATATGATCAGCTTTCACTGTCCTTAGTGATAACATAAGACTAGATTAAATACGGTAACTGGAACTTCCTATCCCTTGCCATCCAAATTCTGGAGAACCAAAAGTTGAACCCAGGGAATGGAATGGGAACAAGAATAAACACAGAGGGGAGTATATGAGTTTCCAGTATGTGTGCTTGTGTGTTTATTTGAGTTTATGTCTGAGTGTTCTGTGTGTCTCTGTGTTCCAAGGCCAAGTATTATTTGGATTATCAACTATTTTTATTATCCATAATTCTTCTCCTCTCTTTTATCCCAGGTAATTATGTTGGTTGTGTTTTATTTTTAAGCCAGTCTCTCAAGGCTGACACTCAACAATGGTTATTGTCAAATAAATAGGGGGTTTCACAATGATCTCTGTCATCCTGTAAAAACATTTGTTCCTAAAAGATAGACTTTTTGTTTTTTGTTTATTTTTTCACTGATTGAAGCCATTTCTTTTGGGAAATACATGTTGATAAGCTCTTGCTTTTGGAATCTCTCCTTAGACTGTTAGAATATGCCCAAATACAATATGGATTTATAGAAATACCTAATGTACCCTTTATTTCAAGAAATTTGATTTACTTTTTTTCAAATGAATATGAGCCTTATAAATTCTTAACATAAATATAAACATGCTTCTTCCTCTTTGTCTCTCACCAGGAGATGGAAACAGCAGGGGAAGCATAGTTTACCTTGACTATTCAGTTCTAGCATTTTCCTCCATAGCTGTGGGCATGACATCTAAAGACTAGCACAATACTCATCCACTCTAGGGATTTTAATTTACATCTTAATTGAATTGAATTTGTATGAAAAGAACACTCCCCTGAAACTTGCATTCAGATAATACCAATGGCCTAAATGTTGCCCAGATATGTATGTTCATTTTTGATAAAGAGTGTTGCTTGAAATTGTATAATAAGTGCTGATGCTAGGAAGAATTGAGGGTACCCAATTATACTATTAAATTGTCCTTCAAAGAATCTCATTAGCAATAAAGCCCAGAGGAAGGTAAAACTAAAAACTCTTCTGGAACTGGGACACTGTTCTTCAGAATCAGAATCTTCTCTCAGAGCACATTTATGTAGCCTAAATATAGTGTTCTCTGGAAGCTGAAGCTCTATTTAACTGATTACTACACAATTTGAAGCACTGTCTGTTTTTTTATTTTGTTTCTTAGCGAATTTTAAAAATATGATGATTCATCTGGTTTGGTTATGACTGAAATGTTGCCCCATTGATCTTAGGCCACAGGCAAAGTCCCAAAGCCATTCCACCTCAAGCATTTCCATAACCTGTCCTATCCTATAGTAATTACTTTCATTAAAATAGTGAGATAATAAGAGTTCAAACCTTGGTATAGATTAAACAGACTTGGAGTTATAGAAATCAGAAGCATATGACTAGTGAATTCTGCATAGTTTACAACCTGCTAATATGGAATTATATTTAACTATTTATTTAAATGAAACTATTTAAATGAAATTGTATGACTATGAGGAGAGGGGAGAACAGCTATTTTTTAACTACTTACTCTCTCCACTGAAATATCTTTGAAATATATAAAAACCTGTTATTTTTTTCTTTCTTCTTATGAATATAACTCCAAATTATGCTTTATATACAGTATCTCAAAATTCCTAGTGCTGTTTTTGAGATAATATAGGTACTATATGGTATCGGTTTCTAAAGCATTCTGAAGGTATGGTTTCAATAGGTTCTGAATGGAGCCCACTTTATTAAAACACTTTTCACCTTGAATGTCTGTACTTTGATTCTGCATATATGGTAAATGGTCTTTCCAAGACTAAAGTGGTATTATGGTTCTACCCTGAAATACTAAGTCATAGCAATTAACAAGTCAATGAAACCTTCTACCTTGAAAGCACATGGTCCCAGCCTTATTTCTACTCATTATAACTTTTAAAGATTCAAGAATGAAGATGAGTTATGAGTACCCATCATGTTGTTCTTATGGTTTTATTCTTCAAGCAAATGAATCACTCATGTCATTTTTATTAAAAGTATAAAACAGTTGAATAGAAAATTGTCATTGGATTCAAGAAGATCTCAATTAAAGTCCTCCTTCTGACATTTACTATCTGTGTGACTATAGGCAAATCCTCTTGATATCACCCAGGCAACATTTTATGCCTATGAGTTTCAGCAGAATTGCTGATTTGTTTCTCTGGTAGGAAGTTCCCACACTGGGAGTTCTCTCACATTAGTGACATTACAGATCTGGATCAATTTCCAACCCACCCCACCCCCCCCCCCAATTTTTAAAAATTCTGCTCCCTGAGGTTTTATTTTGCATAATATTGTTCATTCTCAAGATAAGGCCAAGTTAACTGTTGGCATTATGTTTTTCTTCATTATCATTTTCTTATAATGCCAATAATGTTGGCGTTATGTTGGTATTAAATTAAACTAGGAAAAGGATTTTCTTGAGAAAAATAAACAATTTGAAGTTAAGTCCAAAGACTCAGTAGCACCCTCTTTTCATCTGAACACAAAAAGTTCCTAAAATCCTACCAGAAAATATCTTTCTAGAAGTCTCCTAAAACTCTTTAGATTGGTCAATATACAAGCAGAGTAGCATGACCTCAGAGAACTATCAATAGTTCTCAGCCAAAAGATCAGGGGCTTTTAGGCACTCAATAAATGTACACTCAATTAAATATGGAAGGGTAGAGCAGCATCTTGAAGAAATTTGAATCCCTAGAATGTGTCTCTCAAAGAACATTTAAGACATATTTTCTTCTTTCTAATGTCTCTTGGATTACATGTCCCTTTTAGCTTTTTCTTTCAGGTAACTAACTCCTATAGACAAAATTGTAAAGTAGGTAAACTGTCTCTTCAATGACTTCTCTTTCTTTTATGGATTCTCCCCCATTATTCTGGGACTGCCTGAAGTTCTTAATTCTTATTCCACTTTCACTTCCCAGGATTTGCTGCTTCCATGCTTTCCCTTCTTTCCCCACTGAAAATTTAGTTATAGATCTCTAGAGTTCCACATATCAATGACTACATTCTGTTAACCTCTTCCTAGATATCAGTACAGGACCCAGTAATAATCTAAGTTCCATCCAGAAACAGTGCATTCCCCAACACCCATTTATTTGTCTTACCATTAAGTCACTCTAATAACAATAACAACATTAGTCACCCTAATAGTGTGAATTTGAGGCCAAAGGCAATTCTAAAGCCCTTGAATCACTCTGAGGCTGTAGAACTATCCATGCTGGTCTTACTAAATTGCCTTTATCAAAATGAATTAATGGTATTGAAAAAAGAGACCCAGTGTTAACCATCAGTGTTAATGTCTATATCTAAAACTGAGAACAGGGCATTATTAGAGAACAAAATGGTAACAATGGAATCTATTTCTATAGCCTTATCAAAGTTTGATTTTTCATCTCATTGCCTCAGTGGCACCTGATTTTAAAAGCAATGGTAGTAGAGAGTTACTTGTCACAGGCTTGTATTTGACACCTCTGTTAGATATCTCAAAACCACTCATTTTATAAATGAGGCAATTAGAGATTAGATTAGATTGTTCTCTGATTAGAGATCACAGAATCAAAAATTGAGAACTAGAAGGTAACTATGGAGTCATCCAATTTGAAATGCTTCTTTTTTTTACAGTTGAGAAGACTGAGGAACAGAGAAATGAAGAAATGCCCAAGGGTGACTTGTTCAAAGTTTTTGTTAATGGTAGGGCTTGGATATGACCAGAAGACATTACCACCTATGTTCCTATATAAATTGCTATCTATATATCTAGAGGAAGGTAGAGAGGTAATACAGAATAAAATGCAAGAATACTGATCTTAGAGTCATAGGACCTAGTTTTTAAATCTACAGGATCATAAATACCTAACTTGAAAATTCAGTGAATTAAACCAATGACCTGATTGTGTAAATAGAAATAGAAATATCTAGTATGAGATTTTCAGTACTGTTACTCAGCACTTAGTGCAGCACCCGGCACATAGTAGGCACTCAGTAAATGCTTATAGATTGATTCAGTGGGCCAGTGTTTTCATTGTGTTACAAGATGGATTGGATAGGAGTGAATGAATGAATGAATGAATGAATGAATGAATGAATATACAAGAAAGACGAAATAGGTTCCTTCCTATGGGATATAGACTTGAGAAAGTTCCCACACACAAGAGGGAACTATGGAGACGTTTGTAGAGCAATCAATTTGTCAGTCAAGAATAAATTCCTTAGTTTAAAAAAAGTATTCTCAATTTCAGCAATAATGCTAAAACATAGTTATTTTGCAGCAACTCCTAAATGGAATACCCTGGACTCCTTAACCTGTGGTCCTGAACCTTTTGTTTGCCATCAGTATTTTTAAGAGACTACCATCCCAAGATTGAAGCCCTTGAACTCTATAGCCTCACCCACTCATTGCCATCTCCCACAGGATTTAGAGGCAACAATTTAATCAAACCCTCCATTCAGCTCCCATCTAACATGCTATCATGATGAGGATTTTACCTATTAAACAGGATAACTCTTAATCTAGTAAACTCCCTCTGTGTTAAGGCTGATATGTTTTTCTAAAATTTTGAAAACAGATGCCTTTAAAATTAAGACCACCTTTTATATGGTCTTTGGTCACACTGCATTGTTCCATCACAGTATTGATCTCTCTACACTGTGTACCATTTGCTGTTGAATTTTCTATTTGAGATTCTTTAAAAAAATGTTCAATCTTGCTTCTTAATGAGACTATTGACTATATATATGTGCAATAGATTTTGGTTTTCTTTTGGAGATGCAACATCTTTATTAATTGTTCATACCATCTTACTCATAAAGTGTTAACATATATTCTTTGATGTTGAACATGCTTCTGTTGTTAATTTCTGGGGTTTTTATAATATGTTTTTATTTGCAGATATTTTTCAGCATATAAATGATATGTAAGCAGGTGATCTGGGGGTCCAGTCCATTGAATTATCCTGAAAAGGAAAAGAAGATAATTCTACCCCTCACCCCAAATTCCAGTTATCAACTCAGAATGATTTATCCTGAATGCAAATTTCAAAAGTAGCATAAGGGGATTCAAGTAATTAACAGTATATTACATATAATATGCCAGTGCAAAATGAAGCATAATTGATATATGATAGAAAAGATGACAAAGAAATCCAACAACTCATCTGATTTCTGGTCTTTCTTATAAATACCATAATTCTTTACTTCTAAAGTAAGAAATCTTGGGCAAATGTTTCCAATAAATAAAAAATGGTGCTTTTAAAATTCAACCATCATTTTTTCTGCTTCATGATCTTTAACACAAGATAGCAAAGGATAGTACAAAAACACACCTCATATAGGTCTTTATAAAATATTCTTCATATTCAATACAGCCAAATTATACTTTAGAATGGTGTTTTGTGCTAAGTAATTTTTGGAATTAAAACTATACTTTTAATACATATAGGAAATAGCTAAATTTAGCATTATTATAGTCTTACAAAAATTCCATTTAATAGAACTGTTTGAAGAAAAGTAGGATTCTTGGTTTAAAAAGAACATGCTCTTTGAAGTATGGAGGCCCAGTGTCCAGTGGTTTTATAAAGCCCCTTCACAAAGCTTTATCTTTATAAATCACCTGCATAATTTTCATTTAACATTGGCCTACCTTGGAAAAGGAGGGAGCCTAGGATCAGTGGAAGAAACCAAAAATTTTCTAAGGCCTGGCAAAAGTGAATTGAGTATCTTGTTACATTTTTGCTATGACAGGGAGACCAAACATTCAAAACTTCAAAAAACATTCATTTCTTTTCTATCTTTTGACATTTTAAAACCATGATCCCAGGTGAAACAGTGGTATTTTGTGATTGTTGTAATAAATTCAGAAGGGTGCTATAATGGAATCTTTATTCCATATTAAAAAAAGCATTAACTTTATATGTAACAAAAACAACAGTTTTGGTGATGCTGTTGCCACTTTAAAAAGGGAGAGAAGGGAAAGGAAGGAAGAAGAGGAAATTGGGAATCACAACAATTGTAGAAAAACAAATGTCCTCAGACAGCTCTAGAATCTTGTGAGAACCTTGAGGGGGGTTTAGGAATTTTTTATTCCCATATATGCCAGTGCCCATATCCAGGAATCCAGGTATGAGGAATACTATGCAAAAACATGGATATAGGGGAGCAAGGGGCAGGTATAGGAGACAGCAAATAGTCCAGACTATGTTATAAAATGTGATATCAGCTAAGACTGAGAGGACAAAATGGATGGCTTGGTAAAGGGATTGAGTGCAACCAGAAAAACTCTGGAAAGGGCAGGATATTGAGACAATTTAGGGGAGATATAAATTAGGGATTCATCTATAAATACAAATGCTCAAATGGATCTATAATCTCATCATTATAGGTATTGCTTCCTATAAATGTAAATGTAAATCATAGCATGACTATCCCTGCCCATCCTGTACCACATCTTCTTCACGTCAGAAGTTCACCACAGGGCATCTATCCAGGAGAAGAAGCCTCCCTCTTTTTCTCTTGATAGTATGAGGATACCAATGGAATGCACACAGATTGCCCAGCAGTTATCCCTTGCTCTCACCATATAAACAGTCTTTTTCACTCACATTTCTTTGCTGACATCCTTTTTTCTCTTCTTCCCTTTGTAATTCCTTAGTTGTAATGTGTCAAAGCTTGTTCATATCCATCATGTGCTTTCCCACTGTTCTTCCTACATTTTATAATTCTTTGTAAACTGCAAAGTTCTGTGATTAGCAGCCTTACAATAACACCAAAAGAAAGCTGGTATTAAAAAATTGTCTTTTGTAACATGAAGAAATTTGGTGTTATTTAAAAAAAATTCTGCAATTTATTTATGGCAATTCAGCATACTCTCTCTGTGCCTGTTCAGTGCTAGCCCAATCCACCCTCCAATTGCACTGTTTGTTTTATACATATGTATTTATGTGTATATGAATATACACACATATGTATATTTGTTATATAATGATGTACAAACTTTACAGGTTGTCTATTCAACTACATGATTGGACAATAAACATTCTTCATCCACTTGGTTTTTTCTATATGGATTGTTAGGCCAAACTTTTATAAATGATTATGGATTGCATTTAGGAGGCTTAATAAAGGTTTGGAACTTTATGATAAAGAGTATCTAGAGGACCTTGATTAGGAAGTCACCTGTATATTTGTGATGATTGCAGTTATGAAAATTGATGAAATATCAGGAGATAAAGTAATGAGCAAAGAGGGTTTAAATTGAAATCTCAGGGAAACATCCTCCAATTTAGGAGGAAGTTATAGGGAAAAAATAAGGAAAAGGTAAAAAGCTTTCTCTGCAGTAGTGAGGGCCTAGTTAAAACCAGAGAACATGAATTTACAGGGTATACAGTCAGCACAATTTTGTGATCTCCTCTGACATCATTTGGAAGTTTGATGGTTAAGCCAAGGAGGCTAAGAACAAAACCATCAGGAATAAGGAATAACAATGTACAGAATAAGTGTTTATGAATATGTCTTGGGGTAGCTCATAGATAGGAGCAGGATAAACAAAATAAGCAATTACAAATGGAATTTAATCAGATTAATTCAAGCTACTATTTAGCAACCTCCAGTAAAGTCCTACTCACATGTTTCATCATAATGGGAAGGTAACTGTGAATTCCCTAAGTCTATGCCAGCAAAGCCTCAACTCTAACAGGTCTTGCTTGCCTATAAAGGCTTCTATTACAAGTCTGCTGACTGCATGGATGCCTGCTATTCAAGAACCAGGTTACCTAACCTCAAAAGAAGCTCTTCCTCACTCTGTTAGCAACAAAGCAATGACATGTTCAGCCATAGTAACATTCAGGGACCATCTATTATGACAGAGGGAGTCTGACATCTGAATTGGTGGTGAGAGTAAGCAAAAATGAAATCACATATAGAAACTGATAGATGTTCAGTTGTTCTTTATATCTTATTTTTTATTTTTTCACTTATTCTATTTTTTTAAAGTGAATTTAATTTTATTTGTTCTAGTTTGTCTTTCTTAGTTAATAGCATGGATAAGCATGTGGAGTAATCTGTCCCTGATTTTCTTAGTTTTTCCAAGCCAGAGAAAGTCCAATAGTCTCTGCCCTCCAAAATAGTATAATAAGGTACCATTAATATCGAGGAATAGTTATCAGAGGTATAGTTGAGAGTGATATTTGAAACAAAACAAAAGACTTCTTAAGACATAGCTCAAATCCTTTAACTGGAAGAGCTACATTCTTGATTGAGTGAAATTTTGTTAAACTTTTTGTTTAAAATGGGAAAGTAGATTCTGGCTTCTTAGGTAGCACTGTTTGGCATTGGCTTTCCATTTTCTGCTTCATATTGTCACGTTGGCTCCAGATTGTCACATTTATCCTGAAGACTTATTCAAGTAATACTCAGATTCAGAAATCACCAGAAAGTCTGCTGATGTAATGCTGGAAGGATAAAAACAATATGTTAAAGGACTTAGAAATGATTGGCCAATCACCCAAAGCAGCACCTCCTTTTTTTCTAACCCTTCTTCTTGTTTGACTTTTCCTCTCATTAGTCATTCCAGTTCTTGTCAGCTCTTTGGAAATTCTAATTAAAGCCACTGGGCCTTGACACAGAGTCAGTCACTAATAGGTTGAATTACAAGTTAGTCTGTAGCCAAAGAAACAGACAAGATGTCAGTAAGCATGGTGAGACACTGCCTGGAAACCTGGGGGAGGGAGGGGAGGGAAGCACGATTATCAGTATCCCTATCGGGGTTAGTTAGATTTAATGGGAAAAGTAGAGTTTAAGACAATTTTTAAAAAGTCTTTGACTAATTCTACCAGTCATTTAGATCATTCCAAAGAGGCTCATTTTGGATTTTTTTTAATAGTATGTTATTTTTTTCCTGATTACATGTCAAGACAATTTTTAGCATTCATTTTTACAAGATTTTGAGTTCCACATTTTTCTCCCTCTTTCTCTCCCCTCCCCTCTTCTACAAATGGTAGGCAATTTGATGTAAGTTATACATGTGCTATCATGTAGAATATAATTCCATATTAGTCACAGTTATGAAAGAAGAAACTTATCAAGAGGGAAAAAAACCATGAAAAAGAATAAAGTAAGTGAAAAAATATGCTTAGATCTGCATTCAGAGTCCATCAGTTCTTTAACTGGATGTGGATAGCATTTTCCCTCATGAGTCCTTTGTACTTAAGACAAAATATTTTTTTTCCTCTTTTTTTTTTTTTTTGGAGGGGCAGGGCAATTGAGGTTAAGTGACTTGCCCAAGGTCACATGGCTATTAAGTGTTAAGTGTCTGAGGCTGGATTTGAACTCAGGTCCTCCTGATTCCAGGGCTGGTGCTCTATTCACTGTGCCTCCTAGCCCCCCCCCCCCAAGACAAAATATTTTTAACTTAATAAATATGAATTAATAAAAATAATTCGATTTAAAAATGATTTTTCAGGTGCAAAGTGACCTCAAAGAAAGCACATAGAATAGTATATAGCACATTATTGTTTAGTTGTGTCTGACTCTTCATGATCCCATGACCCATACTGTTCGTGGGGCTTTCTTGACAAAGATACTAAAGTGGTTTGCCATTTCCTTCTCCAGTGAATTAAGACAAAAAGAGGTTAAGTGACTTGCCCAGGATCACATAGCAAGTGTCTCAAGACAGATTTGAACTTGGGTCTTCCTGACTCCAGGCCCAGTGCTCTATCTACTGAGCCATCGAGTTGCCCATATAGCACATAGTAGACATTAAATAAAGAATTTTTGAGTGAATGAATAATTTTTTTCTCAAAAAAAATTGCAAAATGTTCACCATTTCATAAATGAAAAAGAAGTTCCACCTGAGGTCATTTAAATGCATTTTGTCAGCTGTATCAGTGCCTAATGAATTTATTAACAAATGTTTAAGCAACTACTGCATGCTATTGAAAGTATCAAGAAGTTTATGATATTCTTCCAACCTCAAATACCTACAACCTAGGTAGGGAGACAACATAAAGACATTAAAAAACTAGTATTATAGTATTATAATTATAAGATGACTAGTACAAATTGTAAGTGCTGCTAGAGTTGTGTTTTTGTTGTTTTTAATCACCATAGGCCAAGGAAGGTTTCATGAAAAGAAATATTGCTATGCTCTTGAGAGGAGAACTGGGAGTCTTCTGGAGTATAGTGACAGGAAGGTAAATTTCAGCTCCACATAAGGAAGAAATTCTTAGCAACTAGAGCTGTCCAAAATTATAATGAGCTGCCCCATGGGGTAATGAGTTTCCTGTAACTGGAAATCTTCAAGTAGAATTTGGATGACCAATTGTTAGGGATATACTGGAGGGGGTTCATGCATTGAGTACTAAACAGCGTAACCTCCAAGTTCCTTCTGACCTCTGAGATTCTCTTGTTCTATAACTTTAGCATATGGAATGCCTTTGAAAGCATTCCATATAAGTGGAATTACATTAACAAGGCAATATGTAGTACGCATTAAAGCAACTAAAAGTAGGCTGGAATGGCTGGAGGGGAGGGCTCATTTGGGAAAGTAATGAGAGGTAACATAGTGAGAATCACAAATGGGATTTAAAGTTGTTTGGGGCCTGATAATAGATGACCTTGAATGCCAGATTTTTTAAAACTGGATGTTCATTTTGTTAGCAATGAGGCATCAGTGGAGGATTTCCAGCAGGAGAATGATATTATATTTCCTAATCAGAAACTATGAATGCATTCATTCTAAACAAAGTATCTATGTCAAAATCATTCTCTACCTCTCATAAAGTTTGACATTAATAGTGCAAGCCAGAGAGAGCTCTAGATGGGGGGAGGGGAAGGCAAGGGGAAGAAGAAAGTTAGGGAGAGAAAGGAATTAAACCCAGACCACTGTCTGGTAGCTTCCTATTTTAATTAATTTACTTGCTAACTAGGTACTAACTTGAAGGACTCTGTGTACTTTTAGCCCCCTCAAAATTGAGGCCCCAAGGCAAAGCACCAGTTGCCCCCACCCAAGTTAAGTCTTTGACTAGAACTCCTGCCTATTACTGCTTACTCTATGCTAGAAATCGAACTGTGTTTAAAATTTCTCTCCTTGGATCTCCCTCCTCCCTGCTCTGACTTTGAAGACTTAGAATCCTTCTCCCATCTCTCATCGGATGTCCTCATTCTCTGAATTCATAGTATTCTAGTTTATTCAATGTCTCAGCCCCAGTTTTCTTACCTATAAGAGAAAATACACTAAGTAGAAAGAACTTGTCATACAGATATTCTGCTGCTTCTCTATGCTGACTTTAATTTTTAAAAAAATCAAACTTCTTGATTATCTACTAGCCCATATTTACTCCTAAGGTCCCAAAATCCTTCAGGTTAAGATACTCAGGTTTTTTTGGTTCTGTTTTTTGACAACAGCCCAGGAGAAAAATCTTTATATACCCTGCAATATAATATTTCTGCCCTCACTGGGAAAGAGGAATTTTCTGTTATCTATTATTATATAGGCAAAGTATGTTTCCTATTATGAGCATTGATTCTAAAAGACTTCTTTTCTGGTTTGAGGGGAAGGGCCCTGAGAATTAGTCATCAATCTAATACAGAGGAAAGGGTGGGCATGATCCTTTGAGCCATGCTCATACACTGAATGAAGAGCCTGAGGGAAGAGGGCTCTTGAACGTCAAGGTATGGAGTTTAAAATTTATTTGTTAGGAAACATGGAACTATTGAAGGATTTTGAGCAGAATTATATTATTAGAGTTATGTTTTAGGTTAATGCTGGCAAAGGTATACAAGATAAACTATAATGTGCACAAAATGGAGTCAAGATCACTTAGGAGTCTATGTCAAATGTAGGCAAGGGGTAAAGGGGATATGAACTAGGATAACTCATATGGGAATGGGATTTATGGGAATGTAAAGGAGGCCTGTTTCAGAACCAGAGTCAGTGGGATTTGCTATTCAATTGCCAGTAAGAAATAAGGAAGGCTTAGAAAGGATGTCAAGGTTTTGAATATAGAAAAAAATAGAAGGATCTTGCTGCTATGAACTGAAATACAGAATTTCAAAGAAGGGACAGGTTTGGGACAAAGATGAATCAAGTTTGGGATATGTTAAGTTTGAGGTGGTAGCAAGACATCTAGGTGAAGATGTCTTATGGATCTATAGTTGAGAGGAGAAATTATACCTAGAGATAAAGATTTGAGAGCCAAAACTATGGGACTGGCTGAGACACCAAGGGAAAGAATACAGAAAGAGGACAAAAGAGATGACAGAGCTTTTGGAGAGACTAAGGATAAAGAACTACTCCTGGCCTCACAAGGCCTAGGACATCATGCCCAATCCTGGTTCTATAACTCAGCATGCAGTTTGGATTTGGTTCAGTCCCAGGAAGCTTGGCTCTAATGATACTGGGCAGGCCTTTTTGTTTTTGTACTCCATGGTTCACTAAAACACCCTCAACACCATCCCAGGTTCAAATTTATTTATAGCTTAGGTACTGTCTCACATCCAGAATTTTTCAAGAAAAGAAAGCATATATACTATCTGTGTACAACTGAATAAGGTGTAAAACAGATAATTTATTTTTACACACAAAAGAAATGGTAATCATAAAAAATATACCATGCACACCAATAGGATTACTAAAAACAGGATTCAGGGACAACTTTTTATAACCTGCTAGAATGCTGATATTTAAACCTTACCAGAAACTAAAGTAGTTGGCAAGATAGTTAATTGGACAGTTTACATTTTGCCTCAGTCAGACAATTCCTGGCAAGTCCAAAGGCATGCAGAGAGGAGATGGAGGGTCAGGTGAGAGAAACAAAGAGGTCAGTTTAGCTGGATCACAGATTACAAGAGGGAGAACAGTGTACAATGAGGCTGGAAAGTTGGCTTAGGGTTAGGCTGTGGAGGGCTTTAGAAGCTAAAGAGATCAGTTTCTATTTTATCCTAAGGGCAATAGGGAGCCACTGGAGTGGCGAATAATGGTGAACATGCGGTACAGGCCTACAAATCCTCAATTTTATGGCATTTTATGCCTCTTCTTTCTGATTGGGGGGGAGGATAGCTGAAATCCAAGAACAAATGATAAATGTAAGGAGGAAGAGTAAGAACACTTTGTTTTCCATCTTTCCACATTTCTATGTTTCAACATTTTTAGTCAAGAGGAATAGTACTTTGTTTTCTCAGGACAAAAGTTGTCAGTGTAATTCTATCCCCGAAGTTCAATGGGTAATGTCAAGTGATTCTAAGACTGTTCTATTCATGATCGTGTTGCAGGAACAATGTGCAGTTGTGCTTTTTGTAAATAACAAGGGCTGTGAGCACAACTATGGGCTAATTCAAAATGTAACTTTTATTCAAGTCTTCTGAAGGATCATTTGAAAATTTTCATTTGTGCTTTTTATTTGAGTGTTGTAAGTTTGCCCCAGGGAAAGAGGGGTGAAATTGGTATCTAGGAAGGTATTGAGACAGAATGAAGAAATACATTCTTCATTTCAAGCTGGAAGAGACCTTAGAGATTGTCTAGTCCAAAGCCTGCATTTTAGAGACAAGGAAACAGGTTCAGAAAAGGAGAATAACTTGCTCATCACACAGTTAGAAAGAGGCAGAGCAGCAATTCAAAGTATATACCCCAGTATACTCTTTTTTCACTGCAGCAGATTTCCTCTTGTATAAGTCCAAACTGATCAGATCTAATGGTCCAACTTTTGCCAGGTTCTTGTCACACATTCCCAGTGAGGTGCTGCCATGCCTGGATCAGTCTCATACAACAGTTGGAAAAGAGGTCAGTTATTTCAAAAGAAGTAAAGGCTCACTCAGACTCATCTGAGTTTTTCAAGGACAAAATGACCATGTTCCACAAACTGCTCTAGGCCTGAGGGAATAGGCAAAACCAAAACAGTCTCTGCCTTCAAGAAGCTTCTACCATACATAGTATTTGGAACCTATTTCCCTGGCTGTTTAATGGGCAGGGTTAGCACATATAGGTCTACTGATAAAGGAAAATATTTCGTCTTAGTGAGGTAGCCCTTGAGATGGGATGATTCCATTTGGTAGCAAATTTAAGGGGAAAAACTAGGACTATCATTTATGATATTGGATCCAGGATATTTAACTATTGGTTCTGACAGACTACCTCAGGATTAGTGGCAAATGGTGGTATTATTCTTTGATACTGCATTATCCCAATAATTTCCTATTGTTACACCAGATTCATTTAAGAGAAAGTACCTCTATGTGTGACTCTAGAACCAAAATTAAATTTGGAATGGGGAAATCCCTCCCTCTCAAATTTGTTGCTAGAATCATATAGAGATACTTTAAAATATTTGGGATGAAAAAGATAAGAAATGTATAGTACAAATGTTATTCTAGTATTCATAGAATATTAGAAGAACCATTTTCCAGTGTTTTGGAAGCATTTTGTTGAACATTTATAGAAAGACATACACAAGTATCACATAGGATGAGAAAACAAGGTCAGATTATAATCTGAACTAATGGAAATAGTACCCACATTGATGAAATCACAGGAGAATTAAAGTATTGAGAGAGATGTGATGCCAAATCCCTCACTTCAACACCTTTTCCTTGAGGTCAGTAGGTTTTACATGGCTAAAGAAGCACAGGTAAAGGTTAGCAATTATCTACTCTGAGCAATGGTGGAACTGATTTGTACAGACTAGCTTTTTTTTTTCTTTTTGGAGGGGGAAAGGCAGGGCAGTTGGGATTAAGTGACTTGCCCAAGGTCACACAGCTAGTAAGTATTAAGTGTCTGAGGCCGAATTTGAACTCAGGTCCTCCTGACTCCAGGGCTGGTACTCTATTCGCTGCACCACCTAGCCTCCCCCTACTGACTAGCTTTCTATATAGATTAGATTCACTGGGTGATTTTTAAAGTTCTCCTTTAGTGTCAAATAGACATAAACTATGTGATTTAACTACTATAGATAGGTGAAGGATGCTGTGGTCATAGGAAAAATTCCAAAGTAGGGACTTTCTTTACCAATGCAGATTGTAACCTGTCTATAACTTTGGTCTTAGAGAATTGCTTGAGGCTCATAGAGCTTAAAGGACTTGCCGATGGTCATGCACTAAGAGGTGGAATCTGAATCCCAGTATTCCTGACTCCAAGTCAAACATTCTATCCATAAAGTCACACTGCATCTCTAGTGGTTGTATATGACTTAATATCTAAGTTGAAAGTGCATAGAGGATGTAAGGAGACTATTATTCTTGGTAAAACTCATATGCCTTTATGTTTGATAGCATTATTTCCCA
Source organism: Gymnobelideus leadbeateri (assembly GCA_011680675.1). Lineage (NCBI taxonomy): Eukaryota > Metazoa > Chordata > Mammalia > Diprotodontia > Petauridae > Gymnobelideus > Gymnobelideus leadbeateri. The sequence continues at coordinate 46,278 of WOXC01011425.1, forward strand.
TTTGTTCTGTATCATGTTCTAGACCACTTTCATTGATTTGATTCAATAATTGTCCTTCCATATATAATACAAATGGAAGTAGAAGGTTGACATTTGCAACAAGTAGTGCTCATTTAGGGGTATTTGCTAGAGCTAACCCTAAGCATCGGTTTCCAAACTGAAGAGCTTCCCAGTTTTCTCTTCATCTATAAAAGAAGAGCCTTAGATAAATGATCTCTTACATCCCCTCCCATCCTAAATTCATTATAATTTAAAGCATATATTTTCACGAAAACTGTGCCTTTCTATGATGTTGCTTTACTACTAACATTATTAGACTTCACATTAGACTTATGAACTCTTGATAAAATTAAGTCCAGGGCAGTAATCAATGATGCTTGGAATACATATTTTTCTCCTCTTTCTATGTAAATAGGATAAAATATCCTCAATGACCTATGTTCCTTTCATTCCTTAATGTAATCTTGTAAAAGATGAAGAGTTAGAGAGGAGAACCCAAAATGGGAAACTTTTGACATGAAAAAGTTTAAGTGAAAAAGAAAGTGTTAAAACATCTGAGGTCCAGGAGCAGGGGGTGGGAGGAGGCTGGAGAAAAAGTGATTGAGAATGAAGGAGTGTGAGTGAAAGCCACAAAAAAATGGAGATCAGAGAATTAGCAATTATATTCAGAGCGTTCATACAGAAACTTTCCTTGGTCCAAGGAAAGGATAGGGGCTTTTGAATTGCATTAATGTGGCTACTTCCCCTCAAAGCATTTCTTGATTCATATGGTACCAAGGCATTCTGGGAAATTTGGGATTTCACAGCTACCCCAGAGAAAGGGAACTACTTTAGTTTGTACCATCAGAAAACTTCAGATCTGAAAAGGGCTTCAGCAGCAATTTTGTTCACCCATTCCTTTCCATAAAAAGAATCTCTTCTATATGCTACACAAGGAACCATTCAGCCTTTTCTATCTCCATTGAGAAGGGAACCCATTACCTCTTAAGGCAACCCATTCCACTTTTGCATACCTTTTATTGTTTGAAGGTTTTCCCTTACATTGAATCTGAATTTGTCTTTTTAGAACATCTATTTTCCATTTAACTTATTTCCTCTTTAAGTTATCAAATGATAAATGGTTATCTGATTTGATTACTCTTCATTGGAGAGATAATGTGGTGTAAAGAAAAGAATGTTGGATTTAGAGTCAGAGGACTTATATTTAAATGCCATATCTATTATTTACTATCTGTGTGACCTTCATCAAAGCCACCTAATCTCTCTTTAATTCAGTTTTTTCACATGTAAAAAATTGGGAGAGGTGAACTATGTGACCTCTTTTGTCCCTTCTGGTTCTAAATCTAGGATCCTATGATTTAGTGCTAGACTTGGAGTCAGGAAGATTTGGATTCAAACATGTCCTCTGATGTTTATTAGCTATATTCATGGGCAACTTATTTAGCTTCCCTGAGTCTCAGTTTTCTCATGTATACAATGAAAATAATAATTATTATAGTTCTCAATTCACAGGGTTTTGCAAAGCACTATAATTAGACAACTAAAATGCATTTATAATTTGCTCATCTGGTTATGTCCATATCCTTCAAATTTGAACAATGAACTGGTGAACTCAAGTAAGGTAGATGCAATGAATCCATCTTTAAAAATATATAATTATTACTACTCTTTTGATCTGCATTATTTGATTTACCATTTACAATGTGGAATTTTGCCAAATAATTATATCCCCTCTACCAGGCACATATTCATTCAATAGGCATTTATTAAACATCTGCTAGTGCAAGGCATACAAAGAAAAAGTAGCATAGTATAGTGGATTCAGAACTAACTTCAAAGCTTAAAGCATTTAGGTTCAAGTGTTACCTCTAACCTATGCTCATTCTGTGACTCTGGGCAAGTTTCTTAATTTCTGTGTCCCCAGTAACACTCTAAGACTATAAGTTGCAGAGAAGGTGCTCCACATGAGAAGTTCCTACACTAATAAAATCAAGGGTCCTATTTTGTTTTGTAAATAGTATTTTATTTTTTCCAACTACATGTAAAGATAGTTTTCAACATTCATTTTTAAAAGATTCTGAGTTCCAAATTTTTCTTCCCTCTCTCCCTCCTCCTCCCTCCAAAATGGTGAGGAATACATATGCAATCATAGAAACATATTTCCACATTAGTCATGTTGCGAAAGAAGAAACAGAACAAAGGGAAAAGCCACACACAAAGTGAAAATAACATGATTTGATCTGCATTCAGGCTCCATAGTTCTTTTTCTAGATGTGGATAACATTCTCCATCCTAAGTCTTTTTGGAATTGTCATGAATCATTTATTGCTGAGAAGAGCCAAGTCAATCATAGCTGATCATCACACAGTGTTTCTATGACTTTGTACTATGTTCTCCTGGTTCTGCTCACTTCACTCAGCATCAATCCATGTAAGTCCAGGTTTTTCTGAAACCTACCTGCTCATCATTTCTCATAACATAATAGTATTCCATTACAATCATATACATAATATTTTTTAAATGTGCTAGGCACTAGGAACAGAAAGACAGAAAAGAAAACAGTTATTGCTCTCAAGAGCCTATATCCTACTAGAAGGATACATTTTACACATGTAAGCAAATACAAAGCTATTACAACACAATTTCAAAAAGGAGAGAATTATAACACTTGTCAGGGAGAGGGGGAAAGATCTTTAAGAAAGACATTATACAGGAACTAGCACACTCAGGAGGCTAGGGATTCTATTCTAGGGAAGAGATGAAGAAAGAATACATTCCAAACCCAGAAGACCACTTGGGCAGAGGTGGAAGATGGAAGGTACTAGAAAAGTGAACAGTCCAGTTTGATGAGAACAGAAAATTGTGAAGGATGGTAATGAGAAATAAGACTGAAAAGGTAAATAGGGGCCAAATTGTGAAGGCCCTTACATGTTAGAGGGACTTTTTTATTTCGTCTTACAAAGAATATACCATAAAGCCAAAAAATATTTTTGGGGGTGCCATAATGAGCTCTGTGTTTTAGAAACATCTAATTTGGCAGTTATGCGGAAGATGGGTAGGAAAGAGAAGGAAATGGAGTTAGTGACACCAGTTCAGAAGTCATTAGAATAGGCCATTTGAAACAAGACTTGGTAACTGGTTGGATATGGAGATAGAGGGAGAGGGAAAAGGCAAAGATAACTCCAAAGCTGCAAATCTGGATGATGAGAGAGCCGGTAATGGTGTCAATGGAAATAAGGCAGACAGGACAGATTGGAAACTTTCTGTTGGCATCTGCCCCTTTTCACTTTATTTTCAATATGGCCAAGTTGCCTTTTTTTCTTGCATTTGTAGCACAATAAAGGCAAGCTCATAAATTTATATCCTTATCTTTCTTCTCAGCTTCTTCTATTTCATAATGTTTCTGATGCCTAGAATCTTCAAACTTTGTTTCTAAAAGCAGAGAAGATTCCAATGATACAAGTGAGCCCTGAATACTTGGAAGCTTCCCCCCCTCCCCCCATGCCAAGAAAGAAACTTGAAAAAGTGTTCTAAAAGTGCTTAAGAGAACAGTCTTGGGCATAAAAAAACACTCTGCAGTTGCCAAACTAGCTACAGTGGAGGGATTGGATTCAAAAATGTAAGCTCTTCTGCACAGCATCAGGAGAGTGGGTCAGATTTCAAGGTTATTTGATGCCTGCACTTTAATTCCCACTGAAATCTGGGCCTATCTTTACATATTCACTTCACTGCTGTGAAAAGCATATCACCTAATCAAGAAACTGTGCCAGGAATGAACATCTAGTGCTAGCAGATCACTTTAGGAAAAATAACTGAAAGCACGACCAACATGTACTAAATTAACCACTTCGTGTTCATGTCCTCTACTCCGGAGAGGCTGTTTTTACTGTTGCATGAATATGCCACGCTCATCCCAGTTTTCCTGTCTTCTCTGCTGCTCTGCTTTCCTGGAATGCCCTCCCTCTTCTCTTTGCCTGTCTAAAAAGTTCTTTCCTCACAATTACCCCTTATTACTAACTCAGGTGAAGACACTGAGTCTTAGAGAGGGATTAAATAACTTACCCATGGTCATACAACATGTAGGATTTGAACTCAGTTTTTCTGAGTCCAGTGTTTAGAGTTCTCACCAAAAAGAAAAAAAAAATCCTCTGATTTTCAGGGTATAGTAATTCTTGCCAGAATTGGTCTCAGTTCTAGAAAGGTCCTTGCTTCTACTTGCTGCTTGCTCTACCCCCTCTCTGGAATGCTCATACTGAAATCTTCATTAGATTGTAAGCTCCTTGCGGTCAGGGACTGTCTTTTGCCTCTGTTTGTGTCCACTTACCACACAGTGCCAGGGACAAAGAAGGTGCTTTAAAAAATATTTATTGATTGACTGATGAAATATTTCTTATTAAAAACTATTAGCTTCCTAGTTAATTGTAACCCAACTGCTTGTGACATCAGAAATGGGAAACCAATTAGATATGCCTAATTAAGCCCCAAACCTCTCTCTAAGACACCTGTCCCTCTTTACCAGTTGTGTGGGACTGACCTAGGTGTAACTACATCTAATTGGAAAGGAATAACTAAAGCCTGGCATAAACAGGACTTTGGGTTCAAAAGGCACCTCTTTCATGATCATTGATCTACTTCTTCCTCCCACAGTGGTATCAAGATCACTTTACCTAGAATTCCTAGACCTAGAATTCCCCCTCAATCTTCCCTTTCTCCCAGGGGCAAAACTGCAGACAGAGATTGTCTTTCTGGAGATCCGTTGCTATCCTTGTCTCTCAGGTGACTGCAGTTCTGATGTTTACTCACCTTTTCTTCTTCTCTACTTCTTGTCCATTACACAGATGTTTCTTATGCTGAAAACCTTCCCTTATAAGAAATAAAAAGTTTCTGTGATAAAGGACTAAAGCTTTTCAGCATCACAGTCTGTTCCTTCTTTAGAAGACTCTAAATAAATTGCCTAAAAGAGCTGCAATTGGCTGAAATTATATGTACCTTTTATATACTACCTCCCAAAGTCACCTCTCGAAGGTCCTCAAGGGAAGAGAATCATTTTCATGCCCTCCATGAATGCTTTGAACATTAGTAAGAGAGTTATAGGGACTTGAGTATAGGGAATTCCCAGGTAGTCTAACTCACTCCACCAATATATATATAGGTGCCTTTCCTGCTATTTAAAATTTTAGAGAACTGCCTAGGACCCTGAGAAGTTAACTAACTTGCCTAAAGCCATACAGTGAGTTAGTATTCACATGTAGGTACCTGTTCTTGGTGTGATGCCAGCTTTATATCCTTTATCCCAGACTGCCCCTCACATAAGTAGAAATTCAAAAAATATCTGAATTGGTCCTGAATTGAACAAAATCGGCCCTCAAAGGGGTTGGTTTCTGTTCATCCATGTTATTACTTTCTGGAATAGTATTCATTTTGAAGCTATCACTGTTCTGGAGCAATTCTTTCTTTTTCTCCTTCCTAGGGCAATAATTCTGAAACAGCATGAAACAACTTGTCTTTTCCATCATGACTTGATGAAAGTGTACCCTCTCCCTCTCAGCTCTCCTCTGCCCTCTGTAAAGGAAATCTGACATCATTTTTCTCTCAGCTATTTCCAATTAGCCCCCACCCCAGTGGGAATGGTTCCAGACTCTGTAATTTGATTTCTTAAATGGCTCAGATGTTTTACAACCATCACCAACTATAATAATAGTAGTTGACATTTAGATAGGGCTTTAAAAAGTGCTTTGCACACATTTCATCTGATCCTCACACAAGCCTGAGAGGTAGGTACTAGGGAATCACCATCCCCAATTCAAAAAGGAAAAAAATGAGGCCCCAAGATTTTAAGTGATATGTCCACTACCAGTGCGATTTGTACCCAGGTCTCTCAGGTATCCAAATCTAGTGATTTTTTTTTTCTTGAAGCACACTGAACTAACATGGATAAAATATAATTAAATTATTTAACACAACAATTTTAGATTAAAAATCCAATAGTTCAAACATTAAATATTCAATAGTTCAATAAGCAAATATTTATTGAGCATTAACCATATATTATAACCAATATCAGCAGCTTGGATACTTCAATGGATCTGTGATCTCATTGTGCATCCAACAACCTAGGCTATGACTCATCTATGTACTCCCATCCCGGGCAACTCCTGTTCATGTTCTTTGGTAAATCTGCTACAAGGGATCCACCCAACATTCTAGGGATTTCCTCTAGTTGAAACTGAGTGGATGCCAAAGCATGCAAAATTTCCATTAGTCATCTCTTGTTCTTGCTGTGGGATAGCAAGAGATGCATGACCAATCTGCCTTGTTTCTGGACATGCCTCTCTCTAATTGTGTCCTTCATGCTGTTGGTCCTGCATGATTCCTGGTTAGTAATATACTGCAGCTTACTCATGCTCACGCCACATAATGGTCAACCTTTGGTTTACATCCAACTTTAATTCTTCGGAATATGTAGTATTATATAACTTGTAGCTCAACAGCATTACCAGAAGAATACTGCAATTTTTTAAAAAGTTAATACAGCTAAAATTTGTCCTTGATGTTTTCTAAAAACTCAGTTAATGCTGGGATTTAGCCTTCTTGACACTGTTCTTATAGGACTATATCATTCTTGAGTTCTTTTCCTATGGGGGCATATTGTGAAAAACCTTATATGCCAGGCTATTTGAACTTCATTCTGTAGGTAATTGGGAGCGCTAGAAGATTTTTTTTTATCGGAACAGTAGCATGATGACATATTGTGTGATATAATGAAACTGGCACACTAGATAAAATTAGGACTATGTATAAGCACTTTGCAAACTGTAAAGTGATGGAGATTGCCTTTTCTCATTCAATATTCTTGACCTGGCTGCAGCCTTTGACACTTGCTCACCTCCTCCTCCTGGATACGCTCTCTTCTTTGGGTTTCCCTGACATTGCTCCCTCCTGGATATCTTCCCACCTGTTTGACTGGTACTGCTCAGGCTCCTTGGGTGACTCTTCATCCATATTATACCCACTAATTGTGAGTGCTCTTCAAGATTTCGTCCTAGACTCTCTTCTCTTTTTTGTCTATACTATCTCACTAGCTGATCTTATCAGTTCTCCCGAGTTCAATTATCATTCGCATGCTTATGATTCCCAGGTCAATAAATATAGCACAGCATTTTCTTGAGCTTTAAGTTTCACATCAGCCACTTCTTTTTGGACATCTGAAATTGGATGTCCAATAGATATCTCAAATTCAATATGTTCAAAACAAAAACATAATCTTTCCTTCAAAACCCTCCCATCTTCTGAATTTCCCTATTACAAAGAAAGTGCCACCATCTCCTGTGTCACCAAGTCTTACAACCTTATATCCTCACTGTTTTGCTATCACTCTCTTTACATATTCAATTGAAGAGATATTTTCATTCCTCTCCTATGTCTCCTAATCCCTTCTGCCAGAGTGATTTTACAAATAAATCCTTATGTCTGGTATGAAGAAAAAATAGTCATCACCAACTTAATACTGGATATTTTGAAACAGAGGTACCATAATCATCTCAAATTGTACAGGTCAAAAACAGCACTCATTATCTTTCCATCTAACCCTGCCCCATTCTGAACTTCTCTATTTCTAATGAGGGCAGCATGAACTTTCCAATCACCTATAGTCATCCTCACTTCACTCCTCTCCCTCATTCCACGTATTAAATCAATTGCTAAATCTTGTCAATTTTCTGTCCACAATATCTCTGACGTTCATCTCATTTTCCTCTGCTTCCATGTTAATTGTGTTATTTTATCATATTTTTATCACAATTTCATCTGGAATACTGCAGTACCATTCTAATTAATTTCCTAGATCGGTTTTCTGTCCTTCCTGGCTCATTCTCCAATGCCATGCTGTTTCTTTCATGAATAAATATTTCTTAAAATGAGTGAGCCACAAATGAAGATCATTAAACACAAGATGAAACTTCCAGCAAGATAGTCCAATAAGAAGTAGTGACCTCACCTTGCTCTCCTTGATTCAAAAATAACCAAAAATATAAATAAATTAACTAAAAGGACAATAAGAAAATGGAAAAAATACTTATGGAAAAAAATACGCAGGATATTTTAAATGAACCAAAAAAGAAATCCTCTCAATAATCTTTAATAAACCAGTCATTTTTGATGCAGAATGGATAATGGAAGAGGTGATGGAGGACTAGAGATGGGCAAATATTGTAACACTTTCCAAGGAGGAAAAGATGTCTTCATTCAATTAATAACTGTGTTTTCATAACTTACCTTTCTATATGATTAACCTTGGTTCCTAGGAAATTTTTAAGATTTAAGTACTCAGAAAGGAAAGAAATAATCAGTTAAGTCAGACTGATCCCATTTCTTTTATCATATGCCTGGATTTCAGCAAAAACATTGACCAACATTGTCAAGATATTCTTATGGGCAAGATGAAAAGACATGATATGGCTTAAAATATGGTTACATGAGTTTTGAATTATTTGAATCAATGAGTGGTCATCAGGGGACTGAGTTCAACCTGGAGAGAAGTCATAGTGGAGTACCTCCAGGGAGCTCTGCTCTACCCTGGGCTATTCACCATTTCAATCAGTGGCTTAGATGAAGGAAAAGATGACAAATTTGTCAGATTTATAGATGGCATAGGGTTATAGATATAGATTTAGAAGATACCTTAAAAGTCATCTAATAAGAGGCAGAGCCAAGCTGACAAAGTAGTAGGAAGAAATACCAAGAGATTTTCCTGCCCCTGCCCTATCCAGATATAGAAAATCTACCAGATCAAATTCTGATTGAGAAATTAAAAAAAAAATCATAGTGACTCACTTTCCTAACTCAAGTCAACATGGGGAGACAGAAAGGTCTGTGGACACTAGAGTTGGCGTCTGGAGAGGAGCACACTGTGGAGCATTCCAGCAGCCAGAGACTAAAAAAAGACCTAGACTGAGCACCAAGGCAAAACAAGATCCCAGACCCATACCCAGGCACTGAATCTCACGTAGGATGTGGGACCAGGGGCCAGTTGGCAGCTTTGTTGCTCATTGTGCATTTTTAGGTCATAAATCTTGTACGGACTTAGGAAAGAACCTGGGATCTGGGATGGAATTGCAGGGAAAAGAGAAATTATAAGCCCTAGGCTTTGTACTGCATGATGAGCAAGTTCAGAAGCAATCAGCAGCTGTTTGGCTCAGATTCTAGGAGCAGGGAGGCATTGCATTTCCAACTTCAAGCTTTTTTTATTATTATTAAGTGATAATAATCATAATAATACTTATTATGTAGCACTTACTATGTGCCAGGTATTGTGAGGTAGATACTGTTCTCCTCCCCCCCGCCCCCCGCCACCTCATTTTACTGTCGAGGAAACTGACACAAGCAGAGGTTAAATGACTTGCCCAAGGTCTAACAGCTAACAAGTATCTGAACCTAAATTTGAACTCAGTTCCTAATTCTAGGCCCAGCACTCTATCCACTGTGCCATCAGATGCACCGAAGTTGTAAGTCCCACATCAAATGACAGAGAGACCAAGACAGAAACAGACAGATTAGGTTTCATAAGCTGGTAAAATTGTGAGCAGTTGAGGGTAGATGAGAAAGACAGGACTTCAGAATAGCAGGAATGTCCATTGTTCGTAGTTCATCTTTTTAGAAAATTTTCAAATAAAAATACTGATCTAAACATTAGGAGAAAATCTTTATTTTGGAGTTGTTCATCTCAAATGAAATCCCACAACAACACAAAGGAGTTTAGGAAAACAAAACAAAAGTTTAATTTCTAGAAAATCAGAATACATAAACAATACAAAATGGTACAAGAAATTCTCCTAAGTTTCTAACATGACGGTGTACACTCAACACCATGTATAGCCCTGCTTCTTGGGTGTTGTATCCTCCACGTTCTATACCAATAGTAATAAAGGTTTCTCAGGCTGCAGACATGTAAATGTCTAGTATCAGAATCAAGGCAAATAACAGGACCGTGGACAACTAAGTTAAGTCCAAATTTACCTATTCTTTCCATTCTAAGTGGACTGTTAACCAAGAAGACATTTTGATTAATGAATAGGCTTCCTTTCTCTCCTGATAAATTTCATTTTGAGGGCAGAGGAAGGAAAAAACCTTTTATCAGGTTATATAGAGAAAGATTAGGTTATGAAAAGTAACATATGGCTCTGCATTTTTTTTTGAAAATCTGCATTTAAAGTGTGTCTTTACTGCTCATTAGACAATTGCTGTGGAATTCAAAGAGCACAAGTTACCATAATGGATAGGACCAGTGAGCTAATGAACAGCAGATGTTAAGCAGTCAAATATAGATTTCACTGTGGCTCCTGAGTCATTTCAGCAACACTTAATTGTGTGATTAGCACCTGAGTCCTTGTTAACAAGCCCTGGAGGTCTTGAGAAATATTGACCTGATGTAGCTGTGCTCACTGTATTCTCTCAGTTTCACTGCAGAGCATTTACACTTGTTTTTATTTTCCAGTCCACTAGAGGGTTGTTTAATAAGCAAAATGTGCCAGCTTCCCATTAGTCAAGACACAGTCATGCAGAATACTCATTCCTTTGTTCTATTTTGTAGCTCAGTGGGGGGAAGAAATCAAAAGACCAAAAGGAGTGTATTTCTGTAATTTAGTTTTATGTTTATTGGGCAAGAAATGCAAGTCCTCAGATGGAGGGAGGTCTCAGCAAAAATATTAGATTGGATAAGTGAATAGCACAATGAGGTCATAAATAATTAAATCATTGGTCTATTCAAGTAATGATCTACCTCCACAGCTATTACTTAAAAGTTGGCAATTCATCATAGTATCCAGAGTCAAATACCTGCCATCACATAGAAAAGCCATCATGTCTAGTGCCTGAGTACTAAACTGGAAAGAAAAGAAGTGGTCTTTTAAGGGAAATTTTTTTTTTTCATTTTAATCAGGGCATTAAGAAAAATGCATTATTTCTGAAAACCTCAATACTTCTTCCTGATACTTCCTATATTCAATCAATAGATCAACCAACATTTTATTAAGCTCCTATGGTGTGACAGGCACTATAATAAGTGCTGGGTATTCAAAAAGAGGCAAAAGATGATTTGTGCCCTCCAGGAGCTTACAATCTAATGGAAAAGACAACACACAAATAAATATATACAAAGCAAGCTGTAGACAAGATAAATGAGAAATAATTAATGAGGGAAGGCAGTGGAATTAAGAGGGGGGTGGGGAAGGCTTCCTGTAGAAGGTGAGATTTCAACCATAACTTAAAGGAAACCAGGGAGGTCAGTAGCTGGAGCAGAGTTGGGAGAGCATTCAAGGCATGAGGTACATTGAGAGAGAATGCCCAGAGCTAAAAGATGGTCTTATTCACGAAACAGTCAGTTGGCCAGTATCACTGGATAGAAGAGTTATGTGTTGGGAGTAAGGTGTAAGAAGACTGAAAAGACATGCTATCCCAATAAGAATTTAAGAAGTTTCCAAAAGGCTTTCCATGCAGTTTCATTTGACTCTCACAACAACTCTGGGATGTAAGCCTTACAAAACTCATTTAATCCAGTTTTACAGATAAGGAAACAGGATCAGAGGTGGTTAGGTGACTTGCTCGTAGGCACATAGGCACACAGCTAGGAAGCACCAAGAAAGGGATTAAAATCCAGATCTTCCTGTTTCCAGGTTCAAGATGTAGTCCCATATATCTTGAGTCCTCTCAATATCTACAGCATTTCCTTAATTGACCAGTCTAGTAACACTTTCTCCTCCTTCTGCCTCTCAAAAGGAAATGAAGTTAGTGCCAGAAGTGGGATCTGAACCCCAACCTCCCCCTAACACCAGGCCCACTCCCTTTGGCTCCTCTAGCACACTCTACTTCTTTTTATAAGCTATTTATTTAAAAAAACACATGAAGCATAATATTAATTTGTATTCTGCCAGGGAAGATACCTGACCTGAAGGTTTTCAACTGTCAGATCATGCACCCATCTATCCATCAGTCAGTCATCCAAAAAAAGTGTTATTAAGAGCTTATTGTGTGCAGACACTAAGCAAAGAGCTGGGTGAGATACAAAGTTTAGAAATGACATGTTCTTTCCCCTTGAAATGAATGGATGGGGGAAAAGCATTTATTAAGTGTTTAATATGGTGACAGAAATAGCACTGATGATACAAATAGCAATCAAAGCAGTTCTGCTGTCAAGGAGTTTGCATTCTAGAGGAGACGACACATCTTTAGTTCAGATTCGGGACAGATGGAAAGTAGCACTAGCCCTTAGCAATACTGACCTCATTCTCTGTTTCTGACTTTTTGGATTTCAAAACCATCTACACCAGGTACCTTCATTTCCCTAACTCCACCCTTGCTTTTCAGCTCCCTTTTATGGGTTCTTGACCCCAAGAAAATAAAAACTCCATGAGCACATAAATTGTCTTTTTGCTTATATCTGTATATTTAGCACAGCATAGTGCCTACCACATAACCTTTTAATAAATGTTTCCTTTCTTCCTTCCTCCTTTTTTTAATTCCTTCCATACTTTATAGTTTTACCCATTATTCCTCTCTTCCTCCTCTTCCCAGAGAGCCATCCCATATAACAAATACCATTTTTAAAGATAAAAAAAGAAAGAAAAGAAAAAGAAAACCTAAGCATAGCTGATGAATCCATAAAAAAGTCTGAAAATAAGTGCAATATGCAATATTTGTAGACTTCTCATCTCTGCAAATGGATGGGATGGGGTTGTCTTCTCTTTTCCTTCCAGCCATGCTTGTTCTTTATAATTCCACAACACTCACTTTTGATTTCTTCATAGTTGTTCTTTCCCTTTGTGTTGTTTTAGTCATAGTGTATATTGTTTTCTTGGCTCTGTTTACTTTATCCTCAATCAATTCAAACAGATCTTTTCCATGTTAGTCTGTATTCATCACATGCATCATTTCTTATAGCAGTCATATTCTACTGCATTCATGTACCGAAACTTGTTTAGCTATTCCCCAAAGGATGGGGATCCTCTTGGCTTCTAATTCTTTGCTATCACAAAAAAAATGATGCTATGAATATTTTAATGTATAGAGGGACTTTCTTGTTATTATGGCAAATCTGCCTTGTTCATAACTGAAAATAACAATAGAGATCATCACAGGAATATTTTTCAGTCCCCGTGATACTATCTCTGCATTTTCATAGGTGCTATGGGTGAGATTTCCAGAAATCATCTTTTCTGCATGAATGTCTTCCCCACTATGTTAGGAATCATGTATTTCAAGTTTTCGTTCATTTCTAGTTTCATAGATGGTTAAACTGAGGTATGGAGAGCTGATGAAGCTCAAACAGGATCATTTTGAGAGATTAAGAGTTCTAACTGAGAAAATCAGAATCAGGCTAGGTAGTGTAGTGAATAGAGCACTGGCCCTGGAGTCAGGAGGACCTGGGTTCAAATCTGGCCTCAGATACTTACTTGCCATGTGACCTTGGACAAGTCATTTAACCCCAATTGCCCTACCCTCCCCCCTCCAAAAGGCAAAAAAAAATTCAGAAAAAGTGCCAGAAAGATTTTGTGACCACCAACACTTGATAAATATTTTTTTCTATTGTGCTTTATTATATCTTCTATAATTGTCATGGGCTAGTCTCAGGTTAGAGTATGAAGTAATAAATATTCTTTTTATCTTTATGAATGACATGACCTTTTGCCTATGTCAGAGGTGGGGAAACTGTGACTTTGAGGCCACATGTGGCCTTCCAGGTGCTTGGATGTGGCCTTTTGTCTGAGTCCAAGTTTTACAGAACAAATCCTTTTATTAAGGGGATTTGTTCTGCAAAGTTTGGATTCAGTTAAAGGGCTACACTTGAAGACCTAGAGGGCCACATGTGGCCTCAAGGCTACAGATTCCCCATCCCTGGATTATATACTATGAGAGACAATATGGCATAGTGGATAGAAAGGTCTTCTCAGAGACAAGAAAACTTGGTTCCAAATCCCACCTCTGACACACAATGGCTCTGTGTCCCTGAATACTTAATTTCTTTGTGCTCCCAAACAACTCTAAAATCACAAATTGCAGAGAAGATGCCCATCTGCATTGGTAAAGGAAGTCCTCACAGGGAGCTCATTATGCTGATGAAATCACAGGGCTAGTAAAAAAAAAATACTATAAATAAATTTCCTTTCATTAAATCTAGAATGCTGTGGGTGAGTCATACAGGAATCATTGTGGATCCAACACAAGTACAAAGGACTCACAAAGGAAAATGCTATCCACATCCAGATAAAGAATTGATGGACACAATGTAGAGAGAAGCATTTTTTTTCACTTACTCTTTTTTTCATGTTTTATTTCTTTTGATCTGTTTCTTCTTTCACAATTGTGACTAATATGGAAATGTGTTTTATGTGACAGCACATGTATAACCTATATCAAATTGCCTACCGTTTTCGTAAGACAGGAGGGGAGGGCAAGAGGGAGGAAAATTTGGAACTCAAAATGTTGTAAAAATGAGTGTTAAAAATTATCTTGACATGTAATTAGGAAAAAATAAAATACCGTTTTTAAAAAAGGAATCATTGTGCTTTTCTGGATATGACAGAGGATCTAGGCCAATTTGGATGGGACAGCAGGTACAACATAAGAAGAGAAAAAGGAAACATAAATGTTCCCTTACTTACAACTATGTTTTCTCATTTTTATAAACTGTGTCTGTGCTGAAGCCATTGTACTAAATCAATGTGCATGATCATATAGAAAGTGGCCCCATTTATGACATTTCTGCTTATTAGTTAAGCTTTTTACCTGTGATGTTCACCTTTTATAGAGTCATCCTAACAATGTCACTTGTAGCTTGACTCAGAAGGAGACTACTCCAAAGAAGGAACCTTTCAATTGTTCATCTTCCTGTACCTACAAGTACACATCAGCTTAGCATTTGACCTTGACTATGTTTAACCATCTGTGAGTTTGATTTTTCTACATCAATTTGAGGAGTGAGAATAGTGCCGACTGGCTTTTGTTTATGAATCCATTTTGTGAGCAATCAATAGATAGTTTTAATGTATAAAAATATATGCAAGATACTGTAGGATATATGGGTATATCCACGTTTATGTAAATTATATACACATATATTTACATATTGTATTGTGTATATATGTACACACACATATATAATGCATAAATCTATATACACATAAGCAAGGCCACATCTGCCCTGCTTAAACATGGACAAACCACTTAGGTTTATTCAGCCTCTTTAGGAAGCTGAAATAAGTTATATGACCTTACTCTGGCTCTTAAATTAATCAATACAAGACTCTGAAAGCCTAAATGTGTCTTACAAATACTAATCAATCAAAAAATCAATGAATAAACATTTACCAAGCACTATTTTTCTTTACTGGGCCAGTAATTTCACAATCGTAAGAAACTTCTGATGAGGATCTTGTACTACTGAAGATTGGCACCCCTTCTATAGCACAGTCTTAGAGAGTTGCCTAGGGAACTGAGAAGTTAAGTGTCCTGTCCAGCATCACAGGAGGATTTGAACACAAATCTTTATGACTCCAAGGCTAGCTCTCTATCCATTATTCCTGACAGTCATTTCAGATGATTTGAACCCCCAGTAAGAGCCAAAGCCTGAACTAATGCATGCTTAGCTTCACTTTAAAAATGCCCTTTCTTGTGTCAGCAACTTCAAAGACCTGTTTGTGACAGTATGCCTGCAACCAGAGTGGTGGGACTTGTCTTATCTTGGTATCCCGGAGGCTTATGCTATATTGGGAAAATTCAGATATCCTGGGATCAAAATTTCCAATTGACACTACTTTGTCAATTGTCTTGTCAATTTGTATTTACAACTTATTCAACTAAGAAACTTCCTTCTTCATGATATAGTTAAACACATATGGAGATCATAAATCTGAAGGACACAGACAGTCTGGGATTGTCCTAAAACAAATAAAAACTTTGTCATTCTTTTACCAGATGGTCAGAACTTATGTTTTTGCTCCTTGTATGTACCAGTTCTCTAGCCTCAGCTAGCTTCAAGGAAATAAACAATGTGGATTTACATATCACCTAGCCTGTTTGCCTCCTTTAACCAAACTTTCAGGTTGATATTCCACACTGCTTCTCACAATAATAATAGCAACACATAGTACTTTGAAATTTATAAAATGTTTTTATACATTATCTTATTTAATCTCTATAATAATATTGTGGGGTATGTACTACAAGTACCGTCATCTGACAGATGAGGAAACTAAGGTTCAGAAAAGTTAAACAGCTTTATCATGGTTACATCTAGTAAATATCAGGACTTGAATCCTGGTCTCTCTTCACGCCAATTCCAGTCTCCTTACTCATATGCTATGTTCCTTCTCATACAAGGAACTGTCAGGTAGTAAGTGAGATACTAAAAAGTATAAGACACAGTAGAACTGTTATCAGTGAAAGGTAAAGGATTTAGTGAAGGACTCAGACTTTGGGCCAGGGTACTGACACCCAGGGAATCATACTTTGTCCCATTAGTGACAATTATCCTTGTGCTTCATTACATAGCCTTCCACTGGTCTGTGAAATCAGGTGACCACCTTCACAATAACTACCACACTGTCCTGTTGCCTCCTGTTGAGGGAAGCAACCCTCCCCCAAGTTCTGCTTTCTCTTTCTCCCCCAACACCTGCAAGAATAAGATCAGACTTTCTGGGGAATGAGCTGCCATTTCTTCTAGAAAAATAGTACCTATGGTTAGTTTGTCCTCCAACACTCCTGCCACCTCACCCTACCAATTTTACTTACCCTATATAGGCACAAAAATTCATAGTTATGGCTCTGAGACACAATCTGTACCCTCAGAGAATTTTATCTAGTTGGAGGAATAAGACATATACACATGTAAAGAAAACTAATAATGAAGGTAGATTGTATTCATTCTCAAATAATAGAAATAGAGCATTTACTAAGTGCATACTATATATTAGGCATTGTGCTAAGTACTGGAGATATACATACAAAACCCTCCCAAGACATTGCTTATCCTCAGCTCTAATAAGGAAATATGACACATAAAAGAGACTTGGAAAATGAAGAAGAGGGAGGGGATGGGGCAAGGCGCTGGCAAGAAGGAAGAGAAGTCAAGCATCAATTAAGTCTTCAGTGAGTTGAAGCAGATCTGGGGTCCTTCTTAAAATAGTGATCAGGTAAGGGAATATAAAATAAGAAGAATGGATCCTCAGGGCCAAGATTTCTCCAAGGTGGAAAGGTAATTACATAAGAGGAGGGAAAGAAGTCTGGAGTATAGTTTAAGGTATAAATGACAATAAGTTCTTATAGGAATTCAGAGGAGGAAAATATAATTTCTTGTTGGGACAGTCAGATAAATGTTTATAGAGGAGAAGAGATATGATGAGGTCTTTGAAGTATGGATCAGATTCAAACAGTTGGATAGAAAGGGAGATTGCATGCCAAGTGGATGGGGAAGCTATGAACAAAGAGGTAAAAGCAACAAACCTCACTATATTTGGGGAACAACTAGTAAATCATTTTTCCTTAACAAAAGGATTTTGGGGGCAGCTAGGTGGCACAGTGAATAGAGCACCAGCCCTGGAGTCAGGAGGACCTGAGTTCAAATCCAGCCTCAGATACTTAACATTAAAAAAAAACTACCTGTGTGATCTTGGGCAAGTCACTTAACCCCAATTGCCCTACTTTCCCCTCTCCAAAATGTAAAAAAAGGGGGGGGTTATTGGATAATTAAGGGAGACAAAGTTGGGAGACAAAGTTGGTTGTGGACAGAATATGAAAAATCTTAACTGGGAAATTTGGAAAACGAAAAAGTGGGAAGAATTAAGGAAAAGATGTGGTATATGGGTTAGACTTGAAAAGGAAGAGGTCTATGTATTCTCTAAAATAGGAGGAAAGAAAGTATAAATATTTAGAGACAGAAGTCAACTAATAACCATTTATTAAGTGCCTCTTATTTGCCAGATATTATCCTAGGCAATGGGGATAAAAAAAAAAGAAACAGAAACAATCCCTACTCTAGTAAGTTAAGATGTGATGTTATTTACTGGGGGGAAAAGAGAGAGATGTTAGAAAATGTGGAGGTCTTGAAGAAAATGGAGAACATTTCAGTGAGCTGATATAAAAAATGAGTTATGCCATGAGAAAAATAAGAATTGAACAGCATAACCAAGGATCAAATGAGAGCTCAGGTCAAGTTAGAGAGGATGACTTTATAGCACAGAAAGCCAGTTTCAGTGTTTTGGTGAATGTCCATTAATGAGCTAAATTGTATGAACTGCAAAGCCAAACACTGAGTGTTAATACAAGGCTAGATTATGAAAAGTCAGAAATAACTCGACATGCAATGTTAATATACCTCCTTCTAAGAGCTGGCACTTAATGTAATTGGTTTTGTTGTTTTGAGGGTTTTTTTTTTATTTTGAGGGTTTTTTTTTGATATTGGGTTTTTCTATCTTGCTTTGTTTCCAACCTGGGCTGGTGTGCTCCTCCATAGACACCCTGGTGCCCCCTCTCTTGAAGGCTTACTATACTGGTATCAGACTTAGTGCAGACACCTGATCAGATTAACTTATAGCAGGAATCCACCACTTTCTGTGTCCTCAGTAGCAGGGAGAACAGGTGTGTGGCACCATGCCAAACTGTTTAATTTTGGATGGTCCTAAATGATTCCAAATTTTTTGCCAGAAACCCAAGAGGAAAAATATGTTAAAGGGCACTTGGATAAAGAACAATGCAGGTAGAAACAGGAAAAAATGTGGTAAAGGTATATAGTACAGATTATTTGAATAGAAGGAAGAATTAGATAGAATCCCGAGAAACATATGATAAACCTGACATTTAGTATTAGCGGGGATGTTTCCTGGTAACCTCTCTATACCAAAAAAAAATGACTAAGAAATCTTTGACTTGTCTTAATAACTATTTCAATCTTCAAAAAGTAGAGGAAGTGACATTGTATACTGTTATTTTAAACCTGATTTTCATCAACAAGAATAAACTGGTTGTTGAAGAAGAAATGAAAAGAAACTTAGGGACAAAAGAACAGAGTTTACTATATTGTAAGGAGAGAAGAAACTATGAATAGTGTGACAGGCACTATATATTTTAAAAGATTGGATTTCAACGTGTTTAGAGAAAGGTTTAGGTAGGATCCAGTGCACTAATATTTTGAACAGGGAAGTTGGCCCAAGAAAATTGTCAAGAATGGAATTCTATTTACATAAGTCTTCCTAAGTCAAGGGATATAGAGTGAAGTGAGCAGAACAGGAAGAACAATTTATACAATACCATAAAAAATTCTGAAGGTGTCAAAACAACTACGAGCATAGCCTCAAAGGAAAAAAAGTAGCAAATTGGCCTTATATCTAAGGCCAACAAAATTTCTGATTTATAAAAAGGATTTCAAATAAGAGAGGAAGAGGAAAAATTGGAAAAAGAAATGACAACGATGCAAGAAAATTATGAAAAGATAATCAGCTTGGTAAAAGGGGAACAAAAAAATACTGATGAAAATAACACCTTTAAAAAACAGAATTACTAAAATCGTTAAAAAAAAAAAGAAGCACAAAAATTCACTGAGGAGAGCTCCTTAAAAAATAATTGATCAAACGGAGAGAGATGTATAAAAACTTACTGAAGAAAATAATTCCTTAAAAATTAGAATTGGCAACTGGAAGCTAATGACTTCACAAGACATCCAGAAAGAATAAAACAAAGTTAAAAGAATGAAACAATAGAAGAAAATGTGAAATATTTCATTGAACCAAGTACTAACCTGGGAAATAGATCAAGGAAAGATAATTTAAGAATTTTTGGACTACCTAAAAGTCATGAACAAAAAAATAGCCTAGATACCATATTTCAAGAAATTATAAATGCAATTGCCCTGATATCCTAGAAGGGTAAAATAGAAATCGAAAGAATCCACTAATCACTCTGAAAGAGATTCCCAAATGAAAGCTTGCAGGAACATTATAACCAAATTTCAGAGCTCCCAGGTCAAGGAAAAAACATTGCAAGTAGTTAGAAATAAACAATTTAAATCTCATTGGAGCTGCAGTCAGAATCACACAAGACTTAGCAGCTTCCATGTTAAAGGAATGGAGGATTTGGAATATGATATTCCAGAAGGATTACAACCAAGAATCACTTACCCAGCTAAATTTAGTATTAATCCTTCAGGGGTAAAAATGGATATCTAGTGAAATAGAGGACTTTATAGCATTCTTAATGATAAGACAAGAGCTGAATAGAAAATTTAATGTTTAAAAAATTCTGAAAGATTAAAGAACTCTGATAAACTAAATGATTCCAAAGGACTGGTAAAGAAGAATTCTGTCTTTACATATAACTGGGGGGAAAATAAAATATAACTTCGAAAAAAAAAAAGAATTCTGCCCACCTTGTGACAGAAGAGACAATGCACTCACAAGCAGAGTAAGAAACACATTTCTGAACGTGGGCAATGTAGAAATCTATTTTGCTTGACTGTGCTTATGTGTTAAAGGGGGAATAGCTTTTTTTCTTTCTCCCTCTCCCTTCTTTCCTTTTTCCTTTTTTCTTCTTCTTTCTTTCTTTTTCGCTTTCCTTCTCTCATATTAGTGAAGGGGTGAGAGAAATGCTTGATAATTAGCCTAGTGCTAAGTATCATATCAAAAGCTTAATAAATGCTTGTTGTCACTCCTGATTAAGAAAAGAAGAAGAAGAAAGGGGAAGGGAATGGAAAAGAAGAAAAGAATCATAGACAAGTAGGGCAGCTTTGAAAATTACATGTTGAATTTATTATATAATTAAAAGAAGAGTAAGCTGTAAATAATAGGAACACAGTTTCACATACAAACATCTTTCTCTATTATACAATGTATATGGAACTACCCATTTTATTACATGTTTCTCAAGGTCATAATTAAAATAAAAGAATGACATTCTGAAACATAAGCAGAAATACTTGCAGTAAGGAGGAAAAAATGGGTAGCTGTTTGAAAAGATCCATGTACATGCACAAGCAACCATTCAATAAACTAAGAATTTTTTAATATATAAAAAATAGCAAGGGCAAGGAACTGAGAATGAATGCAAAAGTTCCTTTGATTCATAAGAAAGAGACATTGCCACTATTCTCACTTCTTGTCTCAATTGGCATAGAGAAAACAAATTTACAGAGCTGAAGTGGCTAAACATTGATAAGAACTAGTACTGGAATAAAATATACTTCTATGTGCATGAAGGTGAATGAAAAGAAATATTTCTCTCTGATGAGTGTCAGACTTTGAATAATGGTTGTTAGAATAGATCTATATAAGGTGAACATTACATGTAAAAATCTATTCTGTTAAACATTGTAAATGGAGGATATTGATATAATACAGTTCTCTTACTACAAACAGAAAGCCAATTTACCAAAATCAGGAAACAGATCCACAAGAGAGTGAACATTCATCTTTCTTTTGTCTCATATTCCACCTGCTATACCATCTAAGTTGGCTTAGATTCTCTATCATCTACAGAAAAGAATTATGATTCCTGTATGACTCAACCAAGGCATTCTAGATTTAATTAGAGGGAATTTATTTATAGTAGTTTTTTACTACCCCTGTGATTTCATTAGCATAAGGAACTCCCAGTGAGGAACTTTCTCTACCAATGCAGACATCTTTTATGCAATTTACAATTTTAGAGTTGTCTGGGGACACTAAGAGATTAAGTTACTTGCTCAGGGTCATGGAGCCATTAAGTGTCAGAGGCAGAATCTGAAGACAGGTTTTCCTGACTCTGAGAGTAGCTTTCTATCTGCTACACCATGCTATCTCTCCTAGTAGCTACTAAAAGTCAATTTATTCATATAGTTAGAGAGGATATTTATTATCCCATATGCTAACCTAAGCATAGTTCATGGCAATTATAGGAGAAATAATCTAGGGCAGCAGAAAGAACATCTATGGAGTATTCATTGTTGGTCACAAAACTTCTATGGCTTTTATTCTCATTTGCTCTGTATTCAACATTTTAATCTCCCTCCAGGAATTTGCATTAATTGGTGCTGGGGAGAAGGGGTGCAACATGAACAAATATAAAGAAAAACAAAAGGAGAGAACACAGGTCTAAAATAAGGTATAGTTTATTAGTAATAGGCCACAGATTCCAGGAAGGATAGAGAAGAATAAAATGGAAATACTGAAGGGGAGCAGGTAATGTTAGAAAGCTAGAAGAAGGAGCCTTGGCCTAGGCAGCCTACAGCTCACAATATTTGAGAGTGAAAGTGGCAAAGAAGCAGATTTCAACTGGATTTAGGGAAGAACCCTAACAATTAACCAAAAGCAGAAAAGGTTGCCTAGGCACATAGTTGGTTTCCCTTCATATGTATATGTATGCATGTGTATGAGAAAGTGTATATGTATATGTATATGTATATCTCTACATAGATATAGAAACACACACACACACACACACACACTCACAGAGTTGTCCTATGTCCTTGAAGAGGACCAAAATTATATCACCATGTTGGAGTCAAGGTACAATGTGTCTGACTGTGCCTGATCAGACCAATATGAACTCAGAAGGTTCTACCATAAGTCAGGTGCAAATAGTCCATATGAACAGCTGGAATGGAGATGTCTCTAAATTAGCACATCTCTTGTTTCTTTTGAGCTACTCCAACTCTTCTTAGTTCACAAAGCACAGCACCTTCTTTGATGCATGGTGGGTGGTCCTGGGCTAATGTCTCCCATTTTTTACACCAATTCCAAAGTTCTCCAGAGAGACCCTTGAGAATGTCCTTGCATCACTTCTGACTTCTGTGTGAATGTAACGGTAAGCATATAAGGCCTTGTTTATTTCTCTTAATTATTAAAGAATATTCTACATTAAATAGTCATAATTATTTAATGAGTCTTATAATTTTACATTTAGAGACTTCATAATTATAGATGGAATAAAATTTTATATTTTGTAATATACAATTATAATTTAGAGCTTTTGAGGCTAGAAGTTATTGTGGTTATTGTAGGCACTTAATGAATAAATCTAAAATAATATTGAATAGTATATTAAATTAATTTGGGGGATCACAACACATTTTGTTGTTGTTAAAAAGTGTTAATGTAGGGGGTGGAGCCAAGATGGCAGAGTAGAAGCAGGAAATTCTGTGAACTCAGGCCACAGCCACCTCCAATACCTGTAAAAAGTGTTAGTGGAACAAAAACTATTGAGAACCATTGCTCTTTAGGTCTGGTCAATTCATCCAGTTTTGAGTTCTCTCCTACTTGTCCACAAGAGTACTGTGAAGGATTCTATCAAATGCCTTGCTGTCTTTTGCAGTCCCCTGACTGTTAGTTTGATAACTGCACCAAAAGAAAAATGAGATTAGTGGGGGTACAATATGTTCTTTTCTTCCCTTTTTACTGTGAACTTAATCATCAACAAGTATTTCAACTTACAATGAAAGAAGATTGTATAAAAATCTATGACATGGTGTGTCTTTTCAGAAACACAGGCTCCAAGTTTAACAAGCTTGGTAACACATTTACTCCTATTGTATTCCCTTTCTGCACTTCTTTACTTCTTTGCATTTTTAAGTGATTTATTGATGCACCCTTTCCCCCACCCCCCTCCCAGGATGTTCGGTGGTTGATGAATCCACATTGACTAGCTCTTACCTTTTTAAATGCTAACAAAGCATACCTCTCTCTGGTCTTTCTGGTGTGGGTGGGGGTGGACATGTGGACAATGGAATTGCCAGTGAGGAAACTCCCTGTACTGAAGCTGTTCTGCAACTGTCTTAAAGGGTTGCCAAGAACATTGAGAAGTTAAGTGTTTAGCCCAAGGTAACAGCCAGTATGTGTTAGAGGTAGGAACTGAACCCAGGGCTTCCTGACTCTGAGATCAGTTCTCTATTCAATGTGGAAACATGCTGCTTCTTACACCTTTAATATTTTTTTTGGTGGGAAGTGGGGGAGGGGGAGATGATAACAAGTTGGACCACAGGTCTTGAGGTTTCATTGGTATACAGAATTTCCAGTGAAGAAGCCCTCTCTACCAAGGCAGCTCAGAATCTGCTCTGCAATTTATAGAGTTGCATAGAGCACTAAGAGATTAAGAGAGTTGCCCAGGTTCATGCTGCTGGTATGTAAGGGTCAAAGTAGGGTTTGAACTTGCGTCTTCCAGACTTCACATTCAGTTCTCTATTCATATGCAACATTGCTTCTGATGCCTGTAATTAAAAACAGTTAGATTTTGTTAGGAATCGGGTCAAATTATACATTTTTTTTCTCCCAGGAAAGTAGAAAGGAGAATAGGGATCTTCATTTGAAAATAAAATAAAACTTAATTCAAAAAGAACTGAAATCAAATTCATTGACTTCAAAACATCTTACTTCTGCCTCTTTTTGAGAATCAGAATAACTTTGCTAGTTTCTAGCTAGGCTTCTCAAGTTCTATCAGCCAGTTCTTTCAAGATTATAGAATGTGTTTTATCTGGACTTGGTGACTTTAAGTTATTGAAGAAAGTCCTTATTATCTTCTCAATTATTCTAGGTATTATTGATAAGGCATATCATATTTAAGATCCCCTGGGGGGGGGAAGGGAAGATGGGAGGAAAATTATAGCATGTTATTTCTTGACAATTTAAAAAGAAATTTTAAAAGAAACTTTAAATTCAAATCACTCTCCTTAACTCAACTCTTCAGGTGGATTTTGGCATACTATTATCCACTAAATCAATACTAAGAGAAAAACAGACTAGAAATATCACCTGAGGTGGGGAAAATGACAAAACTTCATCTTCCAAGGAATAATAACAATTTAACAAAGAGGAGACACCCCTGATTACTGAAATATGACTGAACATAGACTAGCAAAGACACTAACTTTAGTAAGTCTCAGGCTATGTTACATAGCTATGCCTTTGCTGTACTGATTCTATTTTGATAAATGAGAATGTCATGTCCCTTAGGCATCTTTGCAGTCAGGAAGACCACACATGCTGAACAAATTTTCAAGACAACTTTATCTCTTACAATGAGGTAACTGGATGGTAGCAAAGCTGAGCACAAACTTCATGTAAGAGAGAAGACATAGACAGCTTACTATGCTCTTTCTTTCCTTGTCGCTCCCTGTAAATAGTTCATCAATGGTCAAGCTTATGGTTGCAGATAATGTAATTGACTGCGT
Source organism: Gymnobelideus leadbeateri (assembly GCA_011680675.1). Classification (NCBI taxonomy): domain Eukaryota; kingdom Metazoa; phylum Chordata; class Mammalia; order Diprotodontia; family Petauridae; genus Gymnobelideus; species Gymnobelideus leadbeateri. Next base: position 71,458 of record WOXC01011425.1, read on the forward strand.
GAAAAATGAAAAATGCAACCAAATATCAAGATATGTCTCCCAAACAATGTCTAAAGATTAAATATCCATTCATTAATTTTGATCTGTACATTGCCAAAGGAATATTATTATCTAAAGGAAAGTTCACTGATTTTGGAGGGTCAGAAGACCTGGGTTTGAATCCTGTCTCTGCTACTCTATGCAACCTTGAACTAGTCATTCAAAAAGGGTTATTTTTTGACCTTTGGTTTCCTTATGTATAAAGCAAGGACATAAAACTAGATGGTTTTAAGGTCCCCTACTGCTATACATGTATGATTCTAATACAATCCAGTACTGTTTCAGAAATAAAGAATATTCCTTCCTTATCCAGTTCATATTGCCAGCATTAACATAATTTTTAATATAAATAAGTCAACTCCATTAACTGTCTCTTAGACTCAGAAAAGAAAGGTACAAATTCGAGCCCCTTTCCACGGAAAGAAATGTGTATTTCTTTTTTTTTACATGTTAACAGAACTATGTGGTATTTTCAGCCTTTAGCTTATAAAGGATACACTCCACTGTGATCATCTATTTTTACACCTAGGAAAACTGTGACTAGGAGGGAGAGGAGTTATTTAGGATACTTTCACCTTTGACTCCTCTCCTTTCAATTTAAAGCATTTCAGAGCTCCAAAAGCTGGTAATAGTATCCTACATGAGGAAGGCTCAGGGGAAAGAAACCTACAGTAGCACTCCAACCTGAACAGCCAACTGCAGTGTTCTGACTGGGGACACTGAATATTACCAGAGCTTTTAGTACAATCACACCAAGAGAGATAAAAGCCAGTAGCAGGAGCCCAGGAAATTGAGGTCAAGACCAATCAAGGCCTGAGCACCCCATCCAAGAGTGCAGGAGGAGGTAAATCCTTACCCTGGCACAGAGTCCCCTTTCAGGAACTGAGCCTGGAGATAAGAGTAAACAGAAGATACCATACACTAGGAAGAAATATTATCAGTCGTGCAATGCTTAAAATGAAGATCCAGAAGGAGAGAGTAACCACAATACAAGTACAAATAGAGCCTCACACACACACAAAAAAAGGTGTCCACAAGGACTGTAAGAGTAATGTGAAGAAATGAAGTAAGAGATAAAATATAAGAGCTCAGGAGGAAAACTTTGTAAGAAGAATAAATAGCTTTAAATAAAAGAAAGAAAATCTTACCTAAGCAATGAATTTCCTTTTTTTAAAAATGGAATGGAGGATTGGAATTGAATAATTTGCATGAGAGAACAAGAAATATTTGAAAAACATTAAAAGATGGAATGGACAATAAAAAAAAAATTTAAGGAAACTTTAAATTCAAACCACTCTCCTTAACTCAACTCTTCAGGTGGATTTTAAAAATCAGGTATCTACTATCAAAAATTGACCTATATAAAAACAAAGGGAAATAATTTAAGAATCATAAGACTCCCTGAAAAAAAAACATGAGCAAAGGGGGAAACAAGAGTAGATATATTTACTTTCTATCAAACATTTGAAAGACAATTCTAATATTACATAAACTTATCAAAAAATAAAGGATCCTACAAAATATTTTTCTATAATATGGTTTTCTATGATCATAGAAATCCCTTCTATGATGATCTTGATACCTAAATCAGGGATAAAAAAAAATAGTAGAAAAACAACCTCTAGACAAATATCCCTAAGGAATATTGACACAAAAATATTCAATAAAATATTGGCCAAAAAAAAGGAGGGGCTAGCAACATAGTTAAATGATTATACACTACAACCAGGTTGGATTTATAACAGAAATAGAGGGCTACTTTAATATTAGGAAAATTACAAATATAGCAGACCAAATTAATTAAAAACAATAAAAATAACATTATATTAATATCAAAAACATTTTTATGATATATCATATTTTTTGTTTTCAAAAATTAAAAAAGGAATAAATGGACCTATCCTTTCATGTAATAAATAAAATCTATCTAAAATTAAGGGTCAGCATTTTCTAATGGAAAAAAGCTAGAGGCCTTTCCTATAAGATCAGGGATAAAGCAAGAATATATATTATTACAACTTTAACTTCATATAATACTAGGAATGCTGTCTATAACAATAAAACAAGAAATTTAAAGAGTACACAAAGGCATGGGTAAATCAAAACGATCACTTTTGCAGATAATATGCTGGTCTACTTAGAGAATTTAGAGATTCAACTAAAAATTATTTGAAATAAATTTTAGCAAAGTTAGCAGAATATAAACTTATACAAATGATTAGTCTTTCTGCATATTACAAACAAAACTCAACAGAAAAAGGAAGAAAGAAAATTCCACTGAAAATAACTATATAACATGTGAAATATTTGGGAGTCCATATACCAAGATACATAGAGAAATTATATATAAATACAACTATAAAACCCTCTTTATAGAAACCAAGGCAAACCTAAACAATTGGAGAGATGTTAATTCCTCATTTTGGGGCATTTCCATTATGCTAAAAATGATAATACTTTTAAAATTAATTTGCTTATTCAGTGTCATACCAAACTAACAAAATGTTACTTTACTGACCTAGAAAAAAAGACTAATAAAATTCATCTGGAAGAATAAAAAAATCAAGAACCTCCAAGGAAATAATGAATAAAAATATGAAGGAAGTGGGCTAGCAGTACTTGGCAGTATTAAATTATGTTCAAATAAGTAATCGTTACAATCATTTGGTATTAATTTAGAAGTGGATCAGTGGAACATGTGAGGAACATGAGATCCAAAAGCAAACGAACATGGCAGCTAGATGGCAAAGTAGATAAAATACTGGGTCTGAACTCTGGAAAAACTGAGTTCAAATCTGGCCTCAGCTATTTATCATCTGTGTTACTCTGGGCTTCACTTGACCTGTTTGCCTTAATTTACTAAGCGGTAAAATGGGAATAATATCAACTACCTCCCAAGATTGTCGTGAGGATCAAATGAGATAATATTTGTAAAGCACTTGACACAGGTGCCTGGCACAAAGTAGGCACTATACATATGCTATTATTTCTATTATAGTTACTATTAATATTATTACTTTGTGTTTAATAAAAACAAAGTTTCTAAATATTGGGAAAAAGACTTACTATTCAACAAAAACTACTGGGAAAACTGGGGGGAAAGTCTGTCAGAAAGTAGAATTAGACAAACATATCACATCATAAAACACAAGGGGGGGCAGAGCCAAGATGGCAGAGTAGAAACAGCTCATCCAAGCCACTCTGCCCCCAGATTACCCCCAAACTATGTAAAAGGGGACTCTGAACAACTTCTGGAGCCCCAGCACCCACAGAACAACACAGAGAAGCTAACCTCCCACTGAGGACAGCCCAGCAGCGCTGCAGGAAGGACCAGTGCAGCACTCTGGGAGCCGGCAGCACGCAGAGCGCAGAGCGTGGGGAGCCAAGCAGAGCCCAGGTCCCCGTGAGCCAAGGTTTTAGCCCCAGGGAGGCAGGGCCAGCAGCCGGCTAGAGAGACCTTAGAACACCAGCAGCTGTGGCGACTCCAGAATTATCAACATAGACATGCCTAGGACAAAGTAAGAGGTTAGTGTCCTATGGACTTTGGGACCTGTATTTGGGGAATGCGTCAGCTTCCTCCCCTGGGGGCTAGAAGCTTCTGAGGAGACACGCCATTTTGTAGTTTTTCAGAGGCAGCTCCAGCTCCTGGCCTGAGAACTGTAGGGAGATCCAGCAATCAGTCTTGGGGGGTAATCGCTCTTGCTTTAACCTCCCTGGATCTGGATTGTGATCTAGGGTGGAAGTCGTGGGTGGGTTTACAGCTTGCCAGAAACGGAAGTTGCCCCCCACACGTTCGGGACGACAATTCCTCTATCTGGCCTTAAAGCCATAGCGTGGCAACAAGCCCAAAAGTCAGGTAATTAAGTGGCAACATGCCAAGGCAAAGGAAACAGAAAAATGCAACCCTAGACTCATTTTGGGGGCATAGAGCGGGAAAAGGACTATGAGGTCAGAAGTCCTGCTCCAAAAGCCCCAGGGGAAAATATGAGCGGGTTGCAGGCCATAGAGGACCTTAAGAAAGACTTTAAAAATCAAATAAGAGAAGTGGAGGAAAAATTGGAAAGAGAAATGAGAAGGATGCAGGAAAAGTATGAAATAAGGGTCAACAGCCTGATTGAGGAAAACAACACCTTAAAAAATAGACTAACTCAAATGGCAAAGGAGGCCCAAAAGGGCAATGAGGAGAAGAATGCCTTAAAAAGTCGAATTTGCCAGATGGAAAAAGAATCTCAAAAGTTCACTGAGGAGATTCATTCCTTCAGAGTTAGACTGGAGCAAATGGAAGCTAATGACTTTATGAGAAATCAAGATGCTGTTAAGCAGATCCAAACAAATGAAAGATTAGAAGGCAATGTGAAATATCTCATGGGAAAAACCACTGACCTGGAAAATAGATCCAGGAGAGACAATTTAAAAATTATTGGACTACCTGAAAGCCATGATCAAAGAAAGAACCTAGAAATCACCCTTCAAGAAATTCTCAAGGAAAATTGCCCTGAGGTTTTAGATCCAGAGGGCAAAATAGAGGTTGAAAGAATCCACAGATCACCTCCTGAAAAAGATCCCAAAAAGAAAACTCCCAGGAATATTATAGCCAGGTTCCAGAATCCCCAGATCAAGGAGAAAATACTACAAGCAGCCAGGAAGAAACAATTTCAATATTGTGGAAACACAATCAGAATAGCTCAGGACCTGGCAGCTTCTACACTGAGGGATTGAAGGGCATGGAATATGATATTCCAGAGGGCAAAAGAACTGGGAATGAACCCAAGGGTCACCTACCCAGCAAAACTGAGTATTTTGTTTCAGGGGAAAATATGGTCATTCAGTGGAATAGAGGACTTTCAAGCATTCTTGAGGAAAAAACCAGAATTGAATAGAAAATTTGACATCCAGACAAAAGAAGCAAGAGATGCCTGAGAAGGTAATCAGGGAAAAGAAATCAAAAGGAACTTAACAAAGTTGAACTATTTACATTCTTATATGGAAAAGCAATAACTGTGACTGATGATATCTTTCTCATTATGAAAATAATGGAAGAAGGGTGTGTGGTCATAAGAATACATAAGTGAATATGTATGTATATGGTTACAGTTATATATGGATAGAGGGCATAGGTTGAATATGTTGGGAAGGGAGAGAGAGGAAAGTGGCAAGAGGAGATGGGGAGAGACAGGGTAGGGTAAACTGTCTCATGTAGAAGAAGCAAGGGGAAGTGGTTGCAAGGGAGGGGGAGAATAGGAAGGGAAAAAAAAGGCAAATCCACATTCTCATTGAATTTGGTTCAGGGAGAGAATGACATACATACTAAATGGGATATCTCAACCTGCAGCAGAATAGGGGGAAGGGGGATGAGAGGAGGGATGATGAATGGGAGGGCATCCTTGGGGGGAGGGGAGGTTGGAAGTACCCACTATAGAAGAGGGACAGGATCATGTAGGGAATGGACCAGGTGGGGGGTGGGATGAGTGGGAGGGAATTATAAGCAGCCTTGTACAATATATCTACTATGATAATGTTTTGCATAGCTAGACATGTATAACATATACTGAATTACTTATCTCCCCAGAGGGAATGGGTGACAAGGGAGGAAGGAAATGGATCTGAAATTCGAGGTCTTAACATTAAATGTTTCAAATATATATAAATACTATTATTAATACTCTTTTGCTTGTAATTGGGAGATAAGATGTGCAGGCATTGGGACACAAAGATTCACCTTCCTCTAATGGAAAAGTAGAAGGGGGTATGGGAGAAGGTATGGGAGAGAGCAGATTGGAGGAAGCGATATCTTGTGGGACTGCTATTCTGGGAGGTTGGGTAGGGGAATAACTGGGGGGAAATGATTGTAACTCAAAATCTGGCGGAAATGAATGATGTAAAACAGAAGTTAATAAAGCATTTGTTTAAAAAAAATAAGTTAAAAAAAAAACCACAATGAAGTCCAAATAGATATTTAAACTAAACATAAAATGTCACATCATGGGGGTGGCTAGGTGGCACAGTGAGTAGAGCACTGGCTCTGGATTCAGAAGGATCTGAGTTTGGATCTGACCTTAGACACTTCACACACACAAACAAAAACCTAGTCATGGACCTTGGGCAAGTTACTTAACAACAGTTGCCCTCCAAAAAGCAAAAAAAAAAAAAAGTCACATCATAAATAAATTAGAAAACAATATAAAGAGATATTTTTCACATCTATACATAGGGAAAGTTGATGAAATAAATCAACAGACAAGATCTTAGAAGATTACAATGGACGATGTTGACTACATAAAATTTAGAAGCTTTTGCATAGTCAAAATCAGTGTAGCCAAACTCAGATGTAAACAATTAACTGGGGGGAAAACTTTGCAGGAAGTTTCTTTGATAAAGATCTGATATCAAGAAATATAGGGACTGATTCATATATATAAGAACAAATAATACCACTACTTGGCATATACCTTTAAAGAGATCAAAGAGAGGAGAAAAACCCATATATACAAAAATATTCAGTTACACTTTTTGTTTTGGTAAAGAAATGAAAACAAAGGTAGTGCCTATCAAATGGGAACTGGATAAATAAATTATGGTTAATAATAAATAGCTAACATTTATATAGCACTTGCTATATGTTAGGCATTATATACTAAGTTTCTTACAATTATTATCTCATTTAATCCCCACAACAACCCTGAGAGGTAGATGCTATGATTATCTTCATTTTATAGATTAGGAAACTGAGGCAAACAGAAGTTTACTGCTTTGCCCAGCTAGTTTGGTGTCTGTAATGGAAATGCAGATTTAAAGATCTTCCCTGCCCCTAGCTTAAGTGCACCTGAAGCCTGTGGTGGGAGGCTTATTTTTCAGGAAAGCCCACACCTTGATACTTTGTGATTGGGCAGTGGGTCAAGAAGTTTGTTACATTCTCTGAGCCAGGAGAAGGCTATATAAACCCTGATGGGAGGCTTTGCTTTGGGGCTCACTTTGAGAAGTGATTTGTGATTTGACCAGATGAGACTCTGGGCAGCCGTTGAGAGCCCCCTTGCTTTGAAAACCCAGATGTTGATGCTTCCCTCTCTGGTAACTATGATTTGGTATTGATATAATGGTTGGACAGTTTGGAAGCCTGTCTGTTTGATCTGTCTGTATATTCTGAATTTCGGGGTGCTGACCTTTTCCCCGTGAACTAGGTAATATATATTTGTTTGATTAAAGTGAGCTTGTTAACTGATTTTGAGGTGCTTTCCTTTACGAAAGCAGATCTAAAGAACCTGTGTTGGCAGCCACTCTGGGGATGCTGGGCTGCTTGCTGCTACAGTGTCTGAGTTCACATTTGAATTGAATATAATGAAATATTATTGTTCTGTAAGAAATGATGAAAAAGACATATTCAGAGAAACCTGGGAAAATTTATGTGAACTGATAAATAAACAACAGAATCAGATGGCTAACTTAAACAATGACCATAATATTGTAAAGAAAAACAATTTTGAAATACTTAAGAGCTTTGCTTACCATCTCTTGATAGAGAAGTAATTAGTGGTCCCTGTCCTTACTGCTTTAATAGTGGTATTAAATGACTATCCTTAGTCATTTTTTCAGTTGCCACAAAACAGTTGTAATTGATTTGGAACAACATTGTCACTAAAGCATCCAGTGTAATAGATATAATTAGATTATTGCTCATATCTGTTAAGCAAGATAACAGAAAGACATACTGTATGCCTTATCTTAACTCAGAGCATTAAAAATTTAGCATAGATCAAGTACCAAGCAACTCCAAATTATTTCACACTTATGGTCTCTTTGGGTTCCATATAAATGTGTATTTCATTACAGTCAGGAAATTTAGAAGGGCCAAGGGGCTTGAAATCTGTTTGTTTTTTTCCCTTCACTCCAAGTAATCCTTATTGGCACAGAATACCCTCGTGTTTCAGTAAAAATTTATTTAATTTTTAGAAGTTGGCAGAGGAGGCACTTTGTGTTAAGGAGAAGATGCTTATTGAATTATATGAGCTGAAGTGCTATTCTCTGTTGCAATAAAATGATTCCACCCAGTCGTGCCTGAGCAACCATGTCCTAGACTTGGCTGAGGAATGGACTCTCTCTGTTGGGTTATGACTAGGAAAGCTATACAGAATGCTCACTTTGGCTATCCTAATATTTTTTTATCTTCCACTTATTAATTAAACTATTTAGTTGCTATCTAGACAGCTTATAAGTAGAGACATATACCATCCCTCTAGCTTACCTAGTATAATTGGTATGTCAGGGGGTATAGTATATTAAATCCCTAAAAGGTTATCTCACTCTTCTCGCCAAGGTTTACTTTAATATTGTAAATGGTGTAGTTCCTCCTTTCAATAATTCAGCATGCAACCAAACTTCCTTCCCCCAACCTCCCACTTACTAGTCAATTTAGAATGTTGTTGTGACTACCTAAGACATACCTAGTGAAATGTGTCATGCCAGTTTTATTCTACCACAATAAAAGTCCTGCCAAAATTATTTTCTTCACATTTAATCAGATGCTTAAATGTAAATTTTTGTATAATTTGTATTATTTTGTATAATTATTTTCCTCTACTTGATCTTGTACCTAAAATAACTGGTGATACAATAATCAATATATCAGTGTATTGATTGTATTAATATATTAATTATATAATTAATGATATTTATTTGGGGACAGCTAGGTGGTGAAGTGGATAGAGTACCAGGTCTAGAATCAGGAAAACTCATATTTCTGAGGTTCAATCTGGCCTCAGACATTTACTAGTTGTGTGACCCTGAGCAAGTCACTTAACCTTGTTTGCCTCAGTTTCCTTTTCTGTAAAATGAGCTAGAAAAAGAACTGGCAAACCACTCTAGTATCTTTGCCAAGAAAACTCCAAATGGAGTCACAAAGAGTCAGATATAACTGAAAAACAATAATTTCTTTATTTTAGAAAAACATCAAAAGACTTTCAGGAAATAATAAAGAGTGAAATGAGCAGAGCCAAGAGAAAATTATATATAGTAACAGCAATATTGTTCTAAGAACAACTATTAATGACAGTTATTTTGAGTATTATAAATATTCAAGTCTACTACAAAGGACCTATGAAGGAAAATGTTATCCACTGACAAATGGAAGTATGTATAGTATGATTTTTCTTTTGAAGCAATTGGAGTTATGTGACTTGCCCAGAGTCACATAGCTAATAAGTGTCTGAGGCTGAATTTGAACTTCTGACTGCAGGGCCTATACTCTATCCACTGTACCACCTAGCTGTCTAGTATCTCTCTCTCTCTCTCTCTCTCTCTCTCTCTCTCTCTCTCTCTCTCTCTCTCTCTCTCTCACACACACACACACACACACACACACACACACACACACACACACACACACACATCTGTGAATAATAGTGGCCTTCTCTAATGCAGGGTAGAGAAGAAGGGAGAAAAAAAGTATACAGCAGAGAACAAAAGAAAACTCAGAAGGAAGCATAGAAAAGCAGGGTTGCTTTAAAAATGATGCCTAATGTTTATATTGCATAGTTTTTTTTTTAAAAAAAGTAAACAGGGTGAAATGTAGGTTCATATTGAATCCTCTGTGCTGTGCTGAGGAAAGGTTGTTTTTTTTATTTAAGTTCAAAATGATTTATTTTCCAAAAAAAGATGGATTTGGTTCAAGAAGAAGTAGACAGCTGGTACAGTGGGTAGAACACAGGGGTCAGAAAGATCTGGGTTTGAATCCTGCCTCAAACACTTAGTATGTGACCCTGGGCAAGCTTTTAACCTCTCTGTGTTTTAGTTTCCTTATCTGGAAATGGGAATAATAAGAGCAACTACCTTAGAGGGTTGTTGTGAGAATCAAATGAGTTTATATATATAATATGTTGCAAACCTCAAAATGCTATGTTAGTTATTATTATTATTATTACTAAAACTTTACAATTGTGAATAGAGGTAAAGGACAAAAAGGATGTGTGTTGACTAGATCTGTGGTTTAATTGGTGTAGAGAACTTCTGATGAGTAATTTTCTCTAATGCATATAAATACCATCTCCCATCTCTGCAACTTAAAAATCTTAGAGCCTTGTCTAAAGAACAAAGAAGGTAGTTGCCTTGCCAAGAATCACACAGTCAGTATGTGTCAGAGGTAGACTTGTTCCCAAGAACCCATGTCTTACTGTCTCAAAAGTCAGCCATCTTCATCACCTGACCTCTTCATATACCCACCAGTGCATAAATATAAGCCTGGATATATATGCACAGATATATTCATAATAGCACTTTTGAGAAAAAATTTCTAGAAACAAAGTTAGTGACCATAAGTTAGGAGAGAGTTGAATATAGTGTGTTAAATGACTATGATGGGATATTATTGCATCATAAGAAACATAGAATATGAGGGAATTCTGAGTAACAGGGGAAAACTTAAATGAACTGATGAGGGTGAAGTAAGTAGAACCAGGAGAAGAACATATACAATGGCTATAAGTATATAAATGAGTATATAAATCTTGACCCTGAAGAAGAAATAGGAAAACATTCTTTTCTTTTTAGTAGAGAAGTGCCTATAACCATGGAATATTGCCTGTACTACCAGAAGAGGTCACTGTGTCAGTGAGTTTTGCTTAATTGTTTTTCTTTGTTATAAAAGATGAGTGGGAATTAGAATATGTAGAAATAATTTTGATATAAAAACAAAGGATTTAATTAAACATACTCTTAAATATCATTGACTTTTATACATCCTGATTCAAATTCATTAGGATCTTTCCTTCTTCATAGCACCTTCTAAATGAGACCCAAAAAACCTCAAAAGAGTTCCATTTAACTATCTACCACTGATTATAAACGCCCCCCCCAAAAAAGATGAATAAGTAGATAAATGAAAAATGTCAGTTATCCAGACTTTGACATTCATTTGGATGGATATGTCATCAACATTTCTCATCAGAATATATATTTTAGAAAAACTACAAATGGATAATGAGCTGGGCCCACTACTGAATAAGAGGAAAAAAATGAGTGGGTTAGATTACATCCAAGAAATATCACCAAATTCTGGGTCAGGTCAGCAATAAGATGGAGGACTGGGCATTTTATCTGTTCTCCATGACCCCTCAAACCTCTCTAAAACTAAAATTATGCACCAAAGACAAAGCAACTTCAGCTGTCTCCATGATCTAGGAGACCTAAAATCCAAAAGAAGATTTAAATTAAACAAACCCATAAGTTGATGCTCACTAACCCTAAGCTCAATCAGCACCCCTTCTCTACCTCCCACATTACCAGGAGTGAGGCTACACTAGAATACCTAAGGACCCAATACAGGCTTCTAACAAAGCTCACTCTCACACCCCAGTCTTCCCTACCCCTTTCCAGTGCCATGTCGACCAGGCTGCAGAAATTTGCCCTCACTTTGACAGTTATCCAAATAATCTCATAGCATCAATGCTACAAACCTTTGAACTTCCATTGCCAGGAAGAACAACCCTGTAGCATGAGCAGAGTCAGAACTGGGCCAGCAACCCCATAAAACCAGCAAAAGCAGGGGTAGACAACCCTGTAGCACCAGAACTGCAAAGCTCCAGTGTTGAGCCAAAGAGGTAAAGAACAAAGGGATCAGGACAAGACACCAGAAGAGGATACTATGTTGGTTGTTGTCATTCATTCTTGATAAGGACCAAAATGACATCACTGTGTTAGTCAAGGTACACTGTGGCTGATCAGACTAATATGAGTTTAGAATCCTCTACTACAGGTTGGGTACAAATAGTCTAGATGAACATTTGAAGTGGAGATGTCTTTAAATTTGCTCATCTCATATTTCTTTAAAGCTACTGTAATTCTTCTTTGCTCACAGAGTATAGCACAGCACCTTCTTTGATGTGGACACAGCATGCTAGGCAGTCCTTGCCAGTGTTTCTCATGTCATATAATAGATTCCAAAGTTCTTCAGACAAAGCTTGAGAATGTCCTTATATCACCTCTTCTGATATCCACGTGAGTGTTTGCCTTGTGTGAGTTCTCCATAAAGTAAGTCTTTTAGGCAAGTGTATATTTGACATTTGAACAACGTGGGCAGCCGATCAGAGTTGTGCTCCATGTAATAGAGTTTGAACACTTGGCAATTTAGCTACGAGAAAACGCCTCAGGGTTCAGTACCTTATCTTGCCAGGTGATCTTCAGAATCTTCCTAACACAGTCCAAATGGAAGCAATTTGGTTTCTTGGCATGGCACTGGTATACTCTCAGACCTTCAGTTTGGGAGACAGTCTAATACCTCTTCTTTCCACACTTACATCTGGAGACTCCCAAACACTGAATTAGATCTGGCAATGCATATGTCAACCTCATCATCTATGCTGTATATCCCTAGAAAGTATACTGCCAAGGTAAGTGAACTTATCCACAATATTCAAAATGTCTCCATTTGCTGTAATTGATGGTTCCATGTATGAATGGTATGGTGCTGGCTGGTGGAGAACCTGTGTCTTCTTAGTCTTAATTGTTAGGCCAAAATTAGCACAAGCAACAGAGAATCAATATATGTTTTGTTGCATCTCAGCCTCAGAAGCTGCATTGAGTGCACAATCACCTGCAAACAAAAACCATGCACTAACTCTCCCTCTACTTTAGTCTTGGTTTGTAACTTTTGCAAGTTAAATAATTTACTATCAGTGTAGTAGCTGACCTTGATACTGTTTTCATCTTCATTGAAGGCATCAGACAATATTGCTGAAAATCTCATGCTAAAAAGCATGGGAGCAACCACACAGCCTTGCTTCCCTCCATCAGTGACTGGGAAAGTGTGAGGGCATCATTCATTATCCAGAACCTATGCAAGCATGAAATTGACATACAATACTGATAAATTTCAGGCAACCAAATTTTGACATAATTTTCCACAATCCCTCACAACTGACCATTATCAAAGGCCTTGGTCAGATAAAAAAACAGTGCATCCAGACCTCTGTTATGCTCCTGGCATTTCTCCTGAAGTTGTCAAGCAGCAAACAGCATATCAGCTATATTCCTCAGCCCTTTCTGAAATCGCCCTGGCTCTTGGGTAAATGATCATCTACCATGTGAAGGATCAGTCTATTAAGGAAAAGTCTGGAAAAATCTTGGCAACAATGACTAAGAGAGAGACCTCCCTCCCCCGATTTAATTGTTAATACTATGTGAAGGGGGAAAGGAAGGGAGGACTTTGCAGCACTTCTCTAAATCTGAAGGACTCTTCCAGCTGGACAGCATCCAGCTGGGGCCATTTTTGTCCACCCAAAAATCACTTTGGGCAGATACCCAGTCTGGTGAACTATGAATTGGCCAGTATGAGAGGAGGGAGAGGAGTTTTGAGAACCAGCCCCCACTAAACCACAGTTGCAGGTGAAAGTGAGCAATAAAGGAAACAAGGAGGGGAAGAGACTGAAATTACCAAAGATTTTAGGAAGTAGTAAACTCAATGACCTTGAAGATAAATGTAACAAACAATGACAGCAACAGCAACAACAAAATGACAGCAGAAGACCAATAACAGACATTTTCTAAATGTACACAAGAAGACAGCAGTAAAGGTGGAAATCTGATAGAGGTAATAGTGAAGAGGCAGACAAGGGAATTAGAGACAAAACCTGGTGACACTCTGGTGAATTAATGTTTTGTTCTTGTACAACTACATTACAACATGGGTGGGTGCATGAATCAGGGTAAGGGGTTAGAGAGGAGTGTGTGATGTGCCAGGGTTAAGAAATGTCTCCATGCTTTTAATAATCCTACACTTCTCCAAGAAACAAAATTCTAACATTCTTCCAGTGATTTTATGTTATTACAAATGATAAAAAACCACAATTTCTCACAACTCCCCCCCCCCAGAAGTCAATAAAGAGATGCATGGTGAATAGAAATACGTTGCAGTAAACTATGAACAATGATTTGTGAATCACAGAATGGAAGAATTTTACAGCTAGAAGGTATCTCAGTATCCATCTAGCTTATAGGTTCCCAAAGTGGGTGATACCACTCCCTCAGAGGTGCTGGAATGATCCAGGGGGCAGTAACAGCCTCAGGTACAACTGGGGAGCATTGAAAAATAAGGGGGCAGTGAAAGCATAAGGAAAGAAGAGAAAAAAATTTTGAAGAATCATTCATACATGTTGCATCTGTTGTGGAACAGAGTTAAAGTCATAGTGGTTACAGTATTTTCCAAATAAACACACAAAATGCAAGTTATAACCAGTTAGTGATCAAGTCTGCCAAAAGGTCTTAATAAGCAAATGTTGTCAGATGAACATGTTGCACATTATCAGGAAGTCCAGCATGTATTGGCAGGAATATGTGAATGTAATGATTTGTTTACAATATGATACTTATAGAATTACATGACACAATATTGCATCATCAAAATTTCAATGCCGGAAAGACCCCACAAATTTGTAATAAATTATTAAATTTAAGATGTCGTTTTTAAAAAAACATTTTTATATTTTTTTGAAATGACTCATTTCAAAAAAAAACTGTTAAAGGGTTAAAGAAAGTAGATTTTCAAGGGGGCGCTGGGTAATTTTTTTTTTTTTTTGCTTTTTGAAGGGGAGAAACCAGGGCAGTTGGGGTTAAGTGACTTGCCCAAGGTCACACGGCTAGTAAATGTTAAGTGTCTGAAGCTGAATTTGAACTCAGGTCCTCCTGACTCCAGGACCAGTGCTCTATTCTCTGTGCCACCTAGGTGCCACCAAATAATTTTTTTTTTAAAGGAAGCAGTAGGCCATATAAGTTTTGGAATCCCTGATCTAGTTTAACCTACACCCCAAATAAATCACCACATTAATATCCAAGTCAAGTGGTCATTTATCCTTTGCTTAAAAAACTACAGTGTAGGAAAAACTATCCTCTCCTGAGGGTACCAATCTTGTTTCCATACAACCATAATTGTTGAGAAGGTTGTTTTTTTTCCCCACTTATAGGATTATGTATCTAAAGTTGGAAATGACTTCAGAAATCATCTAGTAGAATCCCTTCTTTTTTTTTTAAAGCAATTGGGGTTAAGTAACTTGCTCAAGGTTACACGGCTAGTCATTATTTATGTGTGGGTGCTCATTTTCTGAGGCCAGATTTGATCTCTTGTCATCCCAACTCCGAGGCCGGAGCTCTTACTCACTGCGCCACCTAGCCACCCCTTTAGGGTAATTGGGGTTAAGTAACTTGCCCAAGGTTACACGGCTAGGTTTTTGTTTGTGTGGGTTAAGTGTCTGAGGCCGG
The DNA here is from genome assembly GCA_011680675.1 of Gymnobelideus leadbeateri. Taxonomy (NCBI): domain Eukaryota; kingdom Metazoa; phylum Chordata; class Mammalia; order Diprotodontia; family Petauridae; genus Gymnobelideus; species Gymnobelideus leadbeateri. The sequence goes on from WOXC01011425.1 coordinate 86,737, forward strand.
CTCCGAACTCAGGTCTTTCTGACTCCAGGGCCAGCGCTCTATTCACTGCGCCACCTAGCCGCCCCGAATCCCTTCTTTTTACAGATGAAGAAAGTGAGGCCCAGGGAGACTGTGACTTGTCCAAAGTCACACAAGTGGTAAAGAGAAGAGTTGCTATTTGGACCCAGGAACAAGGTTAAAATTTGACATGGCTTTAAAGGGTTTTCAGACTTTGGGGAGCAGATTTTTTTGTTGCAGGGGGTTTTCTCAGCACTCGCTGAAATCACATCTTGCATGTAGTCACCTTTTATGTTAACCCAGAAGTCCAGCCCTAATCCCATGGAATTTGAAAAATAGGCAGCAACACATTTTGACACCATTGGCAATAGTCTACAGGAATTCATTTGCTCTTTAAGGCTGAGAAGTTAAGATACACAAGGAACATGAGGAGGAACAAAGTGCTTTTTTCCCTGCTGCAATCATCTAGATTTCAGAAATGCTTCCCCACTGACTAGAGATTTTTATCAAATTTCAGCTAAAAAAAAAGTCCTGCAGAGTTGGCAAAAAGCTACATCTACAAGGAGAAAAAAAAATATAGCTTCTCTGTGCCATCTGTCATATGAACAGCCACAAACTGGCTTTCTCTGGGTGAATGCACATACATACTCATAAAGTACAGGAGGAAAGAAATTATGAAAAGTGTTCCACATTGGCTTGTTAACAATAATAACAAAATACATTTATATAACACTTTACAATTCAAAATGTTAAGCCTTTAAGTGCCTATTATGTGTCAGCCTCTGTATTAAGCACAGTGGATACCAAAACAGCAAAGAATAGTCTCTGTTCTCAAAGGACTCAGTCTAAAACTGGGAGACAACATGTAAACAATTACATACAAACAGGATTTATACAGGTTGTATTGGAAATAATCAACAGAGGAAAGTACTAACAATAAGGGGGAATTGGAAAACCTTGTAGAAAGTAGAATTTTAGCTGGGACTTGAAGGAAGCCAGGAAAACCAGAAGACAAACAAAAGGAGGGAGAGAACTCCAGACTTGAGGGACAGCCAGATCCTAGAGTATACGCAGAAGAGGAATAAAGCATAAGAAGGTGGGAAAAACAGGAAGGGTCTAGGGTAGAAGCCAAAGAGGAGGGTTTATATTTGATGTTTAGGTGAAACGGAACAAGAGGAGTTGGGTGGGAGGGGTAACATGGTCAATTTTGTGTTTCAGGAAGATCAATTTGTCTGAGTGGAGAATAGCTGAAAGGGAGGCAATATCTGTGGCAGGGAGACCAATCAGAAGGTTGTGGCAATAGTCTAGGAATGAGGTGATGAGGACTCATACCAGAGGGGTGGCAGTATCAGAGGATAGGAAGGGGGCATATTTAAGAGGTGTTACAAAGGTAGAAATGACAGGATTTGACTTGTCCACTGTTTGGATATGGATATTAGAGAGAGTAAGGAGTCATGGATGATCCCTATGTTACAACAGCCAAAAAATACTGCCCTTTCTCCTACCATAACCTTGGTTGTATTGTCCATATATTGGACATACATTTAGATATTTCCAGGATGTCTCTTCAATAGAACATAATATCCTCAAGAACAAGGACAGTGTAATTTTTGTCTTTGTATCTCTCTACAAAGTGCTTTGAACATGGTAGTCACTTAATAAATGCTCAGTGACTGTTTCAAAAATAGATGGATTAATTACCTCTTTCTATAGCTTCCTAGGGAGACTAGGAGAGAGAATAATATGCATATATAATATTACCTTTTAAAAAACCATTGCCCTATCTGACTCTGTGGAGTTTTGATAATAAGAAAAATCTGAATTTTTAATTCAACATTTGTAGTCTAGGATCCTCCTATTGTCTAGGATTGGAAAAGAAACATAGCGTTACACAAATCTTTATACCAGATAAGTCCCCGGCATCCAATAAGAAGTCATTTAGCAGTGGTCAGGGATGTACTGTAGTTACATGAAGGGAAAATATCATATAATGAGGCAGCCAAGAAAGGCAGAATTCCAGAGTATAGGTGATTACAAAATTCTCATTACAATTGGCATAGAAAACCACATAGCTGCCAAATGGATCCCATATGGGGTTATGGGTGGTCTTCAGGAACTAGATGGATTATTGAAAAATTCAACATTTACAGCAGCAGAGTGAAGAGGAAGTGCCAAATTAGCCTTGAAATAATCTGCATTCACCCGTTGACTTTGCCCAGTGCCAAGTAGATTGACAAATTATACCTTCAAAAAGATACTGCTAATGAATACATATGATTGGTACTTTTGTTTTCTTTAGCTTTCATAAGTTACAAACATAGGACTTTTCTTTTATACTTTCAAATGTAGAATAAAGAAATTTGCAAAAAGAAAAAAAATAATGGAATTTATGGAACTTCCCTGATGGTGTAAAGGTCAGTTTTCAATGCCAGCTTTTTGTTCAGAAAACCATGATTCAACAGAGAAATTCTGCTTCCTAACCACAATAACAAGAGTTATGTTAGCATAAACCCTCCCTTCTAGAACATGAATGTGGAAAAACAAAACAGTAATCATACATTTCGGTAGCATTTTTCAATTAAAAGCTACAAATGTGATTTTATTTGATCCTCACAACAGTGCTGTGAGATGGCTGGTATAAACATAGTTATCTGCATTTTATTAATTAGAAGACTGAGCATCAATATCACACAGCTCACAATGGCAGAGCCAGGATTTAGGGAGGGGGCAGCTATGTGGTGCAGTAGATAGAGTGCTGGGCCTAAAGTCAGGATAGACCCTGAGTTCTAATCCAGCCTCAGACACTTACTAGTTGTGTGACCTTGGACAAGTCACTTAAATTCTGTTTGCTTTAAGTTTCCTCATCTATAAAATGGGTATAATAGCACCTACTTTTCAGGGTTGTTGTTAGGATCAAATGAGATGATTTTAAAGTGCTTAGCATAGTGCCTGGCACAGAATAAGTGCTATATAAATGTTTAGGCATTGTTGTTATTATTCAGGCCCATTCTCATTCCAAATTTGCAGCATAACAAGCTGCTTCTATTTGCTTTTATTTGTGGAAATATTTGTTTTCAAAAATGTACTAAGGTTCCCCCCCCCAAAAAAAAACCTACCCCAAATAGTTTTATTAAACTTAGGCAAGTTTGGCATGATGGTGTCAATAGCTATCAATAGATGGTGGTCACCTTTGGTACCTGGTCACAAAATTGAGGGTAGGAAGGGAATACATAAATTCTTTTTTTAACAGTAGCTAGATACATGAGGTAGGAGGCAACTGTCACTATGACATTTTAGAATGTGTTATTAATATCTGATATCCACTTTTTTCTTTTTCTTTTTTTAAATTTTAAAATAACATTTTATTTTCCCTAATTGAGGGACAGCCAGATCCTAGAGTATATGTATATAATATTTTTTTTAACATTTTTTAAATGCTGAGTTCCAAATTTTCTCTCTCCTCCTTTACTGTCTCCCACCCTGAAATGGTAAGCAATTTGATATAAACTATATGTTCAGTCATGCAAAACATATTACCATATTAGTCATGTTGCGAAAACCCAAAGGAAAAAAAAAACAGAATCAAAAAATACTGTAACTGAAAAATATTATGCTTTAATATGCATTCAGACTCCATCAGCTCTTTCTCTGGAGGTGGATAGAATTTTTCATCATGAGCTCTTTGGAATTATAGTGGATCACTCTATTGCTGAGAATAGCTAAGTCATTCACAATTGATCATCATTCAGTATTGCTGTTATTGTGTATAATGTTCTCTTGGTTCTGCCCTATGCACTTTGCATCAGTTTATATAAATTTTTATAGTCTTTTTTGAAATAATCCTATTTATCATTTCTGATAGCATAGTAATATTCCATTATAATCATATACCACAGTTTTGTTCAGTCATTCCCCAATTGATGGGAATTCCCTCAATTTCCAGTTTTTTGTCATTAGAAAAAGAACTTATAAATATTTTGTGCATAGTGATATTCACTTTTGAATTGGATTTTTAAATGAAAGAAGAAAGACAATCTGAGAGACAGAGACATTGTATGATACAATTCACTTAACTGACACTATTATGTTTCCCAATGATGAGCTTATTACAGGTTTATACATCTTTGTAATAATAATGCTTCTACACATCAGTGATCTCTGATTTCATTGGTGTGGATGCTTCTCTTTTGCCACAGAAAATCACAGCCCTTCCACATCTTCATGAGTTGTTGTGGTTAAAAACACACCACTTATAGTTCAATCTTCCAATGATGAGCCTCAGAGCTTTGCTAAATGAAGTCTGTGGATGACAGGCTTGCAGCCTCATTGTTGAGCTCTATTCAAAACTTCTCCAGCTTGGTAGGACTTTCTAGAGTTTGCTTTTTGCTGGCATAGGTCATCAAGGTCATCCTTAGGGAGACTCTCCAACATGGCATTAAAGCTAGGTATGATGACTATGCCACTATGTGAAACCTTATTCCAAAATTACCTCATAAAATATTTTTTCATTCAATTTACACAATGTAACACCCTCAGGAAATTTGCAGGAATTTTGAGACCCAAAAAGCATGATATATTCTTCCAAATCTCTTCATTTATTCATTTAACAAACTGACTCAATTGTTATGCATAAGACTTATAGAGATATCTATTAGAATTTCTAGTATTATAACAAATATATAGACAGACCTTATATTAATGGAGGTTACATTCTAAAAAGGAGGAAAGAAATGTAACAAATACCTAAGCTACAATGGAGGGGTTTCTGAGTGATTTTGAGTGTGTTAAGCGACTGCTTTGATGACTCAAGGGAATACTTCAGTAGAGATCAATTTCAGGGGTGTCATTTGGTCAGGGAAGCCTTCATGAAGGATGTGGCACCTTAACTGGGACTTTGAGGAACAGAAGGATTTCAACAGACAAATATGATGGAAGAGGGAGAGAACATTCCAAAAATATAGGACAATGTAGAGAAAAACATATACATGGAAAGGGCAAGATAAGAATAAGAGATGGAGAATTATCCAGTTTGACTGCAACATTGATTTGTGAAGAGGAGTCATAAGAGAGAAGGCTAGAAAGGTATGTTGGAGCTTAATTGCAGATGCTTCTAATTTATTTGGTTATCAACAGGAAACCTTGGGAGAACTTTTTTTTAGTAGAAGAATGATAAGAAAATGCATTAGGAGATTATTTGAAATGTTACCCACCTCCGATGACTGTCACTTCTCCCCAGGACCTCTACCGCTTGGAGACGAGTATGCCGCGTGGAAGCAGGAGCTGGACATACTGGGTGCCCCCCCCCCAGCCAGTCGGGCGCCCCCAGTGAGAGCTGCACCACCACCAGCAGCTCATCCTCCAGCAGCAGTACCACCATCTGCAGTTGCCCCTCCTGCTGCTGCCCCAAGCAGCCGGGTTTAATGGCCCAAATGGCTACCACCGCAGCCGGGGTGGCAGTGTGTTCGGCTGTTGGCCACACCATTGGTCATGCCATTACAAGTTGCTTTGGTGGTGGGAGCAATGCTGAGCCTGCAAGGCCTGATATCACCTACCAGGGAGCCCAGCCAGCCTACCAGCAGCAGCAGTAGCAATTTGGTGCCTGCCACTACGAGATGAAGCAGTTCTTAGAGTGTGCCCAGAACCAGGGAGACCCCAAGCTCTGTGAGGGCTTTAGTGAGGTGCTGAAGCAGTGCAGGTTTGCAAATGGATTAGCCTAATTGAGACCTTCAAAAGGAAGAAATGGAAAAATCAACTCTGAAGACCAATCTAATTTGGCATAATGCATAATTAGTAGTGAAATGATAAAGAAAACTGAGACCACCAATACTTTGGTTTTTTGTCTATTTGTCACTAATATCTTTATTTCAGAACATCCTTCAAGGGGGAGAAAGCTGTTCCCCACTGTGGAGATAACATGAGATAATATAAAATGTTGGGAGGAGGCAGATGCTTGTGTGGTCTCTCATCAAAATGAATGCTTGTGATGTAAGCTCTTAAAATAAAGTTTATTTCCTCCAGGGGAAAAAAAAAAGAAAAGAAATGTTACCCACCTCCACATTGAGAGGTGATGGATTCAGAGTGCAGAATGAGACTTTTTTTTTTACATAGCCATGCAGAAATGTGTTTGTTTCCTATAAATGTTTGTAAAAAAAAATGTGGTTTTCTTGCTTTCTCACAGGGGTTGGGGGGAGGGTTGTAAAGTGGAGGGGGGGGAAGGGAAAGATTAAAAGGCAGAGAATACAGACCCCCCCAAAATCATGTATTTTTAAAAAATGTTACAAAGAAAAGAAAATTACTAGGGCTGTAGTGAGAAGTATGGCTTATGGCTAAACATGAGCAGACCAGTTAAGAAGTTATTACAACAATTAAGGTTAAAAAAAAAGATGATTACTTGCATAAGGATATTTATAGTGGGACTGGAAAGGGGAATAAATATAGAATAGCGGTGTCAAACAAATAAAAATGGGAGCCACTAAACCATATATAAAGATCCCTGTGGGCACGTATTGGCTTAGAAAACTACATATTAACACTATCTATGTTTTATTATATTTTAATTCTATTAAATACTTACCAATTACATTTTAATATGGTTCTGGCCATACAGGAAGTATTATGGTCCACATGCAGGCTGCCAGCAGCGTGTGTGACATCTCTAATGTAGAAGTAAGAGAAATGACTATTTTCTATTATTATTAACCCATTATAAATTAGGATCCAGGTTTTTTATTTCCTCATTCAGGGACCAGCCCCCTGTAGGTCAGCCAGTTTCTGAAGGACAAGGCTGATGGATGAGATTGACCTAATCCTTGGGATACATGATCCATGATCTTGGGCAGGACCCAAGAGACCTTATTTCCAAACTTTAGAGTATAAACAATCTAATCTAGGTGAACGCTGGCCCTGAAGCATTAAGCATATGCCCTTGCACTCCTCTATTAGAATTTAGGATAACCCACTCATGAAGGAGAAAACTGGAGTGTCTGGGTAGAGATGGGTTCCTTTATCCACATTGCTGGAGGCAGTTGAGTCTTATCTAGCTACTTTCTCAGCAGGAGAAGCTGAAGACTTTTAGCTCACCTCCTCATTAATATGACAACTCCTCATTAATTATTTACCATTCAGGATTGATTTCTCCTGTCAGGGGCATTCTCTTTAAAAAAAAAAAAAAACAACTAAGGCATTCAGTGTCTCACTGTATATCAATTTATTGATTATCAGCTAGCCTAATTAATAAATTGATTATTAATCACCCAGAAACTCTGTCTCTACATTTTTCATTCATCTCAGGAAATACTGCAGAGGTAAAATCATCAGGCAGGACTTAACAATTGATTGGATGTGTTGAATGAGGATAACAGAGAAGTCAACTTCAGAGTTAAAAACTTGTGTGACCTGAATACCAGAAAGAAAAATAGAGTTATTAGGGCAAGAGGTAGATTTGAGGAAAAGAATTATTATCTCACTTTTAAACAAGTTGAATCTGAGGTGCTGGTAGGACTAAATATATACACACACATACACATATTTATATTTGTGTGTGTGTGTGTATACATATACACACATATTTGGATGTACTACCAGCACATATATGTATATGTTTATATGTGTGTATGTATTTCATCTGCTAGTTGGAAATATTTGATGAGCTCTGAAAGTCCTGAGTAGAAATAAAAATTTGATATCAATTTGTAAAGGGAATAAAAGCCATTGGATTAGATGAAGTCACCAAATGAAAAGGTTAATCAAGAGAAGTAGAAGGAAAGAATATTGGGAGCCACAAATGTTTAAGGGCTAGGTGGAGGATGAGGAGCTAACAGAGGAAATAGAGGAGAGGTCAGGGTGCTAATGAGAACTATGTGAAAACAGTGTCATAGAAGTCAAGGAAAAGCATATGACCATAAGAAAGGTAGTCTACAGTACTGAATGCTACAAACAGACTGAGGAATATTAAATCAGAAAATAATGGATTTAGGAAAATGGAAGGTCATTAGATTTGTCACTTTATCATTAGATGGTGAGGGAGTGGGGGGTAGAGGAGAAAAAGCCAGATTGTAGAGGAAAAGGGTTTGAGTGAGTAGTGAGAAAACAGAAACAACCATATAGTATAATGAAAAGAGCATGGAATTTTGAGTTAAATTAAACAAGTTCAAATCTCAGCTGTTCTATTTATTATCTGTTTAATCTTGGCAAGTCACCTTATTTTTCTGGGCCTCAGCTTCCTAATCTTCAAAATAAAGGGGTTGCAATCATTCGGGAAATGCAAGAAAATTTCTAAATTCTTCATATTCTTTGGCACAGTGACTGAATCCTGGGCACATTCCAGTGTGGTTAATGATTCAGCTACTATACATATTTTAGAAAATCAGAAAAGGGGGGAAGCATGAGATATAAAGGCAGGAGTGGGCAAAGTTTATAATGAACCTAAAGAAAGCATATGTTATTAAATAAAGGAAAACAATATTGGTAGGAAAGATGATGGAAAGCCTTAAAGACCTGGCAGTTTTGATGTGGTTGGAGGATAAAGGAATCCAGACCTAAAATTTCACTGGTATACAAAACTCTATGTTTTATATTTTTAGAGGAGGGAAGTTGGGGCAATTGGGGTTAAGTGAGTTGCTCAAGGTCACACAGCTAGTACGTGTTAAGTGTCTGAGGCCAGATTTGAACTCAGGTCCTCCTGACTAGAGCCAGGACCCTATTCACTGTGCCATCTAGCCAACCCCCAAAATAGAAAACTCTTGGTGTGGAATGTCCCTATAGCAACACAGATTTGTGACTCATTCGTAACTTAAAATGAGTTTTCTAGGGTACTGAAAGGTTGAATGGCCCATGGCCACATAGTTATCAAAGGAAAGAACTGATCCCAGGCCTTGCTGCCTCCAAAGCCGACTGCAGGATATCCATTCTCTATGCCCCCTGTCTCATTGACTTCATCCTGGTAGGGAAAGTGGAACGTAAGCTGAAGAGTAACCTTTAAGATTAATCATTTTTGGCTTTCCAAAGCTTTTCCTTTTCTCCTCTATCCTGCCTAGGAATTTACCCAAATGCTCTATTTCATTATTTCCTTCCTCATCCCATAAATTAAACAAACAAACCAAAAACAAAGAATTTGCAAGATCAGATCACAGCTGGCATAAATTCATGTAACATCGGATCTTGCGATTAGAGGACATAGAGGCCTTTAGAATGGGAAGGGACCTTAGGGATCATCTAACTGCAATAATAACAGCAAACACTTATATAGAGCTTATCATGTGCCAGGTACTGTGCTTACCATTTTATAATTATTATCTCATTTGATCCTCATTACAACTCTGGGAGTCAAATGCTGTTATAACCCCCACTTTTACAGATGAGGAACCTGAGGTAAACAGGGGTTGAGTCACTTCCCTGGGTCACACAGCTAATAAATACTTGAGGTGGGATTTGAACTCGGGTCTTCCTCACTCCAGGGCTGGCTCTCTATCCACTGTGCCACCTAACTGTCCTTCAGCTTACAAATGAAGAAACATAGGCCTACAGATTTTAAACTTTTGTAGAGGCCACATTGACACTTCCTCAATACTCCTTACAGAATTGGCCTATACATCAGAGTAGAGAGGAATATAGATACATACCACAAGAATGAAGGGTCACTGGACAGTAGCCTTAATGATATTCCCTAAATGTTTTCTCTGGATAGAGTGCCCTCCTACACAGGTTCTTGTGGAATCCAATCTCCCACTTCTGTTGTAATTCCTTGGATTCCGACACTCCAAAGAAGCCATATTTCTCACTGACCCCAGCCTTTGTTTTATACTCATTTCAGATAAATCGATGGGTTGATCTGTTTTTATTTAAGCATTTTTCTTTGTTAAAAGGGAGGGATTAGTAAGAAGGGAGTTATTAGGAAATGACAAGATTTATAAAACAACAACAATAAATAAAACATATGCAAAGCATTTTAAAAATTTGAATTCTAAGAGAAACTCACCTCAGGATGAGATTTTTAGACTAAACTGATTCCTCTCCTCTTTATCATGGAAAGGGAGGTGACATCAGAGATCTCCTATTAAGATAGTTTTTGCCCATAATATTATAATACTCAGGAGTGTAATCTGCTTTTCAGCTATTTTATTACAAAAGAAACAGAGTTAATTAAGCCATCAAGCATCAGCTCCAATTGCATGCCCTCTATGTGGACTCTCCTCTTTTATTGTATTCCAGTAATTACAGTCTCCTTGGGAACTGTAAGGCAGGAATTTTGTGAAACCTTGGCAGAAGAAATGAGCCAAGATGCCTTCACCTGGTGCCCTTCATAGCTATTCAATATCCATTCCTCAATATCAAAGCCATGCTATCTGAAACACAGCAAATATCCTTGAGGTATGCATTCACTCCAGTAAGCCAAAAAATGGTAAGATTACCATGAGGGAACTTGCTGTGTCGCCTGATAGAAAACACAGTCACCAAATGCTACTGGCTCATTTTGTCCTGGTTCTCCTGGCAGAGTCAGCCACATGCTAGAGTACAAAATGTTTTCTTTCTGTCTTCCTCATGGAAAAAAACCAAAATCTACCAATTGTTTTTAATACTAACAAGATTTTTCCCCCACTGCTTTTTATTGGGACACAACCAGCATGATTTAATGGGAAGACTAACAAAAACAACAAAATAATAAGAATAAGAATATTGATAACTGGTATTTATATAGAACATTAAAGTTTAGAACAAGTTACAGAACATCTTGTAGTTATAGAGTACCTTTCTTTACATAGTGGGCTATGTATGTAGTTCATATACTAAGAATTCCCCTATTGGAAAAAAAATCTAATGAAATTATACATAACCTTACAGTTCATAAAGTAATAAGACTGCTTAATTGTCCCTCAGAAGAATGCCACTATTGTGCCTGGTATTGCATATTTCTCAAACCCTTTTCTACTGGCTTGCCTGAAATGATGCTCTCACCGAGACCCTCTAAGATCCTGCATGACTTCAACTTTATCTTTCAATGAATGAAAAAGAAAGATCATACACATTTGCCACACACTAATGCAAAGGACATTCTAAGGGCACTTCCCCCTGGGTTTCCATTGCATAGCTTCTATAGGATAAATGGCCTCAGCCCTGTGGAAATGCGCTATAAACTGTAACCACTTCATTCAACACTCTCCCTTTTAGAAGACTTTATTTACTAGAGAAAAACAAGTTAAAATATAAAATATCTGAATATCATGTAATGCCCTGTCTCTTCAGCATTTTACACATTAGTACTGCATCTTGGTTGGGAGCCATTAACAATTGTTTTGTATTTTCCCATATGGCTCGAAATGGGTACACTGCTAGTATTACCAATCATATTTTATAACCTTTGACTGTAAGTTGCTTACAGTGCCAAGAACGAATGAAGTCAACAGATGGTCTAGTCAGCTGACTTACGCCACATGTTGATCAGAAGCATCCCTTTGGGTCCTTTGGTTTGGCTGCTGTAGAATGAATGTATGTGTTGAGGCAGAGGAAGATTCCGTTTCTAAAAGCCATAATAAATTTAGCAGGCAATTATAAATTGGTATGCATACTACATTGTGCTAAGTGCAATTAGAGGTATAAAATTAATTAGCCCCAGCTCTCCCCTCAAATTTTTCTTTAGCTAAATTTATTAGAACTTTAGAGCTCACCCCTCACCTAGGTTGTTTTTCTGGACCCTTTATTGTCTGTAAAATACAAAGGCATAGTACAACAAAAATTTAAAAATAAACACAATAAGAATGTGATTAATAGTTTCTTCTCCTCAAGAAATGCTGGAATAGGGCTGGAAGAGCGTCAAGTAAGGAGAAGTTAAGCAGGAGATACTGAAGGGAATGTACTATTTAGAGGTGGTCTAGCTGCATCCAGGACAACTTTCTCCAATTAGGCCATGATCTCATTACTGATGTAACATCCTGCCTAAAAGAGGGGTTCAAAGGGTTTGCATCACTGTTTAAAAAAAAAGAAAAAGCAGTCATCTTGCCAAGAGTCTGTGGTATTATTTTCAAGCTATGACTCTGGAATTAGCTAAGATGAGAGTATAAGAAAGGCCTACTTTACTACTTATATTTATTGATTCCTGTACTGAATTTTTTATAAAGGCATGTCGAAGAATGGATATTAGACTAAACACCATTATACATTCTCTCTCAGGAGAAACAAAATGGTGGTTCAAAAGAAGTATCTTCATAAAAAGTACAATTGTGTCAAAAAGCTATCTAATTCACTATTTGTGACAACAATGAAAACACTGAGGGGTACATGTTCCAAAAGAAATAAACTGGGTTTATAGATATGGATACAAGGCTCTGATAATAAAACATGCACATTGTTGGCTTGAAACCATACTTATTGCTCAGCTCTGAGGACATTTCAGTTGACTATACCTCTCTAAAGGAACCTATCACAGCTATAGTATAAGTTCAGAAAATAGCTTCTGAAGTAATGTGAACATTTAAAGTTTGAATAGATTCAAAAGTAATTTGAACATTTTGTGAACACTCAAAATGTTATGGATATATTCTCAAATGAAGTAAAACTTTCATTTCATGGACAAATGAAGAACACGATGTCAAAGAGACTTATTTTATGTTAGAAATGTCTTTATCTAAAATACATAGGACCATGAAATCTTATAGTCAGAATAGAATTTAGAGGTCATCTAATTCAATCCCCGGTCTGACATGAATCTTTTCCATTAATCAGTAATCTAGAGCCTGCTTGAGTAAAGACAGGGATCTCTTTAATGCTCTGTTTGGGGACAGCTGATGAGACCATTTTCTGAAGGGAGAGTCCTAACAATACCTGCTATAGTATTAGGCTATTTGATTTTCTTAGAATTTTATGCCTCTGATCAGAATCTCAGGAGCTGAAGAGGCAGGACATTGCTGTGGAAAGAGAACAAGATTTAGAATCAAAAGAGAGCTAGATTCAAATCCTGGTTCTGACTGGCTGTGGAACCCTGGACCAGTTATATAAGCTTTCTGAGCCTCAATTTACTCCTCAATAGAAAGAAGATATATAAATGGATAGATATAAAATACAAAATACCATATAAAATGCCCTCCCATTTCATCTCAGTGTGTTGTAAAGAAAGTGCTTTGAAAACCTCAAAGTACTATTAGAATGTGAATGATGACACAATCATCTAGATAGGAGTCACCATCCTATAAGGAGCTAATCTTCCAGGTATGCCAGGGGGTACAGCAGCAGTGATATCTAAATAAACGTAGGGTGAGTTGCTTTCTTCCTTTTCCAATACTTTTAGCTGAGGTTACCCAGTGTTTCATGATACTGATATCCAGCATCGTTACATACTTTCTTCGGAGGTTTTTGAAAGTTACTTTGTTTCTCTGGGGTAAGAAATTCTCTCACCATTCTCTGCTTTCTATTAGTAATCCACTGAGTAGTTACTATGTATGAAAGACATAGGGAGATTCAAGTGATTCAACAGGTATTTTTTCATGAACTGCTAATGACTAAAACATTCTCAGTTGTCTTTACAAAGTAAGAAGGTATAGATTGGCTAAATAATGTGAAGAGGTTACCCACTAAGAGGGATAGGGTTGCTCTGGGGATCCTGAAATACTCCGGGTCCTGCTGAATGAATTCGACTCAAGTCTTCTCAGCCAAAGAAAAGTAAAATTTATTAAAAGTTCGCTTGCATTAGACACAGTAAGTCTGTGCTAGGTCATTCTATGGTGCTCTCATTCTTCTATGGCACTCTCACAAACATGAAGACAAGACAAGGGTCTTATATACAGAAGGTTGTGGGTATAATCTAGGGATGGCCTAAGCGAGGAGTTTGGGGAACATCTTCAGGAGGAGTTAATGAGGTCAATGAGTGATTAAGGGTGGAAGGCCACCTGGAGACTACAGACTATGGTGGGCTAGGCCAGTTCAAGGGTGGATTGATATTTTGCTAGGCTCAAGGGTGGGAAGTAGATAAACAATGTAGGGCTAGGTTAGTAACTAGGTTAGAGATAGTAGTTAGTAGTTGTTAGTTAGTAACTAGGCTAGAGGTCTGGGCCCAGCCACAATATAAGACTTATTGCCTCATGCAAATACCTCATCAAATGAGACAATTTAATCAAGAGTCCAGGGGAGGTTCCCACAGCCTGTACCTCAAGGACTCAAAGAGTGCTCGAGGGGGCTCCCAGAGCCCATACTTCATCATCATGGACAGAACGCTAGTCCTGGAGGCAGAAAAACTTGGTATAAAATTCTACCTCTCACAAGGATAAGTTATACGATCCTAGACAAATCTCTGAGCCTCAGTTTCCTTATTTGTAAAATGAGGAGGTTGGACTGGATCACTTATCAGGTCTCTTCTAGTTCATCTATGATCATACTGTATTTTGAGATTTTATTGAAATGTTCTATAGACATTAAACAGGCCTTATAGAAAGAAACAAATATAAATATTGAATGTGATCTTTACATAATTGAATGTACAAACACACACATTCACAGAGACATACATAAACAATCACCACTGGAAGAGAGGCAGTGCTGTGTAATGGTCAGGGGGCCAGCTTTAGAATCAGGTAGACCAGAGTTCAAATTCTTCCTTTGATACATACTAGCTGTATAAGCATAGGAAAATCTCTTAAATTCTCAGTGGCCTCTGAATAATTCTCTGAAAATTCTAGGTTACAAATGAGTTGCTAATCTATATCAGTTTCCACGTTGGTAGTTCCCCCATATTAAAAAAAAAATCACAGATACAAACCTCCATCACCATCATCATCATCAATGAAGACAATGGGAATTACATATTGTTATATACATATTTCTCTCTGAGTGCTCAAAAGTCTCTGTCTCCATTTTTTCTCCCTGGATTTCATTGATTTTCCATTTCCTTTATGCTTTTTAGATTTGAAAATTTGTCTTAAAATTGCTTAAACAAAATAACCTTGAGAGAGAACAGACAGTGGAGCTGGTAAGATGATAGTGAACTATGTGTTCTAATGGACAAAACTATAAAAATAGACCTCCTTCAAAAGGAGCTGATGGAATTGGAATGGGAGCTCAGCCAAAGAACCAGACAATTTGGCGGCCTTACTATTTATCTCAGTTACACCGGACATAAAAGTGCTTCTTTTGCCCTTTGCTAGCTAAAACTGGATTTGGGGTTATTTTTATTGTGATAACATTATACAGCTACCTAGCCCAGTAAACTAAGAATCAATTTTGGGGGCTTTTGTCTTTGATATTCATGCCAGTATTAAGTATTGCATGTAAATGGCAAACTTGCTCTCAATGTTAAATTCCTCTATATTTCCTGTATAGTGCTTTGTAAAGCTTGAAGCTGTACATAAATGCATTATTACTATCACTGTTTTAGATGGTAAAGAAATATACCATAAAATAGGGACAAAGTGGAAGACACCATGATTATTTAGTAAATTTTAATGCTGCAGACATCTAGTTAGGAAAATACAGACTAGAACAGCTCTTTTAAAAAATTTTAAATTGGAGGGGTGGGGGGGAAGGGAAATGGCGGAGGCTTCTCCCCAGCCCGGACGGTACTTCTGCCACTCCTGTTCCGCCGAGATCTCCCCGCGGCTGCCGGATTATATCTGCCCAAGGTGTGAGTCTGGTTTTATTGAAGAGCTTCCGGAAGAGACCAGAAATCCTGAAAATAGTTCCAACTCTGCTACAGCTCCCACGGATCAGAACAGACAACCATTTGAGAATGTGGATCAGCATTTACTCACCTTGCCACAGGGCTATGGCCAGTTTGCCTTTGGGATTTTTGATGACAGCTTTGAATTTCCCACATTCGGCTCTGGGGTGCAGTCTGAGGACACCAGGGACTCGGAGAACAGGCGGGAGAGAGCACACCAATCCCGCCACCGCTATGGCGCACGGCAGCCACGGGCCCGCCTCACTGCACGGCGTGCTGCAGGCAGGCATGAAGGCGTCCCAACGTTAGAAGGGATTATTCAACAGTTGGTCAATGGAATTATTGCACCTGCAACAATACCAAACCTGGGATTGGGCCCATGGGGTGTTTTGCATTCAAATCCAATGGACTATGCGTGGGGTGCTAATGGCCTGGATGCGATCATTACACAGCTCCTTAATCAGTTTGAAAACACCGGTCCCCCACCAGCAGATAAAGAGAAAATACAAGCCCTTCCCACCATACAAGTCACAGAGGAACACTTAGGTTCGGGGTTAGAATGTCCTGTATGCAAAGATGACTATACGCTGGGTGAGAATGTCCGGCAGTTACCTTGCAATCACTTATTCCACGATGGCTGCATAGTCCCCTGGCTGGAACAGCATGATACCTGCCCAGTGTGTCGGAAAAGCTTAAGTGGACAGAACCCTGCCACAAATCCCCCGGGACTGACAGGAATGAATTTTTCTTCCTCCTCTTCCTCCTCCTCCTCCAGTTCGCCAAGTAATGAAAACTCAACAAACAACTCGTGAATCTCACCACCAGCCAGTCCAACCAACCACCTTCTTCCCTCTTTCCCCTTTGCCCCCAACCGTACCCTTGTCCATTTGCTTCCTGGTCAGAGGGAGCAGCTGATCTTCCCCCACCCCACACTGAACCCAGAAGACAGAGTGGGGGGAAGGGGGAGGGGCGGGAGAGTTCTCACCCCAAGACCTCCTTTTTTCTCCTTTTTCTTTCTTTCTTTTTTTTTTTTTAACAAGCTTTGGAAGCACCAAAGGCCTTTAGACCTTTTCCCCCCTCTCTACCCGCCAGTCCCCAACTCATCTGACGGTTCCAGGGAAGCTCTGTCTCTCCAGCCAATTGATGGCCACCACTGCGCTGGCTTACAAAGCCCCCAGGTCACATTAACTGTGTTTCATCAGTCTGGATCCTAGCAGGTACCAGGTTGTTTGAAATGAAGGATGGATGTGGCTAGGCCATCTCTATGGTTGTGGATTTGAGATACTTTTCATTTTCCCCCTTTCTCCCCAACAGTCCCCCTAACCTGTGTAACCCCCTCAGAGGGAACATAGACAATGCTCCCAGGTGGGAAGGCCGGTGGAGTGTGGCTGTTTCATTGCCATCCAACATGTGAACTGTCCACTCCCCCTTGAGCTGTCCTCTCCCCCATCATCCTGTCTGTCTTTATAACCTCGCCCTCGAATGCTCAACAACGGAAAGGGTTTTTATAATTTTAAATTATTACTGCTATTAAATAAATGGACGTTTTAGCTCAAAAAATTTTTTTTAAATTTATTTACTTATTTTTGCTTTTTTGGAGGGGGAAGGCAGGGCATTTGGGGTTAAGTGACTTGCCCAAGGTCACTTAGTAACACTAGTAAGTGTTAACTGTCTGAGTCCAGATTTGAACTCAGGTCCTCCTGACTACAGGGCCAGTGCTCTATTCACTATGCCACCTAGCTGCCCCAATGGCTCATTTTTTAATGTACTATTACCACACACTGAAAAAGAGAAGATTGCAGATGCACTCTAGGATGACCTACAGTGGGCAGGACTACTTAGTGGGTTGTCAGTTGTAAGCTTTTAATATTTTTATTTTGTTTTCTAAAATAAGTATTGTTGGTATCTTTTGTTTTTAACATTCTAAGAATTTCTCTTAGTATCCCTCCTCCTTCCCCTTCTCAGAGATACATCCCCTATAACAAAGAATAATTTTTAGAGAAAAAGAAAAAAGGAAGAAGAGAAAAAATCAGCAAAACCAATCAATATATCAAAAAAGCCTGAAAATATGTATGTTCCACACCTGTCGACCTTCGACCTTTGCAAAAAAGTGTGGTGAGGGGGGGTCTTCTTCTCTTCTTTAGGGCCATGCTTGTTCTCTTAAATTTTGCAACATACACTTGATTTTTTGATGTGTGTGAATGTTTTTTTTCCTATTTACATTTCTGCAGGCTAACATGCTTGGCCTGAAGTCAGGAAGACACCTCTTCATGAATTCAAATCCAGCCTCAGACACTTATTAGCGGTGTGACCCTGGGCAAGTCACTTAACCCTGTTTGCCTCAGTATCTTGTTCCTGCCAAGAAAACACCAAATGGAGTCATGAAGAGTCAGCCATGACTGAAAAACAACTCAACAACAAAGCATTGTAAAATATTGTTTTCTTGGCTCTGCTGACTTTACATCAATTCATGTCTTTCCATGCTTCTCTGTATTCACCATAGTCACAGTTTTGTATAGTATGGTACTATTCGTGTATCAAAATTTGTTTAGCCTTCTCTCAATAGTTGGGGATCTACCCACACAAAACACTTTTCAAAAAAAAATATCTAAATGCTTTGTCTTTTAAAAACTAGTTATAAACATGAGAGTCTCTGCATTTTTTAATCCCTAAGTTTATTATACATACAAATAGATATATTTACATATTAATCAATGTATGTTAATTTAATATTATATATATATATATATATATATGCAATGAAATTAACACTTAGATTATTCATTACTGCTTTAACCTATTTTTCAATGGCTGGCATATATGAGCACCACCTGGATTTAAATCAATCAATCTCAACCAATTTACTGAATAAATTTAAAAATCTAGGTAATTATTGGAGTTTGTGTCATAACATAAAATTGGTCCAATACATTTAATCCACAACTTTTTGCCTTTTGGAAAATTGTTACACTGAACTCTAAGTTCATGTTGCCATAAATGTGTAAATGAGGCCAAACTATGTCTCCTAATGGTTCTAAACACATGCTTTAACTTCACATCTCATCCAGTCATCCACCTAGGCCATCTGCCTACTGCTGCACTGACTGCCACCATTACACTTCCTCCTATCCTACAACAAAACATTTCCTCCACTCCCTGGTCACCACTTTATGTGTGCTGTCTTCTCCTAAGAAAATGTAATCTGTCTATTTTTTAAAATTTCTGTACCTCTAGTGCTTAGCACAATGCCTAGTATATAGTAAGCACTTAATAAGTGATTTTTTTTCTTCATTTCTTCATTCATTGTCTATTTCCATCATTTTATAAAGGTTAGTTAGTATCCACACCAGGATCAGAGGGCAAGTTTCTTGACTCCCAGGGCAAAACATTTTTCATTATTTTACCTTTTCTACTTAATAATGCTTTAATTAGTATGACACCAACCTAGAAATATCTCAAAAAGAAATGGGATGGATCTATAGCATCCATCAAGTAAATGAGATTTTCAGAAGTCATGGGAAATGCAAAAAGAAAATGATTTATTTGGTTGACTATAAAGCATTTTCTTCCACTGAGCTTCTACTCTTATCCCTCACCATGAACTGATGGTGAAGCTCCTAAAGACCATATTGGCAGAACCAAAGTTCTGGCAGGTCCTACCAAACCACAAAGGCTCCCCAAACAGTCCCAGCATGAATCATCACCTGAGGATGAGGCTAAATTTAGAGACTAAAACCATCAAAGATCATCATCAAGTGATTATTTTGTTTCCCCTTTTGGGGCCATAGCCACTCATGCATCTATTGACTAGGGCAAGAGTACTGCAATCTGTGTTGGTAGTAAAAGCATCCACATCAATGAAATAGATCTTTTAAAGTGTTGAAATAAAGAAACCTTAACCAAATCAAACTCATCATGATATTTCATGGTGATCTGTTTAGTCATTTTTCAGTCATGTCTAATTCTTTGTGACTCCTTTTTGTGGTTTTCTTGGCAGAGAAACTAGAGTCGTTTATCATTTTCTTCTATACCTCATTTTTAGATGAGGAAGTGACTTGTCCAGGGTCACACAGCTAGTAATTTTCTGAGGCCAGATTCAAACTCACGAAAATGAGTCTTCCTGACTCCAGGCCCAGAACTCTGTCCACTGAGCTTCTTACTGAAATGAAAATGATTTTTTTAACCCACACTAGTTTAACACAAAGCAAATACTAAAAATATACTTGTTACTTACTAAGAAAGGCAATCTGATTGGCTGGTCTTGCTGTAAATTGCTGTACCCTAACATGCTATACAATCAACTAAGTGTTGATGGAAAAAGTTTGAGTTTCATCTTTTCTCAGTCCCCTATTATAACCTCTTCTATATTACCACTTGTCTAATATCCCTGTGGTCATACCAAGGATGCTTTGAGAGGTCAAGCTTCCTTTTAAATGACTAGGAGAAGGCCAATGATCAGTATATTGGATAGGCCCTAATAAGTTTTCAATAACTCCAAAGGATTCTTTCACACATACCTCCTTAATGTAATTTATTATTTTTTTAAAAGCTTATGTATTTATTTTTTATTTCTATTTTTTTTTTTTTTGCTTTTTGGAGGGGGAAGGTAGGGCAATTTGGGTTAAATGTCTTGCCCAAGGTCACACAACTAGTTTTTGTGTTGTGTATGAGGCTGGATTTGAACTCAGGTCCTCCTGACTCCAGGGCTGGTACTCTATTCACTTCACCACCTGGCTGCCACCTTAATGTAATTTAGATATATATGTGGCTCAGACACATCATAAAAAGCATAAAGTGCTGGCAGGAGGATATCTATATTGATGTTAGGGTTACTAACACAGGAACATCTGGAAGTAGGATTCATTTTGCCTCTAGGAATCTATCAATTTGGCCATGATCATGAGGCCATCCATAAACCTCCATTCTCATACTGTAAGTTACAGAGAAGTTGGTTTAACTGCCATACTCCGGCAAGAAACAAAAGTGGTTGAGTCTCTAAGTGTGTTTCTTCTGCATATGTTGCAGCTGTTCCCTTATTTTCACCTGCCATAGCCTTTTTTTTTTTTTGCTTTTTTTTTTTTTGGAGAAGGGAAGGCAGGGCAATTGGGGTTAAGTGACTTGCCCAAGGTCACATGGCTAGTAAGTGTTAAGTGTCTGAGGCTAGATTCTGCCATAGCCTTTTAATTGTTCTCCCTCTATCATTTCTCCCCTCTCCCAATCCCTTCTCCAGACAGTTGCTGTAGCTACCCTAAAGCACAGGTCAGGCCATGCCATTATTTCCTCCATAATCTCTTTAATAATTTCCAGTGGCTTTCTATCCAATGGGTATAATAATAGCATCCACCTCACACAACTGTTTGAGGATCAGATGAGATACTAATTGTAAATTGCTTGGTACTAGGTGGGTCAAAGACCACCAATTTAAATAAAATAGGGAGACTTCTCAAGGTGAAAACAAAAAGGAATTTTATTACGATCTCATGAGAAACGGTGTCTCTGCTCTGATCCAGCATCAGGCAAGAAAGGTAATTTACAGGAAGCAAGCACACAGTTATATACCCCCTAACATGGAAACTCCCTCTCCCCCCCCCAATCCCCAACTGGCATTTACTCCCATTGGTGGGGAGGTGGGGTCACAATCTAAGCTCAGAGACAAAGAACACAGAAACATGTAGGTGTCCAATGCAAAGCCAGGAAAGCAGGTTTGTCCTTATCTGGCAAATCTTGAGCTAAGGTGGCACTGGGTAGGGTTTCCTGTAAGGTTGGGTGACTTCTAAATTTAGGCCTAGTGGATGTTGAAGCCACTCTAGATTTGAGAAGTATTCACTTGGTTTCCTCACCTCACTCATCCCCAAACTAAAAATGCCTCTAATTTGGTCTCAATAGATAATCCAGTCAATTGTATTAATACCCAATAGCTCTTACATTACCTTGAAATACACAATGATCCCATATATATGAGGAAATGATACTGAACTTAGTTATAAAGTATAAAGAAAAAAGACTGTAATAGGATGTTCAGAATGGGGAGACTTCTTTGCAAGTTATCCCTCACAGCACTATTCCTGGCACATATTAAACACTATTTAAATGTTGGCTATTATTATATTTATATCTGCACATATTTTCTCCCTCTAAAGAATGGATGCTTGGGGGCAGCTAGGTGGCACAGAGAATAGAGCACTGCTTTGGAGTCAGGAGGACCTGAGTTCAAATGTGGCTTCAGATACTTGACACACTCACTAGCTGTGTGACCTTGGGCAAGTCACTTAACCCCAGAGCCTTGCCTTCCCCATTCCTCCCTCCCCAAAAGAATGTATGCCTTTTGAGGGCAAATATTTTCTTTTTCTGAATATTTTCTTTTTCTCTCCAGTGCTTGGCACAGAGCTGGCACGTATAAACTTAATAAATACTTAACTGATTAATTGATTGACCTGGCAATTAGATTTTGGAGTTGGATTCAATAATTGTCTCAGACACATTTTTGATGTTTGACTCATACCTTCTTCAGGATCAGTTTCTTCATATATAAAGTAGGAATACTAGTAGCTTCTACCTCACTGGGTTGTGAGAATCAAATGTGTTAACAAAGGTAAAGTGCTTTGTGAACCTTAAAGTGTCATATAAATGAGAGCTATTATTATTACTTACTTGATAAACTAAGGAAAGAATATTGTTTGTGAGAGGCATATTTCTACTCTGGAGAGCTTTGAGCTTAGTGTTCAGAATTCCTCTTCTTTAGAGAAAAAATAAATCTTCATGGTACCATGAATCCACATATTATAATAAATAACTATTGAGTTGAATATCTAGACAACCTCTACCCTTCAAGAAAAAACAATGGAACACTAATTTGTATTTAATTTTTATCTGCTGGATTGATGTTGTTTTTCCTTGATTTTAGGAAGGTAATGACTTGCAAGTGAACTGGATTTAAGTAAGGCAGGGCTGTTCAAAGTCATCAGCCTCACTCTCCTCCAGAGCCATCTGAGTACAGTGAGATATAGATCCCGACAACCAGAGATGGCTCTGGATGCAGAGGGAGACCTTGGCCTTTTAAAGCTAAGGTCTTTCCTGGGTTTCAGTTTGTCTGAGGCAACACCCATTCAGTGATTAAGGCTAGGTAAGAAATGAAGCAGAAAATGGACTCTTTCACCTGCTCAAAAAAAAAAAAAATCTGGGAAGGGAAGGGGAAGAACTTCAGGATTTCGGGCCAGAACAGAAAGAATTGCTATTTATACTCACTCAGAGCCAACAAAACCCAAACAATGACTAACTGGGCTTCGGCTGGGCCCCATTATTGGCTAATCAGAGAGAACCAGAATGATTTGGGTTTAAGGCATAGTCAAATAGCTCCATTTGAATTCCAATGGCTCTATCAATGCCTGGTTTTCCAGAGCACAATTTCAAGAAATTTATATTCCTTTTATATTCCTTATTTAAGGTTGGGTAATAAATGAAACAAGAGATGACCTCATTTGCCTATTTAAAAAAAAAGTCAATTTGGGAGAGGAAGACACTTAGGGTTTGTGGCCAAAACAAAAATGATTACTATTTGTACTCACTCAGAGTCATCAAAACCCAAACAATGACCTTATCTGTCCTTAAGAATTAATGAATCATAGGTACCTTGAAGCCAAGGCATGGCAAGTAGTCTTTATGATAATGCAAGGCCCCTTCAATTTTTCTTCTAAACTACAGCTGGATTGTGTCAGAGCTACAGCTGCCATTAGCTAAGTAAGTGAAATCAAATAGCTAAATGCCATTGAAACAAAGCAGAGCCCACCCTTCATTCTCTTTGGCCCTTAAATATAGGACCTTCCTACAAAAACATAGCAGAGAGATCAGGAGAC
Source organism: Gymnobelideus leadbeateri (assembly GCA_011680675.1). Classification (NCBI taxonomy): domain Eukaryota; kingdom Metazoa; phylum Chordata; class Mammalia; order Diprotodontia; family Petauridae; genus Gymnobelideus; species Gymnobelideus leadbeateri. The sequence goes on from WOXC01011425.1 coordinate 110,227, forward strand.
TCCCAGAATCAAAAAACTTCATGAACAGAGTTACCATTCTATCTTTCAGGGATGGCTTTTCAAAGAGAGCCTCTCTAGCAGTTTCAGATTAATATATTCAAATGCTTTCTTTAGTCTGACTAAAATGTGCAGTGCAAGCATTATTTCTCTCCTTTTTTTTCACCTTTAATCTTTGCTACATAAACCTGCCATCCTTATGAATGCTTCTCATTACTATCCTTTAACTTTACCAAATATGGGAAAAGCAGAGGAGGGCCCTTAAAAGAAGGCAGTGTTATCACCATTAAGGCCATCTCTGTGCACAAGAGAAGGAAACCAATTACCTTTGTTATAGGAACAACTGGTATACAAAATGAACTCCAATCAGACAAGTATGTTTTCCCAAAGTCCTAGAGAAGGGTAATATATGGCCAAAATAAAATCTACAGTGGGCCTCCACTAGGTGATGAGTAAAATTGTTCATCAAACCCAGGTATTTCAAAAAGCACCATAAGCCCATTTTAAAGTATTTTGTTTTTCCTATCTCTTTATGTTCAGAGGCAACAGTGATTTCACTCTGGGGAGGTAGGGGGTGCAGCAGGGAAGGCAGGGTCTTCACTGCCCCAGATGCTACCTACAGGACTCATTTCTATTTGTGGTTCTACCTCTTGACTCTTCATATATTTCTAATAATGACATGGCAGGTTGATGTATTATATCTCCCCTCATTATTTCCCATGATCCTGTAGTAATGATAAATAGTCTAAAAGTATGCTTTAATGTCCTAAATTATGCTTCTGGTATTATAAAATCTTTTTATATGCCTTTCAATTCAATTTAAAAAACATGAGTATTGTATCTACTGTATGCAAAGCTTTGTGCTAAATGCTAAATTTGGTGGTGAAGGATGAGAAGGTAGGAATACAAAGTTTAGAAAAGATCAAGTCCCCATCCTTAGGAATTTACAGACCAATGGGAGCATATAACACATACATCAACAAACCACAATATGAAATGATGCACAATAATTGTTTTAGGGAAGGATCTTGTTTTATATTCATTCATTCTACCAGGGACTTGAGCATTTAATTATGATCCATTGTATCTTGTTTCAATTCACATAGAGTTCTTCCTATCCACATGAGATAGACAAACATTGTAAACTGAGAAACAGAGATTATAGGTGATTTATGAAACTCCCCTGCTATCATCCTCATAATGACTCATGAAACAGCTAAAAATACAAAACAAACAAACCACCTAGTCCTGTCTCTGTCATAATATAACAGAATGGTAGAAAAAATGGGAGAAAGACCTAAAGTCACACAGTTTTTACAACATTTCTACAAACATCAACTTAATGACTGTGTGAAATTTCAATGACCAATGACTGAAAGTGCTATTATATATCAAATCGATCACCTCCATATTTACATTTTTGCTATAAATGAAACCAAAATGGAAGGCTGGCTCATAAATTCTCCTCCGAAAGGCAAATAACGAGGTTGGTAGAATTGATTCAATCATGAGCCAAAGGCCAGAAGAAATAGTTCCATGGAATACTTGCTTATCTTGCCTCATTACCTTGTTGTGCTTATAAATAAACCACCCAACAGGAAAATATTTATAACTTATATGTCAGCAACTGTTATAGAAGACAAAGCAGAGAAAGTCATAAAAAGACCTTGACGAGATCCTCCAGACCAAGGCAAAATACAACGTGTCTCAAGGTTTGGTGTAGTTTTAAACTTTAATAGCTTAAAACTACATGAAGACTTTTAGTACACCCTATATAACTCAATACTCAATGATTTCAAAGTGAAAGCAGGTATGGGGGAGGATAGAAACAAGTTGTTGAAAATGTGGTTCAAGATCAAATAATGAAAAAGGCCAAAGATTTGTGAACAACTCAAAAATCTCATAACTGATCATGATAAATATTTTTTTTCAAGAAGAATCTAATAAAGAACCAGGTATAGTTGTCACTGAAAAAAAAAAATTCTTACCAGATAGCAAACAATTATGATTGGTGAATCAACTTGTCACTGTATTGACAAGGCCTCTGTGTGCTGTGTCATTGTCCAGGCCTCTCAGGGCTCAGAAAAAGATTTTGGAAAGATGAAAAAGATATTGGGTGCTATAATTACAGCCCAGGCTTCCCTCAAACATGAACCCCTCAAAAGTAACCTTTGGTTTAAGGCACACTTCAGGCTCACTATCTATTCAAATGACTGTCCCAAGTTATTTCCTCTCTGTGACTAGCCTCATGATATTTACAACATTTGAAGAAAAGTCAATTGATTAAAATAAAAGGCAAGGTAAACAACAAAGATTACACTAAGCAGGACTGTTTCAGTACCTGTTCCCCAAATGGCGTATGTCTATTGAGAGCAGTAGCCAATTCCATGTTTGACACTATCTCCCCAACCTAACAGGAAAGGGACATCTGTTCCACTCATGCACTGGTCTGTTAATAAACTGGATCAGCTTTATCTCATCCCAGCAGGTTGGATGTCACTATTTAGCACTAGCTATGCCAATATCACTTGCTTCTTTGCCCTTGGAATTCACATATACAGCCTGGGCTCATTTCAACCAGCATTTCTTCTGGAGTAAAAGTAGTAAAGCCCGAAAAGTTACTTGTTTCATTGTCCAAAAGTCCACTCACGTTATTTAAGTGGAATGACTACAGATGGATGTACTCAACATGGAAACCTACAGAATCAGAACTTAGGCCTTTTCTCTACATCTTTCTTATTCTACCATTTTCTCTTCATTTTTGGCTCCCAAATCCAGGACCACATTCTCTTTCTGCATGAAAGCTGGTGCCTTCCCTCCAGTAACTGTTTGTCCTAAATTTTCCCCATTACAATATTACAAAAAAAATTTCAAAGGCAACTAGAAAGTTTTTAAAAGGCAACTTTAGGAACTACTGGCCTATATACCCTTTTTCTTAATTATAAAATTTTTATGAGGAATGATCATACATGAATCAAATGCTATACTAGGCTAACTATATCTTCATGGTCACAGTAAATTTTAAAGCATAGGAACTATAAAATATGTTTAAATCATATTTGACAATTCTAGATAAGCATTCAATTTCATAGATCAAAACACATCCTTTAAGATTCCAGCCAAATGTGATCTGTCTTCTAACCTATAGAGGACCGCAGATGATGAGTAATTCATGGACTAACTTGGAATATCAGAATCCATAATTTTTCATCATTGGCAGACCTGTACAACTTGGCCACAAGCAGACCTCTCCTAGATATGTATCATCTCTCATGTCCCCAGTCTATCTTCAAACCCTAAGGCACCTATAATGGGAATGTTATAATGGGAATTTCAAGCTCTTCCCTGACCCTTAATAGGCCTAGGGGGGAGTCTGAAGACCTCCCCTGCTGTGAAGAAAAACTCTGACCCTTCTTAGGCTGAATGTAGTCACATGGAGCCTGTGGTGGGAGGGGTTTGCTAAAGGGAAGCAGAGCCCATAAGAGGCTGGAGCTAGCCAGACTCTGGGAGAGAGAAAGGACACTCAGGCAAGGAGATTGAGAGGTTTGTGAGTAAATACTGATCTTGTATTGGTTTGTGGAAAGGCTGAAGGATGCTGTGGCTCTCAGCATTATTAAGGCTTCTGAATATCTTTGGTACTATGATGGAATCAGCTTATTGGTTTTGGGATTTGGTTTTCTGGTGTCTGAATAAATGCTTCAGTTCTGTTCTCTACCTGAAGAATCTGATATATTTTGTGATCGAATGTCATGCGATATGTATAGTCACATTCTTTATCATGATCATGGGCACTGTAAATATTGTGTTGTTGCTACAGTACCTTGTACAAGAGTAACCCTGGAGGAAAGTCATAACAGCACTTTCAGTATTTTGAAACCAGTCCTCATTTGGCATATGAAAACCTCTGCTTTGAGAGGAACTTTAGGCTAGTAGAATAAAAAATGTGTCTTGAAGTCTGCCATGCATATTTGATAACAGTGGAACCTATAGTATATCTCAGAATGTAAAAGGTTGAGGCTCTTGTTCTATTACTGTAAAATTGTAAATTGATTTTAATTCTATTTTTAAGACTCAGTCAAGCTGTGATAGGTTTAATACTCTCCCACTACATAACAGTCTGAACTCCTTACCCTTGTAACTTCACCCTTCACCTACATTCTGGAGAAACTTGCCTAATGGACAACCTTATGTCTTTTAATTGTTGTTTAGTCATTTCAATAGTCTATCTCTTCCTGACATCACCTGGGGTTTTCTTAGCCCAGATACTAGAGTGGTTAATCATTTCCTTCCCCAGTGGATTAAGGCAAACAAAGGTTAAGTGAATTGCACTGGGGCACATAGCTAGCAAGTGTCTAGCCCAGCACTCAATTCACTGAGCCATTTACCTGCCTTTGCAGGATCATACATTCTATTGATGTTACATTTTCAAAGTAGAAGCCTAGTCTTGAAGTTCTGAAAAAAGGAATTAGGTGGAGAATGTTGCACACATTATGATTTAAGGTTGGCACAGAGCTAGATGTGCCAGCCTATGCTCTATGCAGACATGCCTGTGATTATGACTTAAACCAAAAGCCCACTGGAATCCATCTAACAGGACACATGTCTTGTACAGGAGCTATTGATGAACAATGATCTGGGTCCAAAATTAAACAGGAGGAGAGTGGGTTGAATTATTTTTGGGAAATGGCATATCACGTTGGACAATCTCAAGCTGCTTATTGCCACAAAAAAACTTTATTTAACACTAATATTCTCTCAGGAATACTTATGTGGCTGCCAATCACACAATACTATGCCCTTAGCAATATTCAAATTGCAGCTGACCTAAGAGGCAATAGAAAGATGCTGAGTGGATGAATGTAAAGAGACTGCAACATATTATCCACACTCACTCACTCACTGAAAGCAGCCTACAAAAAGCACCAAGGGCATACATGACCTGGAAAGGAGATAGGCTAGTTATGCAGTGAGGAGTCCAGATGTAGCATGGGTAGCCTGAAACATGAAAACAATCAAATGAACACCTTTAGGACACAGAATAAATTATCTAGGGAGGATTTGGGAAAAACACAAAAATCTCACAGGATGAGAAGGGGCATGCATAAAGTTTAAGGTTTATATTTATGGAGTGAGAATCAACACTGTTAGGATCACAGGTACCATAATCATCAGGGCAGGTAAAGTGGCAGAGTAGAGAGAGTGCTGCACCTGAAGTCAGGATGACCTGAGTTCAAATTCAGACTCAATCATTTACTAGCTGTGTGATCTTGGGCAAGACACTTAACCTCTGTTTGCCCTATTTTCCTCATTTGTAAAATGGAGATAATAATAACATTTACCTCCCAGGGTTGTTGTGAGGACCAAATGAGATAATATTCCTCGAGTGCTTGGCACAGTGCCTAGCATATAGTAGCTATCACATAAATGCTAACTATTACTGCTATTGTTGTTTTGTTATTATTATATGACAGGATCAATATTATCACTCTAGGTTGGGCTAGGGAATTTGTTTTCTTTCCTTTCCTTTTTTTTTTTTTTTGCTTTTTGGAGGGGGAAGGCAGGGCAATTGGGGTTCAGTGACTTGCCCAAGGTCACACCGCTAGTAAGTGTTAAGTGTCTCAGGCCTAATTTGAACTCAGGTTCTCCAGACTCCGGGGTCAGTGCTCTATTCACTGTGCCGCTTAGCCACCAGGGGAACTTGTTTTCTATCAAAAACAGGACTATGAAAGGGGAAGAGAATGTCAATTGAGTCACACACAAATGAAAAGCAATTTGATTAAATTTGTCTTGTTTTTAGATAAAGAAAACAATGTTCTGGCCATAGGCTTTAAATTAATAAGACAACAAATAACACATAAATATATCAGTTCTGCATTAAGGCTACTTGAGGAGGAAAGGAGATAGACAAAGAGGTAAAAGAGAAGTTAGGAAGAAGAAGAACAGAGGCAAAGTCACAGAAAGACAAAAGTAGAGAAAGTGAAAGCCAGATAGAAACACAAAAAAAGGAAGATAACAATCAAGAAGCAGAGGACACAGGAAAGGTTTTTTTATGTTTTGGAGGTGATGACCATGGACAAATTACTTAATCTTCCCGCAAAACAGGAATAATAATGCTTATGCGACTTATCTCTCAAGATTGATATGGGAAAAGCAATTTTTAAAGTTATAATTTATCATGTAACAGTCTGCTTAGAGTAGATAACTGGGGAAGGGGAAAAAGTAATTCCCCCCTCATAGATTGTCATATGTGCAGGAGAGAAAAGAAAGGAATTAGACAAAGGGAAAGAGAAAGAGGACATTTCAAAAAGGGATGCTCCAATTCTTGAGTGGATCTATCTATCCTCTTGCTGTGGATAGCTCCTCCAATAGTACCTGTCACAACCCAGACACCCTTTCTTATTCTGTGCTACTCTTGGCCATGTCCACTGGGAAATTCTGGAAATACGCTGGCAAGGTCTTCCTTCAGATCTCTTGCTATTTTGTGGGGACAAATACAAGTAAAATATCCATCTGTTGTCCCTAGTATATTGTGTGTAGCTTGAGAATTCAAGGGGTCTTGGAAGTCAAGTCTGTCAGTCAACAAACATTAAGCAACTACAATCTGCCAGGCACAGTGTTATGCACGAGAAATAGAAGGAAAGGGGGAAGATTGTATCTGCTTTGGAGGAGCTTCCAATGAAATTGGGGAGAGAACAGGAAAATAACCATGTACAAACAAGATACACAGGATAAATTAGAAATATCCACAGAGGAAAGGCACTAGCGTATAAAAAACACAGAATCCAACCCCCTCATTTTACATGAGTACACTGAGGCCTAGGACGTTTCATTGACTTGTCCAAGGTGACAGAGAGAGTATTAACAACTAAGATTTGAAAAAAGTTCTCTTATTCCAAGCCATTGCTCTTTCTTCTCTTCATTCTGCTTAGCTCTGCCTACATGACTGACCCATCTTCTCTGTCTACACATCTCTTACTCACAGGAATTATTTGAAAATATAGCGTTGTACTTGGTTTTCCCATTCCCCAACCTCAGGAAGTGAGCAGACTGCCAGGTCAGCTCCACCCTCCCCCACTGGGTCTCCTTCCTTTCCCAGTCAGCTCACCTGCACAGAGGTGGGCAGGCTTCTGGGTCAGGGAGACTTGGGGTGGCAGGAATTTTAAGGTGTGTACTGACCAATCACTGTTTTTGGCCTCTGCAAGTTTCTGCTGGCCATGTGGACTCCCTTTAAAAGCTGAGGTTTTACCTGAGATCCCTGCTGTACGACCTGGGACGGTAGGGTGGTATCTCGTGCGTCAGCCTGCCAAGGTGCCTGATCAGCCAACATGGTATAATAAAGGGTCCAATTCTAAGTTGTTACTTGGGTCTTGCTCACATATTTTGGGTACAACCATTAGTTGAACAATAGCCCTGTAAGAGTTTTGCTGGCTATGCCAAAATGGGCATGTTGCAATTCAGGCTATATTGAGATTTTTGTTGTGAAAGCAGGTAAGGATAATATATTGGGTGATTTTTTTCCCTATTATATGTTTTTTTTTAAATCTCCATTGTATGTATGTATTGTATGTATGTTATAAGATTTCTGTTGAGTTCAGAGAACCTACCTGCAATGTCTGCACTGTATGTCCTGAGAGTTGCACTGAAATCAACAGGTTTCCAATATTAATTTCATTGAATTCTAGTAAAGAATTCTTTCCAATTTCTTGGAACCAAGAAAACAATCATTGAAAAATACCTTCAGGGGAGGCTAGGTGGAGCAGTGAGTAGAGTGTCGGCCCAGGAGTCAGAAGGACCTGAGTTCGGATCCGGCCTCAGACACTTAACCCACACAAACAAAAACCTAGCCGTGTGACCTTGGGCAAGTTACTTAACCCCAATTGCCCTCCAAAAGGCAAAAAAAGAAAAAAAAGAAAAATACCTTCAGAAATAGAGGTTGACCAATATTCCTAACTTCTAAATTGCCTTAGTAAGCCTTCAGAGGTTCTACTCTGTATTGGACAACTACAACAACCTGAAAACTATTTCATGGTCACCTCCCTTTACATGTTCCTGAGAGATAAAATTAAGCTAATGATTAGAATTTCCCCAGTTCCAATCAAAAAAGAACATTAGCGATAAGCCCTGGAGTAGCATCTCAATGTGTGTAACTGAGAGAAAAGAGCTGATATTCTAGGTGTCCTTCTAAATATGAATTTCATATAGCAGCATGAGTTGGAAGGGGATAGAATGCATTTTTGCCACACTTGTCTTTATGGACAAAACAGTTTCATCTCATTGACCTTTTATGCTAATTAGGGAATTTTTGCCTAGTCTTTGGAGAATGCTTCATCCCCCCCTCTCCCCCCGCCACACACACACACACACACACACACACACACACACACACACACACACACACTTTCTTTTGGCCTGTTTGATACTACTCCATATAAATGAGTTTTCACCCTGACCCTCCTAATGGCCAACTATGAACTGAAGCCATTGTTTGTTCAAGGGACTCCCTTCTCTTCTATCCTTCGGTTGCTAGAGATAGAAGAAACCTTTTGAGATGGCAAAATAATCCAGGGCAAGCCCTGTAGTGAAAGTAACAAGACTAGACAGGGTTAACCAGTCAGAAGGGATGTGCTCAAACAGTCGTTTTTTGAACCATCTTCTGTGACTTGTCAACAACTTTAAAAGAACCATTTTGAAAGTTTCAACTTCATGAATTCTTAGTGACTTCTAAATTTTCAAAATAAATTGCTCCCCAATTCCTACTGAATATAAATAGCAATACTTCCAAATTGATTTGTCACTAGTATGATTCAATCCAATCCAAAACATATGACATAGTTTTAAAAGCCTAAAGAGAGAGAACAGTTTTCAAACTGAACAAAACATAGCCTGCAACTTACTGAAGTATAAAAAAATCACACAGTTTACTCTCCATAATGTTAAGATTTCCAAATTAATTTCATAGGAGGTCATTTTTTTCTTTTTCTTCTTCATTTTGGTTTATTTTTTTTTTTTGGGTTAACAAGCTTACTTTAATCAAACAAACACACATTACGTAGTTCAGGGGAAAAAGGTCAGCACCCCAAACTTCAGAGTTACAGAACTTACAGATCAAACAGACAAGCTTCCAAACTGTCCAACCATTATATCAATACCAAATCACAGTTACCAGAGAGGGAAGCATCAACATCTGGGTTTTCAAAGCCGGGGGGCTCTCAACAATGGCTTCCCAGAGTCTCATCTGGTTAAATCACACAATACTTCTCAAAGTGAACCCCAAAGCAAAGCCTCTCATCCGAGTTTATATAGCCTTCTCCTGGCTCAGAGAATGTAACAAATTCCTTTTTTTTCTATTTCTTTTTTTTTTTTAATAATTAAACAAATGCTTTATTAACTTCTGGTTTACATCATTCATTTCCACCAGATTATGAGTTACATTTTTCCCCCATTTTTCTCTACCCACCACCCCAGAATAGCAGTCCCATTAGATATCCCCTCATCCAATCTGCTCTCTCCCATATCTTCTCCCATACCCCCTTCGACTTTGCCATTAGGGCAAGGTGAATCTCTAAGCCCCACTGCCTGGACATCTTATGAAACATTTAATTTTAAAACTTCAATTTTCAGATCCATTCCCTTTCTCCCTTGTCACCCACTCCCTCTGAGAAGATAAGCAATTCAGTATGTGTTGTACATGTATATCTATGCAAAAGATTACCATAGTAGATATATTGTAAAAGACTACTTATATTTCCCTCCCGCCTGTCTCACCTCCCACCTGGTCCATTCCCTACTTTGATCCTGTCCCTCTTTGATAGTGGGTACTTCTAACCTCCCCTCTCCCCAAAATGCCCTCCCCTCCATCATCCCCCCCCTCATCCCCCTTTCCCCTACTCAGGAGAGTGAGTGAGGGTAAGATATTCCATTTAGTATGTATGTGATTCTCTCCTTGAGCCAACTTCAATGAGAATATGCTTTTGCCTATTTGCCTTCCTGTTCTTCCCCTCCCCTGCAACTACTTCCCTTGCCTCTTCTACATGAGATAGTTTGCCCTACCCTGTCTCTCTCCATCTCCTCTTGCCACTTTCCTCTCTCACCTCTTGACTTCACCCCTTAAGAATCGTCCCTTCCTTGGGGTGGCTAGGTGGCGCAGTGAGCAGAGAGCCAGCCCTGGAGCCAGAAGGACCCGAGCTCGGATCTGGCCCCAGACACCCAACACACAAACAAAAACCCAGCCACGTGAACCTGGGCAAGTCACCCAACCCCAATTGCCCTCCAAAAAAAAAATAATAATTATTCCTTCCCATCAAATTCAACCTATGCCCTCTATCCATGTATACCTGTGAACATATGCCATGTACCCTTCTTCAATTATTTTCATAATGAGAAAGGCTTCATCAAACAAAGTTATTGTATTTCCATGTAGGACTGTAAATAGTCCAACTTTGATAAGTTCCTTTTGATTTCTTTTCCTTGATTACCTTCTCAAGCATCTCTTGCTTCTTGTGCCTGAATGTCAAATTTTCTATTCAACTCTGGTTTTTTCATCAAGAATGCTTGAAAGTCCTCTATTCCACTGAATGACCATATTTTCCCCTGAAACAAAATACTCAGTTTTGCTGGGTAGGTGACCCTTAGGTTCATTCCCAGCTCTTTTGCCCTCTGGAATATCATATTCCATGCCCTTCAATCCCTCAGTGTAGAAGCTGCCAGGTCCTGGGCTATTCTGATTGTGTTTCCACAATATTGAAATGGTTTCTTCCTGGCTGCTTGGAGTATTTTCTCCTTGATCTGGGGATTCTGGAACCTGGCTATAATATTCCTGGGAGTTTTCCTTTGGGGATCTTTTTCAGGAGGTGATCTGTGGATTCTTTCAACCTCTATTTTGCCCTCTGGGTCTAAAACATCAGGGCAGTTTTCCTTGAGAATTTCTTGAAGGCTGATTTCTAGGTTCTTTCTTTGATCATGGCTTTCAAGTAGTCCAATAATTTTTAAATTGTCTCTCCTGGATCTATTTTCCAGGTCAGTGGTTTTTCCCATGAGATATTTCACATTGCCTTCTATTCTTTCATTTGTTTGGATCTGTTTAATAGTATCTTGATTTCTCATAAAGTCACTAGTTGCCATTTGCTCCAGTCTAACTCTGAAGGAATGAATCTCCTCAGTGAACTTTTGAGATTCCTTTTCCATCTGGCAAATTTGGCTTTTTAAGGCATTCTTCTCCTCATTTCCTTTCTGACTCTTTTGCCATTTGAGTTAGTCTATTTTTTAAGGTGTTATTTTCCTCAGTCAGGCTGTTGACTGTCATTTCATACTTTTCTTGCATTTTTTTCATTTCTCTTCCCAAATTTTCCCCCACTTCTCTTATCTGCTTCTTAAGGTCCTCTATGGCCTGTAGCCAGCTTGTATTTTCATTTGGGGCTTTTGGTGCAGGAGTTCTGACCTCACAGTCCTCCTCCATGCTTTGAGCCTCTTTGCCCCTAAAACAGGAGTCCAATGTCGAACTTTTCTGTTTATTTTGTTTCATTTGCCTAGGCATATTGCCACTTAATTACTTGATTTTTGGGCTTGTTGTCACAGTAGGACTCTGCCACCAGACAGGGGAGCTTCCGCCCAAATGTGGGGTCTTCACAACTTCTGCCAGTTGGGTGGCCTCTGTAAAGCCTCCACCCACTCCGGCAAGTTGGATACCCACCCCAAACTCCCCCCCCCCCCCAGACCACAATCCAGATCCAGGCAGTTTAAAGCAAAAGCAATTAACCCCCAGACTGATTGCTGGATCTTCCTACAGTTCGCAGACCAGGAGCTAGAGCCACCACTGACGCTGCAAAATGGCTTCTGTGCAGCTGTTTCTTCAGCAGCTTTTTGCCCCCAGGGGAGGAAGCCAGGTGTTCCCCAAATACTGGTCCCAAAGTCCATAGGGCACTAACCTCTCACTTTGTCCTAGGCATATCTGTGCTGATAATTCTGGAATTGCCACAATTGCTGGTGTTCTGGGGTTCCACCGGCCGGCTGAAGGCCCAGCCGCCCTGGGGCTAAAACTGCGGACCTGGGCTCGGCTCTGTGGGCTGCGCTGTCAGTTCCCAGCGGGCTGTGCTGCCTGCTCTCAGAGCGCTGCACTGGCCACTCCCTGCAGGGCTGCTGGGCTGTCCTCAGCAGGAGGTTAGCTTCTCTGTGCAGTTCTGTGGGTGTTGTGGCTCCAGAAGTTGTTCGGAGCTCCCTTTCACATTGTTTGAAATTTGTGTGGGGCAGAGCACATTGGAAATGCTGTTTCTACTCCGCCATCTTGGCTCCGCCCCATTTTGGTTTATTTAAAATAATTCATTCTTAATGCAATTGTTTAGACAGTAATCACATCAAGGCAGCACAGTGCAAAGGAAATAACCCCGAGTTTGGAATAAGAAGACCTTGTGAGTCCTGACTTAGGCATAATTACTAGTTGTATGATCATCACCTCTTTGGACTTGATACGAGTTAAACCAGCTGATGATATGAAATCTCTTCCAACTCAAAGTTTCTGTGATTCTGCAACCTCAGGTTATCTATCTCTATAATGAGGAAGGGAATCCTTGTACCACCAAACTCCCAGGGTCATTGAAAAGATAAAGTGAGATGATATAGGTTGTGCTCTATAACTTTTATTATTCTGTGGGTGTTATAATTTTTTCTGATAAAGCGAAGCTAGCTCTTATACAGAACTGTGGCACTTGTTACTTAATGCCAAATCAAGTGGAAGATCTAGTGGTATGATAACTCATTGTCATCTAAGGGTGGCAAAACCTTCAAGTATATAGGACAGGACATATATAGAGACAGGCATTAAGAAGTGATCAGAGTAGTTCCAAGTGGGGAGGAGAAGGGAGAAGAAAGAAGAGAGGTTAGGAGTTTTGGACCAAACCTCTCATTTCTTTCTCCACCTCATTCCCTTGACCACTTAAAATATTGCTTAGTAACCATGCAATACTAAGTGGCTCCAGGATAAAATATAAAATCCTATTTGGCATTCAAAACCTTCAATAACCTACCTCCCTCCTACTTTTCCAGTCTTCTTCTACCTTACTGCCTGCCAGGTACTCTTTGATCTAGTGACACTGGCTTCCTTGCTAGTCCATGGACACTTCATTTCTCAGGTCCAGGAATTATTTTCTGGCTGTATGTCATGTCTGGAACGTTCTCCTTCCTCATCTCATCCTATCAGCTTCAAGTCCCAACTAAAATTCCATCTTCTATAGGAAGCCTTTCCCAACCCTGTTTAATTCTGGTGCCTTCCCTCCCTTAATTACTTCCTATTTACCCTGTATATATACTGTACATATTTGTGTACTTGTTTCTCCCATTAGAGACATTACATTGTCTCTGTCCTCCTTAAAGGAAGGTACTATCGTTTGCCTCTTTCCATATCCTCAGTGCCTGGTAATAGTAGGTACTTAATAAATGTTTATTGACTGTCTCACTAGCTGCTGCCTTATTTGATATATTATCCTCTTCTTTGACAAAAGTCAAAGAGAATTGAAGAATAGGAGAGATATTTTTCATTTTGGCATGATGTTGGTTAGCATAAAAGAATTTCTCCCATTACGCTGACATATTAGAAATATAACTTTATGTATATTTTACTTATTGAAAACTGGATGTTCATCACAAACTATCATTATTTCTTTTTTAAAATTTTTTGGTCTTTATTAATTTGTTTGTTTACTTTTAATTTACAAGATTCAGTTCCACAATTCCTTGAGTTTCAAATTTTCTCCCCCTCCCTCCTCTTCCCCGTCATGGTGGCATACAATCAAGTATAGGATCTGCAAATACTTTCACATTAGACATTAGTCAGATTATAAAGAAGGACTGTATCAGATGGAATGAACAATGGGAAAGAGGAAACAAAACCAAACAAGAAAAAGAAAGAGAACAGGTAGTTTGCTTCAATCTGGATTCAAACTCTTCTTTCTCTGGACATAGACATCTCTCTCCATTGTGAGTGAGTCTTTTGAGGTTGACTTATAACCCTGCATTGCTGAGAAGAGTCCAGTCTATCAAAGTTGGTCATCACACATATGTTGTATCTGTAATTGTGTCCAAATTTCTCCTGGTTCTACTCTTCTCACCCACCATCAGCTTGTATAAGCCTCTCCAGGTAAATATGAAGTCAAACTATCATTATTTCTACAACTCTGAGGAAGGAACGCTCTAGTCGAAACAAGAAGACCCGAGTCCCCATCATGGATCTATCATTCACTAATTGACTTTCCTTAAACAAGTCCCTTTCCCTCCCTGGGTTTCAGTTTCCTTTTCTATTAAATGAGAGGGTTGTACTAGAGCAAGAATCCTTAGCATTTTTATGTGCCATGGTTCCTGTTAACACTCTGTTGAAGCCTATAAATCTCTTCTCAGAATGTGTTTAAATGCATAAAACAAGATATGTAGGATTACAAAGGAAACCAATTATACTGAAATACAGTTATCAACATGTTTTTGAAAACAAGTTTGCGGACCTCAAATTTAGAACCCTGGATTAGATTGTCTCCAAATTCTAAATTCTATGATTGGAGGATTCTCTTGATATTAATTTATGTACTGTTAGGGATAAGGATAAGGACTGGACCTGTGATGTTATTGGTTCAGGTAATAACCGAGTGAGAATACTGTTTCTACCAATGTAGGCTAGTACCTTCTCGGCAACTTACAGTCTTAGAGAATTGACTGACACACTAAGAGTTGACTTGCCCAGGGTCACAGTCAGTATATATTAGAAGTTCAACTTGAGTTCAGCTCTTCCTGGATTCAAGGCTATGTCTTCATCTACCATGCAACACTGTCCCTTATTTAATGTTTTTTAGAATAAACTTTTAAAAATTAATTTAATTAATTTAATTTTTAATTTAAACACACATTGGTGTGCTTTTCCAAAATCTACTTCAATAACTACATGCTAAAAATAATTTAAAACCAAGTGAATTTAGGGAGAAGATAGGCTCCAGATGTACTTCTCCAAATAAAACACAGTCAATCTGAATTGAATTAACTGTTTCCAAAATAAAGAAATATCTAGAAAATATTTTATAATGACAGAATGCCCACTGTGTAAGTAAGGAAGTCAGTTTAAATTTTCCAAGGTTCATATTTAGCAATACTAAATGAGAACTTGGGTAGAATGGAATGGAATATTTATCTTATTTCATTTTAGTCAAAATATAAAATCTCTGAACAATGGACAAAAATTTAGAATGTTCTTTGAGCACAGAAAGAAACTGAAAAATTAGCAAACACCAAAATTCAATACTGTATATTAAAAAGGGATAGCAGTGATAGAAAAAAAAACTAAATGTTTATATTTTAGATATAAAATTCAACTTTTAAAGTAATCCATTTGTCTTAGAAATATATACATCTTCTGTCCTCAAAAAAAAAAAAAGAAATATACACATCATGGTACCCCATTTCTATATCCTTGTTCCCATCATCTATTTACACTACCTTCCTTCTTACCTTTAGCATCTATCTCAATTTTTCTCTCATCCTGCCAAAATCCTCCTTCATGATTTCACCATATGTTGTTAAAACTCATATTTGATATCCTGACATCATAGTTCCTTGATTTTTTGTTCAACTCCACAACCTTCCCCTGATCTTGAGCTAGTTACTTAACCTCTTTGGGATTCAATATCTTCTTCTCTAAAAGAAGGGGTTCAAGAGATAACCTTTGAGGTGCCTCCAGCTCAAAATCTATGATGCCATTATCTCTACCCACAAGGCCACAACCATATTAGCCTAGAATAGATTTTCTAATGTCCTAGAAATCCTCCAAATCCAAGGTCTCTAACTAAAATGACCTTAAAACACATTCTTTCTGTCTTTCTTATTCATTCTATCCTTGTGGTTTCTTCCTGTTCTCCCAGGCTATCTATCTCTGATTTTACTTCCTTACTTAGCTATCTGGGACATCCTAATCAGTTCTTTCAACACTCCCCTCTGCCACACCATAGAATTAGTTCAACTTTTCGACCTCTTGCTCATCTTGTCAATCAAACTGCTGTACTGGACTACTTCCTGTTGCAGTCAGTGAGTTCCTCAATTCAACTTTCATTGATTACCAAGTAAAGTAGGGTGTTCAACTGTTCTGCTTCATAGATTGGGATCACAGTCTGATATACCCCTAACTTCATTAAAAACAATATTATACTAAAGGTTAGCCTACTCCTCACAACAGACTTAAAACAACTCTTCTCTCAGATTTAAATGTAAATGTAAATGCTGACCTGATTTAACATAAATAGCATTCTGCTTACCTACTGGGATCATGAACTGGACTAGGTATTTTCCCCATCCCCCTTCAAGACTGTTCTCTTTCACATATAGCCTATTAATGTCCCTAATTAGCAGGAGTTGTTAGTCCTATCCTTATAGGGGAACAGGCTTCTGACAATATATTCTCTATTAATGTTTAATTAGGAAAAATATATATATATGTGATGTTGCATTTTATATCTTGAAACCATTTTATTGTATTTAAATGTGTACTCACAATTTCTTGATAATTACCAAATATTAGAGCTCGATGAAATATCTTCAAAACAGCAATTGTTATATTGGATTTCCCATTCTAAATTAATCTCTTTTTGTTTGTTTGCTTGCTTTTTGGAGGGCAATTGGGGTTAAGTGACCTAAAGTCACATGGCGAGTAAGTGTGTCAATTGTCTGAGGCCAGATTTGAACTCAGGTCCTCCTGCCTCCCGGGCTAGTGCTGTATTCACTGTGTCACCTAGTCATCCCTGTAAATTAATTTCTTTATTCAGATTTGCATGCTAAGAAAAGACTCTAGGGACAGATTTCTATCCTATAATAGCAACTTCCTTTTTTTTAATAGATCCTTTCGGTCCTTCTTAAAGGTATTATGTTAACTGGTCTTCCTTCAAGGTTTTTGGCATATCGGACAAAATAAATATCTTCAGAAGTCCTTTGGTACTAGTTTGTAATCCACATTAGGTCAATTGCATCATCACCTATCACTGACAAATCCATAGCTAATTCCTACTGTTCCCTTTACCAAACCAACAGTATAGTCCAAAATGATGAAAAATTTTGTATGTACATAGTTGTTTCTTTGTTGTCTACCCAAATAGAAAGTGAACTCCCTGAGTTAAGGGATTGTTTTTGCCTTCTTTTGTATCCTCAGCACGTAGCACACAACCTAGCACATAGTTCAGCCCCTGAACAAGACCACGAGGTGAACACTAAATGGATAAATGTTTGTAAACAGTTAATAAATGTTGACTGATTTATGATTTGCAGCAAATGAACTTACTTTAGGTTTTAGGATGGTTTGGGAATTAAGAGAAAAATACATTAAACTTAAAGGATCCTAATCTGCAATCACTCTAATGAATCACAGAAACATAGAGTTTAGCTGGAAGAGAAAGAAATCATCTAATTCAACCCTTACCTTTAAACATGGAAAATATTATTATCCTCATTTGACAGATGATGCAATGAATGCCCAGAAAAGATGAATGAGTTGCATCAAGTTATATAGAAGTAAATAGTGGAGGGGGAAAAAACAATAAACAATGTCTTAACTCTTTTTTTTTTTTCAGTTTTAAAGTTATTTTTTTTTATTTTTTTTTAAACAAATACTTTATTAACTTCTGTTTTACATCATTCATTTCCGCCAGATTTTGAGTTACAATCATTTTCCCCCCATTATTCCCCTACCCAACCTCCCAGAATAGCAGTCCCACAAGATATCGCTTCCTCCAATCTGCTCTCTCCCATACCTTCTCCCATACCCCCATCGACTTTTCCATTAGAGGAAGATGAATCTTTGTGTCCCAATGCCTGCACATCTTATCTCCCTATTACAAGCAAAAGAGTATTAATAATAGTATTTATATATATTTGAAACATTTAATGTTACGACCTCGAATTTCAGATCCATTTCCTTCCTCCCTTGTCACCCATTCCCTCTTGGGAGATAAGTAATTCAGTATATGTTGTACATGTCTAGCTATGCAAAACATTATCATAGTAGATATATTGTACAAGGCTGCTTATAATTCCCTCCCACTCATCCCACCCCCCACCTGGTCCATTCCCTACATGATCCTGTCCCTCTTCTATAGTGGGTACTTCCAACCTCCCCTCACCCCAAGGATGCCCTCCCATCCATCATCCCTCCTCTCATCCCCCTTCCCCCTATCCTGCTGCAGGTTGAGAAATCCCATTTAGTATGTATGTCATTTTCTCCCTGAACCAAATTCAATGTGAATGTGGTTTTGCCTTTTTAGCCTTCCTTATTCTCCCCCTCCTTTGCAACCACTTCCCCTACATGAGATAGTTTACCCTACCATGTCTCTCCCCATCTCCTCTTGCCACTTTCCTCTCTCACCTCATAATTTCATCCCTTGAGTACTCTCCCTTCCCAACAAAATCAACCTATGCCCTCTATCCATATATAACTGTAACCATATACACACACATTCACATATGTATTCGTATGACCACACCCCCTTCCATTATTTTCATAGTGAGAAAGATATCATCAGTCACAGATATTGCTTTTCCATATAGGAATGTAAATAGTTCAACTTTGATAAGTTCCTTTTGATTTCTTTTCCCTGATTACCTTCTCAGGCATCTCTTACTTCTTGTGTCTGGATGTCAAATTTTCTATTCAACTCTGGTTTTTTCCTCAAGAATGCTTGAAAGTCCTCTATTCCACTGAATAACCATATTTTCCCCTGAAACAAAATACTCAGTTTTGCTGGGTAGGTGACCCTTGGGTTCATTCCCAGTTCTTTTGCCCTCTGGAATATCATATTCCATGCCCTTCGATCCCTCAGTGTAGAAGCTGCCAGGTCCTGGGCTATTCTGATTGTGTTTCCACAATATTGAAATTGTTTCTTCCTGGCTGCTTGTAGTATTTTCTCCTTGATCTGGGGATTCTGGAACCTGGCTATAATATTCCTGGGAGTTTTCTTTTTGGGATCTTTTTCAGGAGGTGATCGGTGGATTCTTTCAACCTCTATTTTGCCCTCTGGATCTAAAACATCAGGGCAGTTTTCCTTGAGAATTTCTTGAAGGGTGATTTCTAGGTTCTTTCCTTGATCATGGCTTTCAGGTAGTCCAATAATTTTTAAATTGTCTCTCCTGGATCTATTTTCCAGGTCAGTGGTTTTTCCCATGAGATATTTCACATTGCCTTCTAATCTTTCATTTGTTTGGATCTGCTTAACAGCATCTTGATTTCTCATAAAGTCATTAGCTTCCATTTGCTCCAGTCTAACTCTGAAGGAATGAATCTCCTCAGTGAACTTTTGAGATTCTTTTTCCATCTGGCAAATTCGACTTTTTAAGGCATTCTTCTCCTCAATGCCCTTTTGGGCCTCCTTTGCCATTTGAGCTAGTCTATTTTTTAAGGTGTTGTTTTCCTCAGTCAGGCTGTTGACCCTCATTTCATACTTTTCCTGCATCCTTCTCATTTCTCTTTCCAATTTTTCCTCCACTTCTCTTATTTGATTTTTAAAGTCCTTCTTAAGGTCCTCTATGGCCTGCAACCCGCTCATGTTTTCCCCTGGGGCTTTTGGAGCAGGACTTCTGACCTCACAGTCCTTTTCCCGCTCTATGCCCCCAAAATAGGAGTCTAGGGTTGCATTTTTCTGTTTCCTTTGCCTTGGCATGTTGCCACTTAATTGCTTGACTTTTGGGCTTGTTGCCACACTATGGCTTTAAGGCCAGATAGAGGAATTTTCGTCCCGAACGTGTGGGGGGCAACTTCCGTTTCTGGCAAGCTGTAAACCCACCCACAACTTCCACCCTAGATCACAATCCAGATCCAGGGAGGTTAAAGCAAGAGCGATTACCCCCCAAGACTGATCGCTGGATCTCCCCACGATTTGTAGGCTGGGAGCCGGAAATGCCTCTGAAAACTACACAGTGGCGTGTCTCCTCAGCAGCTTCTAGCCCCCAGGGGAGGGAGCTGACGCATTCCCCAAATACAGGTCCCAAAGTCCATAGGACACTAACCTCTTACTTTGTCCTAGGCAAGTCTATGTTGATAATTCTGGAGTCTCCACAGTTCCTGGTGTTCTGGGGTTCCTCCAGCCGGCTGCTGGCCCTGCCGCCCTGGGGCTAAAACCTCGGCTCACGTGGACCTGGGCTCGGCTAGGCTCCTGCGCTCTGCGCGCTGCCGGCTCCCAGACCACTGCGCTGGTCCTTCCTGCAGGGTGCTGGGCTGTCCTCAGCGGGAGGTTAGCTTCTCTGTGTCGTTCTGTGGGTGCTGGGGTTCCAGAAGATTTTCAGAGTCCTTTTTTACATAGTTTGTGGAGAATCTGGGGGCAGAGAGGCTTGGAAGAGCTGTTTCTACTCCGCCATCTTGGCTCCGCCCAATGTCTTAACTCTTATGCAATGCCCTTTCTACCACATCACTATCTCTTTTACTTCTCCAGTGATCTATGATTTTTATCAGAGTTGATGGAGTAGCTTTTGAGTAAGGCTTTGGCTGGCCTTTTGCAAAGTGAGCTAAATGGCTAAAGACTCTGGCAGTTGGATTTCTTCCCAGCTTGGAAAGACAAGATTACAGGAACCTGAAGAATGGGAATTTCTGAAGGAGTTTCTGAGGCTCTCTGGAGGAAAAGTGAAAAAAAGAGATAAAGGGAAAGTAAGAAGAAGAGGATAAAGAGAGGGGGAGGATAGAAGGAAAGACAGAGAGAGAAAAAAGAGAAGAGAGGGAAAGGATAGAAGGAGAGAGAGTCAGGTATCTGTCACCTGTGTGGTCTGATGACAGTGACACCTGCAGTTTCTTCCTCAAAGTAAAGCCCCTGAACAAGACCATGAGGTGAACACTAAATGGATAAGTAGAGAAGTATATGATTCTGTGATGTGTGTGTGTGTGTGTGTGTGTGTGTGTGTGTGTGTGTATCACACACACTTGCTCAGGTGGCTAGAGCACTGAGAGAAAAACAGACATGAAGAATTGTCAGTCCTTACTTAGCCTCTACCTAATTTCAGGGGGCTATCACTGGCACCTGCTCCTAGTCATGTCCTTTTGTTCTGTTAAGTGCTCAATCTGACTAATCTAACCTTTTTTCCCTCTTAAAACATCTGTCCTTGCATTTCACAGGATAACTTTGGGAGCCACTCAGAAGAGAATGACTTTACCTAGTACAGGGCAGGGATCTCACACCCTTAACCCCAGACCAGCCTATTTTTAGAAAGTGTTTGCTCTCTAACTGGGAACACTCTCATAAGCCATTCCTATGTTGGATAACTATACTTATAAGATTCTAATGACTACAACCTTGGGCCTTTTAAAAATCTAGCTCATCAGACACAAATCTAACATAATGACCCCTAAGATTACATAGGTATTCACTCCCTTTAACATATTTCAAGTCCTCTATGATTTAATAAACCATCTTCAAAAATTATTATGATGGAAGATGGCGGAGTAGAAACAGCTCACCAAGCCACTCTGCCCCCAGATTCCCCCCAAACTATGTAAAAGGGGACTCTGAACAACTTCTGGAGCCCCAGCACCCACAGAATAACACAGAGAAGCTAACCTCCTGCTGAGGACAGCCCAGCAGCCCTGCAGGAAGGACCAGTACAGCACTCTGGGAGCCAGCAGCGCACAGCGCGCGGGGAGCCGAGCCCAGGTCTCCGTGAGCCGAGGTTTTAGCCCCAGGGCGGCAGGGCCAGCAGCCGGCTGGAAGAACCCCAGAACACCAGCAGCTGTGGTGACTCCAGAATTATCAACATAGACATGCCTAGGACAAAGTAAGAGGTTAGTGTCCTATGGACTTTGGGACCTGTATTTGGGGAATGCGTCAGCTCCCTCCCCTGGGGGCTAGAAGCCCCTGAGGAGACACGCCATTTTGTAGTTTTCATAGGCATTTCCAGCTCCCAGCCTACAAATCGTGGGGAGATCCAGCGATCAGTCTTGGGGGGTAATCGCTCCTGCTTTAACCTCCCTGGATCTGGATTGTGATCTAGGGTGGAAGTTGTGGGTGGGTTTACAGCTTGCCAGAAACGGAAGTTGCCCCCCCACACGTTCGGGACGAAAATTCCTCTAGCTGGCCTTAAAGCCATAGTGTGGCAACAAGCCCAAAAGTCAAGCAATTAAGTGGCAACATGCCAAAGCAAAGGAAACAGAAAAATGCAACCCTAGACTCCTATTTTGGGGGCATAGAGCAGGAAAAGGACTGTGAGTTCAGAAGTCCTGCTCCAAAAGCCCCAGGGGAAAACATGAGCAGGTTGCAGGCCATAGAGGACCTTAAGAAGGACTTTAAAAATCAAATAAGAGAAGTGGAGGAAAAATTGGAAAGAGAAATGAGAAGGATGCAGGAAAAGTATGAAATGAGGGTCAACAGCCTGACTGAGGAAAACAACACCTTAAAAAATAGACTAACTCAAATGGCAAAGGAGGCCCAAAAGGGCAATGAGGAGAAGAATGCCTTAAAAAGTCGAATTTGCCAGATGGAAAAAGAATCTCAAAAGTTCACTGAGGAGATTCATTCCTTCAGAGTTAGACTGGAGCAAATGGAAGCTAGTGACTTTATGAGAAATCAAGATGCTGTTAAGCAGATCCAAACAAACGAAAGATTAGAAGGCAATGTGAAATATCTCATGGGAAAAACCACTGACCTGGAGAATAGATCCAGGAGAGACAATTTACAAATTATTGGACTACCTGAAAGCCATGATCAAAGAAAGAACCTAGAAATCACCCTTCAAGAAATTCTCAAGGAAAATTGCCCTGAGGTTTTAGATCCAGAGGGCAAAATAGAGGTTGAAAGAATCCACTGATCACCTCCTGAAAAAGATCCCAAAAAGAAAACTCCCAGGAATATTATAGCCAGGTTCCAGAATCCCCAGATCAAGGAGAAAATACTACAGGCAGCCGGGAAGAAACCATTTCAATATTGTGGAAACACAATCAGAATAGCCCAGGACCTGGCAGCTTCTACACTGAGGGATCGAAGGGCATGGAATATGATATTCCAGAGGGCAAAAGAACTGTGAATGAACCCAAGGGTCACCTACCCAGTAAAACTGAGTATTTTGTTTCAGGGGAAAATATGGTCATTCAGTGGAACAGAGGACTTTCAAGCATTCTTGAGGAAAAAACCGGAATTGAATAGAAAATTTGACATCCAGACACAAGAAGGAAGAGATGCCTGAGAAGGTAATCAGGGAAAAGAAATCAAAAGGAACTTATCAAAGTTGAACTATTTACATTCCTATATGGAAAAGTAATAACTGTGACTGATGATATCTTTCTCACTATGAAAATAATGGAAGAAGGGTGTGTGGTCATATGAGTACATATGTGAATGTGTGTGTAGATGGTTACACTTATATATGGATAGAGGGCATAGGTTGAATTTGTTGGGAAGGGAGAATACTAAAGGGATGAAATTATGAGGTGAGAGAGGAAAGTGGCAAGAGGAGATGGGGAGAGACAGGGTAGGGTATAGGATAAACTATCTTATGTAGAAGAAGCAAGGGGAAGTGGTTGTAAGGGGGGGAAGAATAGGAAGGCTAAAAGGCAAAACCACATTCTCATTGAATTTGGTTCAGGGAGAGAATGACATACATACTAAATGGGATATCTCAACCTGCAGCAGAATAGGGGGAAGGGAGATGAGAGGAGGGATGATGAATGGGAGGGCATCCTTGGGGGGAGGGGAGATTGGAAGTACCCACTATAGAAGAGGGACAGGATCATGTAGGGAATGGACCATGTGGGGGGTGGGATGAGTGGGAGGGAATTATAAGCAGCCCTGTACAATATATCTACTATGATAATGTTTTGCATAGCTAGACATGTACAACATATACCGAATTACTTATCTCCCCAGAGGGAATGGGTGACAAGGGAGAAAGGAAATGGATCTGAAATTCGAGGTCTTAACATTAAATGTTTCAAATATATATAAATACTATTATTAATACTCTTTTGCTTATAATTGAGAGACAAGATGTGCAGGCATTGGGACACAAAGATTCACCTTCCTCTAATGGATAAGTCGAAGAGGGTATGGGAGAAGGTATGGGAGAGAGCAGATTGGAGGAAGCGATATCTTGTGGGACTGCTATTCTGGGAGGTTGGGTAGGGGAATAACACGGGCGGGGGGGAATGATTGTAACTCAAAATCTGGCGGAAATGAATGATGTAAAACAGAAGTTAATAAAGCATTTGTTTAAAAAAAATTACTATGATGGAAAAAATGTATTACCCTGAGGCCAACCTAGATAATGAGTCTTCCTGAATTTAGCTAGGCTGCTCTTTACCTTGGAAAACAGACACATACTTTGCCCCTGGGCCCTTAATCAAAACCTTTTCAGCTTGGTATTGCCAAAGTCTGCAAGCTTTTGAGAGCCTGGGGTCACCATTGATATAAGACAGAAAGAAACAAAAAAGACAAGAGGAGAAGGATATTTTGTTATGTATAAAATGAAAATGCCATGGAGATCATTGACTGCTACATAGAACAAATTATACCTTCAGATTTTTGGGTCACACTTAAAATTGTGTCAATGGAACCTCTATGGCCATCCCTGATAGGCTATTTAACTTTCTAATGATCCTTGCCTTTGGGATGTTCTTATTAAACATCTCTGGTTGAAATTTTAGTTCATTTCCTAATGGTTGATCCTTTGATAGGGAAGAGTAGGTTAGCATCTTTTTTTAACCAGACCTATGATTTTATCAGTGTTAAGGAGCTAGTAAAAGGACTTCCTCAGCCAATGAAGATCAGTCCTTTCCACATAATTTATAATGTTAGAAAGTTTATAGCATTAAAAAGTAATTCAGTTCCTCAGGACTCTGAAAGGTTAGGTGATCTGCCCAGTGCCACAGAGCCAATATACCTGTTTCCAAGGCCAGCTTTCTATCCACTACAGCTTGCTACCACTTTTACTTATTAGTCATTGTTGCTGTTGTTATTATCATTGCACAGAAATTCAGTTGTATCCAACTCTTCGTGATTCCATGGAAATCATCCATGGGATTTTCTTGGCAAAAACACTGGAGTGGTTCTCCAGTGTGTCCCCATTTTACAGATGAAGAACTGAGGCAAATAGGAGTTAAGTGACATGCCCAGGATCACACAGTACTAAGGGTCTGGGCTTAAATTTTAACTCAGATCTTCCTGACTCCATGCCCAGTGCTTTATCCACTGTACCACCTCACTGTCCCATTTAGTCATTATTATTAGTCATCAGCACTCATTTATTACTGTGAAATGTTCATGTCTGAATGTCTGTGTGTGTGTGTGTGTGTGTGTGGTGTGTGAATTTCCTGGCTCTTGAAATTCTTGATTTTTGAAATTATTGTTGTTTGTTCTTTGTTTCCAAAAAGGAGCAAGGACATCATGGGTGATGCCTTGACTTGTGTGTGAATTGGATTTAAGTGAGGCAGAGTTGTACACAGTCGTTAGCATCACTCCCTCTTCCTGAGTCTTCAAAGTCCAGTGGCAGGACTTTTTCCATGTCTGACCAAGATATACAGAATAAATTACATATAATCACAGAGAGAAAGCACTAACAGTAAAGGTGCCTGGGAAAGACTTCTTGAAGAAGGGTGGATTTTAGCTGAGATTTGAAGGAAGCCAGGAAGCATAGATGAGGAAGGAGAGCATTCCAGGCATGGGGAACATTCAATAAAAATACTAGGGAGAGGGGCTGTCCTGTGCAAAGACCAAGAAGGAGGCTTGTAAGTGGTTTGGACTGGAACAACAAAAAAGGAGTGGGGATGGAGACCAAGAAGAGATTTACATGGAAGATGGCACTTGTGCTAAGCCTTGAAGGAAGTTAAGGATTCTAACAAGTGGAAGTGAGGAGGAATTGCCTTCCTGGCACTGAGAAATAACCTGTGCAGAGGCACAAAGGTGGATGATGGCATGTCCTTGTCAGGGAACAGCCTGAGTGCACAAAGGGGAGTAATATGAAGTGAGTTTAGAAAAGTTCATGGAAGCCAGTTTGTCCTTTGTTTCATTCAGCTATAGAAACAATTCCTTTTCTTACCCCTCAATGAAAATTTTTATTTGTGTTGCCACCTTGACATGGCTAAATGCTGTCTAGTTTTAGAATTTTTCTCTTGCTAATGAATTTTTAATTTCCATCTATTTTTAAACTAGCTTCAAGAAAGTAATGGGAAATAAATTAGTGACTTAAGAAATGCAAAACTGCTTTATAAAACAAATTGCAAAAATGGAGTTTCTATACCACAAACTTCATTTTTTCCTATTTCCTAGAGGGACAGCTTAAAGTAGGAAATACTCTCCCCTTAGCAAATCAATTCTAGGCCAAGACTTCTCCTGAAGCAATCTATTTAAAAGGATTTTTATCATGCATGAATATTAATGTAAGTATCTTTCCCCCCATAACATGCAGGTGATTCTATTTTATTCATTCCTACAGCCCAACTACAAAACAGGGGAAATGAAGCAAATATCTGAAGTGGGAACGCAGATATAATTGAGCATTCATTAAACAGCAGCCATGTTTAAGGACCATGCTAGATACTGAGAATATAAAGGCAAAATAAAAAAAAAAGTCTCTGTCCTCAAGGAGCTTATATTCTCCTGCAGAGACACAATGTATATGTAAACACAAAATAATTGGAGAAGGAGGAGAACACTAAAGCCTAAGAGTTCAGAAAGGGAAGTATTTGAGATGAGATTTGAAGGAAATTAAGAATTCTCCTGTAAGCAGTGAATAGACCCAGAGAGTCCAGCTGGAAAGTTGAAAGCACCAGCCCTGGAAATCTGAAGCTGAGCTAGACAAAGGACTACTTGCTTCTATTTTGGCAATGGAAAACCACAACTGACTGTTAAGCCCAGTAAATTTGGATCACAGAATGTAGAATTAAGAAGCAACCTACTGGAAGCATCTTCCAGTTCTCTCACTTTACTTTGCACAAATGACCAAAAATACAAGTACTCACATGGGATATGCTAAGAATCTGTTTCTAGGAGAAGTCATTCTGTGTTCTCCTACCACATGGGCAGAAATAATCTTTTTTCAATTGGCTCTGCAGCTAGAACAAGTTGTTTCTTTTCTTTATTTTTTTAAATTTTTTATTAACTTCTGGTTTACTTCATTCATTTCCACCGGATTTTGGGTAACAAATTTTCTCCCTGTTTTTCCCCTACCCACCTCCCCAAAATAGCAGTCTCCCAGGATACCCCTCCTCTTATTTTCCAATTACATGTAAAATAGTTTTAATAGTATGTATATATATTCCATCATTCCCCCCTCTCATCCCCTTCCCCCCTACTCTCCTGTAGGGTGAGATACCCTATTCAGTGTGTATGTCATTCCCTCCCTGAGCCAAATTCAATGAATATAAGGTTGACCCATTCCTTTATGCCTTCCTATTCTTCCCCTCCATTGTACCCATTTTCCCTTGCCTCTTCTATATGAGATAGTTTGCCCCAATCTGTCTCTCCCCATCTCCTCTCATTATATTCCTCTCTTATCTCTTAATTTCACCTTTTAAGTATCATCCCTTCCTATTAAATTGGTCCTGTGCCCTCTATCTATGTATACCTGTAAACATATATATGTACACATTTACACATATATTCATAAGTCTATATACCATCTGATAAAGACTATATATTTATATATATATATGTATGTATATATATACACATACATACATACATACACACATACACAATATATATTTCTATTCCCCTCAACTATTTTCATACTGAGAAAAGTTTCATCAGTTACAATTATCATTTTTCTATATAGGAATGTAAATAGTTCAACTTTGATAAGTTCCTTATGATTTCTTTTCCCTGTTTACCTTCTCATGCTTCTCTTGCTTCCTGTATCTGAATGTCAAATTTTCTATTCAGCTCTGGTTTTTTCTTCAAGAATACTTGAACATCCTCTATTCTACTGAATGACCATATTTTTCCCTGAAACAAAATACTCAGTTTTGCTGGGTAAGTGATTCTTGGTTTTAATTCTAGATCCTCTGACCTCTGGAATATCATATTCCAAGCCCTTCCATGCCTCAGAGTAGAAGCTGCCAGTTCCTGTGTTATCCTGATTGTGTTTCCACAATATTCAAATTGTTTCTTCCTGGCTGCTTGTAATATTCTCTCCTTGATCTGGCAATTCTGGAACCTGGCTATAATATTCCCAGGAGTTTTCTTTTTGGGATCTTTTTCTGGAGGTGATTGGTGGATTCTTTCAACCTCTATTTTGCCTTCTGGTTCTAAAACATCAGGGCAGTTTTCCTTGAGAATTTCTTGGAGGATGATTTCTAGGTCCTTTCTTTGATCATGGCTTTCAGGTAGTCCAATAATTTTTAAATTATCTCTCCTGGATCTATTTTCCAGGTCAGTGGTTTTTCCCATGAGATATTTCACATTGCCTCCTATTCTTTCATTTGTTTGGATCTGTTTAACAGCATCTTGATTTCTCATAAAGTCACTAGCTTCCCTTTGCTCCAATCTAAATCTGAGGGAATGATTCTCCTTATTTCTCTGTGTCATTTTGTGGGTTCTGTAGCTCCAAAGTTTGTTCAGAGTCCCCTTTTACACGAATTGGGGAAGATGGAAGCTGGAGCAGCGCATAAGTGCTGTTTCTACTCCCAAACAAGTTGTTTCTTTAAAAATGAGGAGATTTTCTGAGTCAAGATGGAGAGTCAAGAATGTACCCTAGTGATAAATGAAGGGGACAGAAAAGAGTGAGGGTGAGCAATATTGTTGACATAATAAGAATCCTAGTACTGGAAGGGATTGCAAGACATTGTCTAGCCCATTCTCTGTCATTTTGGAAAACGAGGAAACTGAAGCTTAAAAAAGTTCTGTCTTGTCCAAGGAAATGCAACTAGTTAGAGGAAAAACTGGAATTAAGAAATCAGTCCTATGATTTTTATTGTATTCTATGCTGCCTCTTCCAGGACCTTCTCCTGGTTCCGCCCTAACTCGGGCATAACCTCAATTCAGCATCCAAGAAATCCAAGGTGACAGGATCCTGAGATTTAGGATTCTATAGCAGAAAACAATTAAAGACAGGAAGAGTTCCAGTAATAACAAGGCTCATTTCCTTTTAAAAAAAGGAAGGGAAAGGAAAGGAGATAAGAGGATAGGAGAGGAAAGGAAAATCTTAAATGTGGCATGGTTGAAAGAATATAGTTAGAGACCACATGAACTTTCTTCATATCACTTATGCTATCAGTTAGAACATGAACAGAAAACCAGACATTCTGGAACTTTTGGTCATAGGAAATACAACAGGGCACAATAATTACTTTTCTTTCTTTCTTTTCTTTCTTTTTTTTTTTTTTTTTTGGTCTTTTTAGACAGCAGAAGGCAGGGCAACTGGGGTTAAGAGACTTGCCCAAGGTCACACAGCTAGTAAGTGTTAAGTGTTTGAGGTCAGATTTGAACTTAGGTCCTCCTGACTCCAGGGCCCATGCTCTATTCATTTTGCCACCTAGCTGCCCCCAATAATTGATTTTCTAAGTCACACAGCATCCCATGATGGTCTTACCGAAACTAAAGCACTATGACCACAGCACAACCTTTGTTGACCATGTGAACTTGTGAAACTGTGGGAAGTTGGGATGAATGTTCAGCAATATTCTTAGCATGGACTGAGGTAAGCAAGTCTTACTAATTATCTATATCAAAAGGCACAACTGCTACTAATAGTGCTTATATTTTTCCCAACTTCCTATATCTGTTTATTTTACATGAACCTACTGACAAGTAGCCAGAAAAGCAGAGCACCTTGCACTTCCTGTTCTGTACCATATTCAGCAAAATAAGGCCAACTAAGTTGGGGGAAGTTTATTAAATCAGCATTTTATTTCCAGGACATTCATACTAAAGTTTGTTCTGGTCCCTAAGCACTAATGAGGAATCATCAACAAGAATGAGTATCACAACTTTGGTGTTTTTAAAAGAAAAAATAACATTTGACACAGAGAAATGACTTACATAACTTAAGTAAAGCAATTTCATCAATTTTTTACCACTTAAATTATTACCCCCAGCATAAGCTTTAATGCAAGCTAGCGTAGGTTAGGAGTTGCTTTTACCATTATATGGCAGCTCTATGTTAATATACAAATTCATATTTAGTAGTAATTGGCCCTGTGGGTAATGGGAACTTACAGGAATTATGAAAACTCTGTCCCTGAATGTCAGGTAATACAATTTCATAAAGAGATATAAATAATCAGATCAAGGCTGCATCATCACAGTACAATCACCACATGTAATACCTGTTGAAACAAAATCCTCAAATAAAACAAAACAACCTACTGGAGGCATGCCTAAGTTTAAAAGCATAAATAAACATTAAGTAAGACAGAATGGCATAATAGATAACTAGTCCTAATTTCAGGAACACCTGGGTTTAAGTCTTGCCTCTGACATACATTAACCATGTGACTATGGTTAAGATGCTATAACAGTAATGGGTATTTGAAGATCTTTCCTGCTCCTTAATAAACCTAAGGGAATTTGAAGACCTTCCCTGCTTCAAAAATCTTCCCTGTCCCCTCATAGGCTGAATATAATCACATGGAGCCTGTGGTGGGAAGAGCTTACTGAAGGGTGGAGCAGAGCCCACAGAAGCTGGAAGTCAGAATAGTTAGAGATAGATGGAGGAGAAGATGCACCCAGGCAGACAGTTAGACTTCTGAGTAAATGTTTATTTGTGGGAAGGCTAAAGGATGGTATGGCTCTCTGCTACATTGTGGTGTATTAACTTCTGTGTTACTGTGATGAATTTGGTTTCCTGGTGTTGGGATTTGGTTTCCTGGTGTCTAAATAAATGTTTTGCTTCTGTCTTCTATATGGAGATTCTGTTATATTTTGTGATTGATAACTGTGCCAGCATATTTACAGTCACTGTAGGAGCTGTGAATATTGCATTGGTGCTACAAATGCTTAACTTTGCAATTTCCCAGACAACTGTCCAAGACTATAAGTTACAGAGGCAGCAAGGTTGCAAAGTAAGTAGATAAGAGCACATCCTGCAGTCAAGGAGGATCTGAATGCAAATCTGGCCTTAGACACTCACTAGCTATGTGACCCTGGGCAAGTCACTTAACCCTAATTGCCTCAAAAACAACAATAAAAGACTATACATTGGAGATAAATTCCCATTCTACATCAGAGGTGGTATGCACTCCACTGGAAGGCCCTCACACTGATAAAATCCCAGATCTGAAGCAAAAAAGATATATGTAAGTATTTTAAAACCTATTTTTATTTGTTGCTTTTATGTAATTAAAGAATTTGCTTCCTAGATTTGAGAGGAACACATGGTAGATGACTGAACTGAGATACCAGATGATTTCTCCTAGATGTGATGGTAGATAAAACTTTAAAGATGAATGTAAGATGCACAGTAAGTCATGTACTTAGATTAAACCCCTCCCCCCAAATAAACCTAAATCAGTATGAAATAAAGCAGAACTAATGACATAGTTCACAAGAAAGAAAAAAAAACACACCAAAACGAGAGGTTCTCATTGACTATAGCTGGCTTCCATGTGAATCCACAGCATGAGGAAGCAAAATACCAAGCTGATGAGAAATTAGACTACATTAATACAACTATAGTATCCTTCAATGAAGGGAGTGATGAAATAGCTATTTCCTTTACTACTTTTCTTTTTAATTATAAGCATTCCCCAAGGTAAAGTTCTAAGGCCTTTACTCTTTCTTTTCACTCTCAGTAGGGTACACAGAGTACATGAGAAGGAACTAGGTGGTGTAGTGGACTAAGCACCAGACTTGGAGTCAGGAAGATATGAAATCTTAGACACTTCCTAGTTGTGTTAATCTAGACAAAATCTTCTCAGTCTCCATTTCCTCATATATAAAACAAATATAATATTAACTTGTAATTCACATGATGGTGGCGGGAGTCAAATGAAATTGTATATGTAAAGTACATTGTAAATCTTAAAGGGCAATGTAAATTTTAGCTATTATTATCATACTTATTACATACATATATTTACTAAAGTCATACAGAGACTACATCTACGGCTATGTGTTCAGTTCTGGGAATGATATTTGAGTCAGGACCAGTTCATACTATTTCAATGATTGAGGATATGAATTCAAACATAATTAAACACATGTGGACCATCAATTTTTATTAAAATGCCGTGATAGGAATTGGAGTTGTGGTGTTATTGCTATAGAGAACTCCCTAGTAAGAAAACTTTCTCTAACAATGCTGCAATTTATATGCTTGTGTAGAGCAAGGAGAGATTAAATGATTTGCCCCAGGTCACATAGCCAGTATATGGATTTGAAACCAAGTCTTCATGAGACCAGCTCTCTTTTACTGATGATAAAATACTAAAACAAACACTTTATAATTACTAAAAAAATCATATTGCTATATTTTCTATCACCATATTTACCATGGCAGCAAAGTTGGAGTAGAAAGACATGGTAAACAGGAATAATAGCAAAAGTAGGAGGTGGGAAGGTTTTAGGAGTAAAGATGATGAGTTCAGTTTTGGACATATTGAGTTTAAGATGTTTATTGGACATCCAATTCAAGATGTCTGCTATGCAGTTTGAGATGCAAGACTGGAGATCTTCAGAGAGGTTTGGGCAGAATGGGTAGATCTGAGAATCATCAGCATAGAGATGGTAATTAAATCCATGGGAGCTGATGAGATCAAGTGAAATAGTATAGGCAGAGAAGAGAATAGGGACAGGACAGTGTGAGACATTTATGGCTAGAGGGTATGATCTAGACAAAGATATAGTAAAAGAGACTCAGAAGGAGGGGTCAGTGGTCAGTAAGAGGAGGAAAACCAGGAGAGAATGGTGTCCCAAAAACTAAGGGGAAGAGAGCATCGAGGAGAGGCTTTTCAATAGTGTCAAAGGCTTCAAAGAGATCAAGGAGAATGACTGAGAAGAGGTCAATGGATTTGGCAATTAAGAAATAATTTGTAACTTTGGAGAGAGCAGTTTTGATGGAATGGTGAGATTAAAAGTTGGATTGTAAGGCATTAAGAAGAGAATGAGAGGAGAGAAAGTAGAGGCACCTATTGTAGACAGACTTTCCAAGGAGTGTAGCCAAAAGGGCAGAAGAGACAAAGGACAATGATGGAAGGATCAAGTGAGGGATTTTTGAGGATGGGGAGACATGGGCATGTTTGTAGGCAGCAGTGAAGGAGTTAATAGAGATGGAGAGATTGAAAATAAGTGATACAATGGGGATAATAGAGAGAAAAATGTGTTGGAGGAGACAGGATAGGATGAGATCTCTCAAGTAGGTAGAGGAGTTAGCCTTTGTAAGGAGGACAACCCCTTTCTGTGAGATAAGGGTAAAGATAAGGACAGAAGGTATATAAAAGACATGGGATGAGGAAGATGGTACTCATGGTGAATGGCTTCAGTTTTTTCTGCAAAACATGAAGCAAGTTTCTCATTTGAGAGAGTTGGGAAGTTTGAGGATAAATTAAAAGAGTTAAAAGAACTGCTGTGAAGACAGAGATAGTGAGTTGATAAGGGAGGTACAATAGGATTGCCTAGTAACAGTGAGGGACAGGTGAGGTTATGTAAAATAAATTTTAGTGGCCCCAGTAAGAATGGTTGTATGATTTTTCTCCACTTCATTCAGCTGTATGTGTGGAGGACTGAAGGTGATGAATACAGGGAATTATGCAAAGCAGAGTCTTGATAGGGCACAATCAGTGAAATTATATGGGGGCTAGGGACTAAAGAGAAGAACAAAATGTAGAGTTGAATTGTGTCACCAAGGGCTCAAGATGGAGAAAAGAGGAATGCAAAGGAGATGGCATGGAAGAGAATTAAGGGTTCAAAGGATTGAAAATCACAGTATAAAAGAAGAGTAGGGATATAGGGAGCCAAGATGGTGGAATAGAAGCACAAACTTGGTGTGGGCTCCCCTCCAATCACTTCCAATACATGTAAAAAAATGACTCTAAACAAACTTTAGAGCTACAGAACACACAAAGAGACAAAGAGAAACAAAGTTCCCACTGAAAGAAGCATGGCAGGCCAACAGAAAGGATCTATTGCACTAGGCTGGGAACTGAGTGCAGACCCACTTGAGCCGCATGGTTCTCGGCCCCAGGGTGGTCCCCCAACTAGCACCAAGCCCAGAGCAGACTTCAGGAGAGAGAATCACTAGCAGCTGTGGTTGTTTCCAGAATTATCAACCCATAAATGACAAAAAGAAAGTAAAAGGTCAGTATGGAACTTTGTGGGAACAGGAGGATTGAGAGTGTGGTCTAGCCCCTGCCCCCTGGGTGAGAAGCAGCAGAGATGCGCCATTGCCTGGCAGTCTCAGGAGCTCCTGGCTTGCAGATTGCAGGGGGAATAAGCAACCATTCAGAGGGTAATCACTCTTGCTTTGACCTGCTTGGATTTGGATTATGGTCTTGGGTGGTGGTCCTAGGGTGTGTGACCAGTGAGCCAGAGCTTGTGGTATCTGTAGAAAGGGCAGCCAACTAATAGCTTCAGCATCTGAGAAAACCCCAGTGATTTAGGACAAAGCTCTCTCCATTCTGGAAGCAGAGTTCTATTGTGGAAAAGAGCTCAAAAGTCAAATAATTGATTGGTAAGGAAATGTAATCAAACCATAGATTCCTTTTTGGGGGACAAAAAGGATCAAGGCAAGGAGTGTGAGGAAGACAGCAAAGTTAGAACTCTTGCATCAAAAGCATCTAAGAAAAATATGAACAGGAGCTCAAGAAGGATTTTGAAAATCAAATAAGAGAAATGGAGGAAAAATTGGGAAGAGAAATGAGAATGATGCAAGAAAATCATGAAAAGAGAGTCAACAGCCTGCTAAAAGAGACCCAAAAATGCACTAAAAAAATAACACTTTAAAAAACAGACAAACTCAAATGGCAAAAGAGGCTCAAAAAGCCAGTGAGGAGAAGAATGCCTTAAAAAGTCAAATTTGCCAGATGGAAAGGGAATTTCAAAAACTCAATGAAGAGAATAACTCCTTCAAAATAAGATTGGAGCAACTGGAAGTTAAAGACTTTATGAGAAATCAAGAAACTGTGTGGGATACGGAGACCCTAACTTAAATTGACTACGCAGAGACCTCTCAAAGTGAAGGTAGAAAGTTTTATAAGAATCTCACGAGAAGCGGGTTGTCCAGTCTCTGGGACAATGCCCAGGAGAGGAGACCGCCATACATAAGCTAAAGCTGGATTAAATAAGCAGGGGTTACCACCCCTCCCAAACATTAACCAAATTATTACTAATGAGGCTCTAATTTTGTTAGATAATATACATAATACATTAGGTCTATTACGCAAATGTAGTACAACCTCAGAATACTGAATCCCCTTCAGTCCAACCTAGTCCTTATCTGGGCCTGAGTGTCCCAAGGTTGCTGTTTGCTTTCTGATTGGTCAAATCCACCTGCTGCTGCCAGCTCCTTTTATCTACATTATTTTATTTTAGTATTATCTAAGAGTTCTCTGGGAACTGGAAACTCAAATTTCTTCCCAAGGCTACTGTCTGGTACTTTTTATCAGTAGTCTCATTTCAGCAATTCTTGTAGTTCTATAGAAACTTAACCCTTTGCTACCTCTCAACTACCATTCCTTTCCCCAAACTAATAACACCTCTAATTTGGTCTCAATAGTTAATCCAATCAATTGTATTAATACTCAATAGCTCTTACACTATCTTGAAATACATAATGACTTACATATATATGGGGAAACAATACTGAACTTAGTTACAAAATACAAGGAAGTAATAAGAATGTATATATAATATTCAGAATGGGGAAACTTCACTGCAAGTAATCCCATACAATACAAAACAGATCCAAACAAATGAAAAAATAGAAGGCAATGTGAAATATCTCATTGGAAAAACCATTGACATGGAAAATAGATCCAGGAGAGATAATTTAAAAATTATTGGACTACCTGAAAACCATGATCAAAAAAAGAGCCCAGACATCATCTTGCAAGAAATTATCAAGCAAAATTGCCCTGATATTCTAGAACCAGAGGGCAAAATAGAAATTGAAAGAATTCACCAATCATCTCTTGAAAAAGATCCCAAAAAGAAAACTCCTAGGAATATTATCGCCAAATTCCAGAGTTTCCAGGTCAAGGAGAAAATACTGCAAGCAGTCAGGAAGAAACAATTTGGTATTGTGGTAACACAATCAGGATAACACAAGATCTAGCAGCTTCTATGTTAAGGGATTGAAGGGCTTGGGATATGATATTCCAGGGGTCAAAGGAGCTAGGACTAAAACCAAAAATCACCTACCCAGCAAAACTGAGTATAATGCTACAGGGAAAATATGGTCATTCAATGAAATAAGAGGATTTTCAAGCATTCTTGATGAAAAAGGCAGAGCCGAACAGAAAATTTGACTTTCAAATACAAGAAGCAAGAGAAGCATGAGAAGGTCAAGGGCACCACCATCTTCTGCTCCCAACCTAACAGTCACCTGAACAACTCACTCTCTCTCACCCCCCCACATACAATATGTTGCCAAGGCCTAGGAATTTTGTCTTATCAATTTCCTCTTTGCAGCTTTTTCTTGTCAATTTCACCTCTACAATATCTCTTCTCAATTTCACCTCTGCAACATTTCTTGTCATTTTGCTTCAGCAACATTTCACCAATGCTCCCCTTTTCCTTCCTCTGACATTGCCCCCACCCTAGTGCAGGCCCCCAGTCCCCTTATACTTGGTCTATTGCAGTAGCAGCTGGGTGGCTGGCCTGTCTCAAAGCCTCTCCCCTCTTCAATCCATCCTCCACTGGTTGTTAAAGTGATATTGTCTGTGTGCTTTCTCTTTCTTCACTGCACTCCCACTCAGTCTTTAGGAATCTATCTCTCCCTCCCCTCCCCATTCTATCTCTCCTCTCTCTCTCTCTCCCTCCCTCCCTCTCTCCTCCCTCTTCCTTTTCTCCTTCTGTCCCCACCTTGTCTCTTATCTCTGTCTTTCCCTCTTGTGTCTCTTATATAATATCTTTCTTTTAAGAAGTATTTGTTCATTAACTCTTCCAATCAATGTAATGATCTAAGACAATTCCAAAAGACTCATGATGGAAAATGCTATCCACATCCAGAGAAAGAACTATGGAGTTTGAATGCAGATAGAAACATACTATTTTCTCTCCTTTTTTGCTGTTGTTTTTTGTTTTTTCTTTCTCAGGAGTTTCCCTTTTGTCCTTGTTCTTCTTTCACAACATGACAAATGTGGAAATATGTTTAATATGATTGAATATATGTAGCCTATATCAGATTGCACAACATCTTGGGGAGGTAGGAGTAAAGGGAGGGAGGAAAATTTGGAACTCAAAATCTTATGAAAGCAAATGTTGATAACTAAAAATAGTTAATAAATTAATTTAAAAAAAGAAGAGTAGAGTTTTATAAGGGAAGATAGAGGGAGAGGTAGAGAAAGGCAATAGATTATGGTCAGATAAGGGTATTTTGAATTCTTTTTGTTGGTGTTATTTTTTTTTGTTAATTAATTTTTTTTAGTTTTCAACATTCACTTTTTTTTTAAGCAATTGGGGTTAAGTAACTTGGTCAATGTTACATGGCCAGTCATTATTTATGTGTGGGTGCTCATTTTCTGAGGCCAGAACGGATGCTGGATTGCCCTGATTCCCGGGCCAGAACTGTTAATCACTGCACCACCTAGCCACCCCTCAACATTCACTTTTTTTTTTTTAAAGCAATTGGGGTTAAGTAACTTGCTCAAGGTTACACGGCTAGTCATTATTTATGCGTGGGTGCTCATTTTCTGAGGCCGGATCTGATCTCAGGTCATCCAAACTCCGAGGCCGGCGCTCTTACTCACTGCGCCACCTAGCCGCCCCTTTAGGGCAATTGGGGTTAAGTAACTTGCCCAAGGTTACACGGCTAGGTTTTTGTTTGTGCGGATTAAGTGTCGGAGGCCGGCTCCGAACTCAGGTCCTTCTGATTCCAGGGCCGGCGCTCTATTCACTGCCCCACCTAGCCGCCCCTCAACATTCACTTTTACAATATATTGAGTTCCAAATTTTATCCCTCTCCCTCCCAAAGATGACAAGCAATCTGATATAGGTTATACATGTACAATAATATTAAACATATTTTCATGGTATTCATGTTGTGAAAGAAGAATCAGAACAAAAGGGAAAAACCACAAGAAATGCTTTTTTAAGTGAAAATAGTATACTTTGATCTGCATTCAGACTCCATAAATTTTTCCCTCTGGATGTGGATAGCATTTTCTGTTATTAGTCTTTTGGAATTGTCTTAGGTCATTGTATTGCTAAGAAAATCCAACTCTACCAAAGCTTGTAGGGGGTGCTGTTGAGAGCTCTGAGGGGTCTGCCTCCCACAGGCATGAATCCAGGCTGGGCTCACTATCTCAGGTTGACTCTCCACCCACCCACCCCTTATTCATACCCCCTTACTCATCCCCTGTGCAAGGGAGGCTTAGAACATTCTGGCCATCCCTGAAACCCTGTCTGTTTGAGCTATATAGATAAAGTAGTGACACATAAGATAAGAAAGCAGGGAGGTATCCCATGGGAGTAACCTCGGGAAAAGTTGCAAGTTAGGTGCCTCATGTTGCAAACTACATGAAATTTCCCATAAGCAAGTATGATGTAAGTGCTTTAGCTATAGTATATAAACTTGGACCCTCAGATGCTTAGTAGAGATTTGCTTAGCATGCAATAAAGTATGCTTCCAATCTTCACCTGGACCGTGTTTCATTTCAATTCCTCCGTGAAATACCCACCTGCTGCTGGCAGCCAAAGCTGATCATCACAGGATGTTGCTGTTACTATATATGATGCTCTCCTGGTTCAGCTCACTTTGCTCAGCATCAGTTTGTGTAAATCTCTCCAGGTTTTTCTGAAGTCCATCTCCTCATAACTTTTTGCAGCACTTTTTAAATTGTGAATCCTGATAGTTTAAGAAGCAGCTAAAGGGGTTGCAAGTAGAAAAAGTTTAAGAAACCCTGTGCTTTATAGCACAATAGTATTCCATTACATTCATATACTGTAACTTATTCACTCATTCCCCAATTGATGGCCATCCCCTAAATTTCCAATTCTTTGCCACCACAAAAAGAACTGCTATAAATATTTTTGTTCATGTTGGGTTCTTTCCCCTGTTTGATGATCTCTTTGGGATACAGACCCAGTAGTGGATCAAAGTGTATGCAGTTTTATAGCCCTTTGGGCATAGTTCCACATAGCTCTACAGAATGGTTGGATCAGTTCACCACTCCACCAACAATGAATTAGTGTTCCATTTTTCCCACATTTTTTCCAACATTTATCATTTTCCTTTTCTGTTATTAGTCCATCTGATAGGTATGAGGTAGTACTTCAAAGTTGTTTTCATTTGCATTTTTCTAATCAATAGTGATTTAGTGTATTTTTTAATATGACTATAGATAGCCTTGATTACTTCATCTGGAAACTGACTATTCATAGTTTTTGATTATTTGTCAACTGGTGAATTATTTTTACAAATTTGATTCATTCCTTGATACATTTCCCTATATATTTGAGAGATGAGGCCTTTGACTAGAGAAACTTGCTTCAAAATTTTTTTCACAGTTATGATTACTAACTGTACTTCCTTCCATCCTATTTCCCCCTTGTTTATTCTATCCTCTCTCTCCTTTCACCCTCTCCCTCCTCAAAAGTGTTTTGCTTTTGACTATTACCTCCCCCAATCCACCCTCCCTTCTATAAGCACTCCCCCTTTTTTATCCCCCTCTCCTCCTGCTTTCCTATAGGGTAAGATAGATTTCTATACCCAACTGAGTGTGTATGTTTTTCCCTCTTTGAGCCAATTCTGATGAGAGTATGGTTCAAGCATTCCCCACTACCTTCCTCATCTTCCTCTCCACTGTAAAAACTTTCTTGCCTCTTTTATATGAGATAATTTACTCCATTCTACCTCTTCCTTTTTCCAGTACATTCCTTTTTCTCACCCTTTAATTTTACTTTTTTAGATATCACCTCTCCATATACAACTCATAATTGTGCCTTCTATTTGTATATACTCCTAACTCCCATAATAATGAGAAAGTTCTTATGAGTTACAAGTATCATCTTCCCATGTCATAGTGTAAACAGTTTAAGCTTATTAATTTCCTTGTGATTTCCCTTTTCTGTTTCCCTTTTTATATTTCTCTTGAGTCTTGTATTTGGGAGTTAAATTTTCTATTCAGCTCTGGTCTTTTCATCAAGAATGTTTGAAAGTCTTCTATTTTATTGAGTATCCATTTTTTTCACTAAAGGATTATATTCAGTTTTGTTGGGTAGGTGATTCTTGGTTGTAATCCTAGCTCCTTTGCCCTCCAGAATATCATATTTCAAGTCCTTTGATCCTTTAAAGTAGAAGTTGCTAAATCTTGTGTTATTCTTATTATGGCTCCATAACACTTGAATTGTTTCTTTTTGTCTGCTTGGCAATATTTTCTCCTTGACCTGGGAGCTCTGGAATTTGACTATAATATTCCCTGGAGTTTTAATTTTGAGGTCTCTTTAAGGAGGTGACTGGTGGATTCTTTCAGTTTTTATTTTACCCTCTAATTCTAGAATATCAGTTTTCCTTGACAATTTCTTGACAGATGATGTCTAGGCTCTTTTTTTTATCATGGCTTTTAGGAAGTCCAATATTTTAAAAATGATCTCTCGTGGATTTATTTTCCGCATCTGTTGGTTTTCTAATAAGATATTTCATATTGTCTTCTATTTTTTTCATTCTTTTGGTTTTGTTTTATTGTTTCTTGATGTTTCATAGAGACATTAGCTTGCACATGTTCAACTCTAATTTTTAGGAAATTGTTTTCTTCAGTGAGATTTTGTACCTCCTTTCCATTTGGCCAATTTTATTTTTTAATGAGTTGTTTTCTTCTGTGAATTTTTGTGCCTCTTCTTTTTCCTTTTGACAGAAACTGCTTTTTGAGGAGGTCTTTTCTTCAGTGAGTTTTTTATATCTTTTTCTATTTGGTTAATTCTGCTTTTCAAGGTATTCTCCTTGGATTTTTGAATCTCTTTTATCACTTGGCCTATTCTGTTTTTTTTTTTTTTAATAAGCAATTGGGGTTAAGTAACTTGCTCAAGGTTACACGGCTAGTCATTATCTATGTGTGGGTGCTCATTTTCTGAGGCCGGTTTCGATCCCGGGTCATCCCAACTCCGAGGCCGGCGCTCTTACTCACTGCACCACTGGTGCCAAATATACTAGCAGAATAGATACAACAGAAATCTTTAGATTGCTCTAGCAATATATCATTATAACTATGACCAAATTCTTGTTAATATGAAGAGAAATCAAGGAGTCCTTTCCCTTATAGATCACTGATTTAGAGCTGGAAGGGATCTTAGAGGCAATTCCCTTTCATTACAGATGAAGAAACCAAGGATCAGAGAAATTGGGCCACTAGCCAAAGGTCACACAAGTAGTCATTTAAACCCTGGTCCACCAGTTCCACAACCATTGCTCTTTCCACTGTAACTGTGTATAGCTCAATGTGGGGAGGGGGAAGAGTAGCACCAGTTTAAATAGTACCTACCATGCTAGAGACTCCATCCTTCATTGATTGGCTCAGACAAGCTCACCTGACAAATCAGACCAGGTGGCTATCTAAGACATGCATTACAGTGTACTCCTAAACTCTATTGCTCATGCCATTTAGGCCAGTTCTGACTCCAGATGAACTTTAGCCTCCAAACAATTTTGGTTTTTTTCCTAGCTGAAAATGTTAGCAGTAGGTCACACACATGCACAAGGCACCTACTTCACATGTTCAGCCACCACTTAAGAAAATACTACCTTACTGGGACAGAAGCCAAAGATATTTACTCACCTAAACTGTGAACTTACCATTACAAAGCTGTCAGTTTGGAATGCAAAGTTAAAGTGATCCACAAAGATTTATGTTTAAATTATGAGTTCTGAGTACTTTACTAATTACTTTGTCTTTTTTCCCCCAGAAAAGGTAGTTCTGTTGGGGTAGAACCCCCAAATTAAGAATATGGCTAAAAGCAAGATGGCTGCCTGCCTATAAGAAAAAATAAGCAGGGGCGGCTAGGTGGCGCAGTGAATAGAGCGCCGGCCCTGGAATCAGAAGGCCCTGAGTTCAGAGCTGGCCTCTGACACTTAATCCATACAAACAAAAAAACCTAGCCGTGTAACCTTGGGCAAGTTACTTAACCCCAATTGCCCTAAAGGGGCGGCTAGGTGGCGCAGTGAGTAAGAGCGCCGGCCTCGGAGTTTGGATGACCGAGATCAGATCCGGCCTCAGAAAATGAGCACCCACGCATAAATAATGACTAGCCGTGTAACCTTGAGCAAGTTACTTAACCCCAATTGCTTTAAAAAAAAAAAAAAAGAAAAAATAAGCAACAACTTCTATTGTAATGAATGCTAAAGAAATGGCACTGTTCTCAGTTGTGTTCATATACATGTATATATGTACATACAAATATAATGAATATATATGCATATATATTTCCAACCTTAGTCTTTCTTCCAAATTGCATTAATTCATTAATTATCCATTTGACATTTTAAATGGGATGTCCCACAAATACCTCTAACTCAGCATGTCCAAAAGAGAATGTATTATCTTTTCCTTATAATCCAACCTCTCTTCAGACTTCTCTATTTTTTGTCCAAAGTACTACCATCCTGCTGGAAAGTCAAGTTCACAAAATCTCATAATGCTCAGATCCTCACTGTCCTTCATCCCCTTATAACAAATTGATTGCTGTTCATTTTACCTCCATGGCATCTTTCATATTCATCACCTTATTTCCACTCATACCAGTGTGATAAATATAAATCTTAAAAATGTAAAGCCATACATGGGTTCCAAAAACTTAACTTCATGAGTACAAAATGAGGGAAGGCATGGCTTGACAGCAGTTTATCTCCAAAAAGGAAAGGAAGAGAGATTTAGTGGTCTATAAGCTAAATTTGAGTTAACAATGTGAGAATAAAACTGATGAAAACTTTGGATGCTAAAGGGCTTTGAGTTCATACCAAATGAGGTAGATTTAATTTAAGGAACTGGGGGGGGGGGGTGTTCAGTTCTGGTTAGGACATCAAAGTAACTAATGGTCCTCATAATGTGACAATCTTTTCTAAGGACCAATGAATTGATAAACTAGGTAAAGAACCAAATCATATCAACATTGACATTCTCAGTATAAATGAAATCTGAAGACATAAAAGTTATAGTTACATGAAAGAATGGTTTATTAATTCCCCTAAAGGTAATTTTTTAAAAAAGGAATTAAGGTAGTTGGTTATAATATACCCTCAAAGGTAACAAGAAATGTCAATAAACAGGATGGCCGAACATCTTATATTGTAGTTCTTATGATGAGTATAGGCCAGAGGACCAGCATGGACCAACAACTGTCACAGAAGAGAAAATAGATAAATTCCACATATCCAGAGCCTTCAAATCAAATCATGGGAAAATGGAGAAATATGTTGGAAAATATCGTTAGAGATTAAGAAATGAAAGAGGTGGTAGGCTACTGAAAAGCCTCATGTTTGTATACTGTAAATACTTTCTTCAGGAAAAGAGTCAGAGGATATTGGACATGACAGGAACTGAAAAAAAGTGAAGGTTTTCTCCAGCCCTTTCACTTGGCTATCAGAAAAATTTTGTTCTCTGAAAAAAATGCAAGAACAATTTCAAATGTAAAAAAAGAGCCTTAACAGGTAATATGTTATATAAGAATCAGATGAAAGCACAGTGAATGTTTAGCCTGAAGAAAATACCAAATGGGAAATGTAGAAAGCATGTGCCTTCCCTTGATTATCTTCAACTTATCCTGACTGTTATGTTGTTTGTACAGTGTTGTTTACATGTTGTTAACCCCATTAGGATGTGAGCTCCTTGAGAGTAGTTTTTTTTTTTTGCCTTTCTTTATATCATAGTGCCTGGCACACAGTAGGTGTTTAGAAATGCCTGATGATACATGTAGGATTTATCCTAGTTGAAATGTTGAATGAAAAATGGATAAGGTATTCATGGTTGAGGAAAGCCTTCCTACCCCTCCTTCAGTAGGTGAAGTTGTCTGGAGCTCATAGGAATTAAGGAACTAACATGCCAGGATTTTAGAAGCATCATCAAAACTAATATTGAATTTGTCAAGGGTAATGGAAGTAAACAAAAATTATGTCATTTGCCATGGATATCAATAAATATTTGTAGTCCAAAGAAATCCTCAGATCTGATAAGAAAGAATAGACATCTAATTGCCTATTGGATATGCTAAACTGGTTGTTCCAGAGGTATCTCTAACTCACATGTACAAAAAAGCACTCATCATCTTTTCCCCCAAATCTACTCCTTTTCTGAACTTCCCTATTTCTGTTGAGCACACCCCTATCTATCTAACCATCTAGGCTTGGTTTGAAATTTTGGAATCAGTCTCAACTCCTCACTTTCCATCACTGCCTCCCTCCCCAGCCCATATTCAAGCAATTGCTAAATCTTTTTAATTTTATTTCTATAACATCTTTCATATGCATCTCAAGTTCTCTGCTTTATTCCCTGGAGCACTTCTCACCTGGACTATTGCAATATCTTCCTAATTGGTCTCTCTGCTTCTTGATCTCCTCTCTAATCTATCCTCTAATCAATTGTCAAAATTATGTTTCTAAATCACATTTCTGATCACATTGCTTCCCTATTAAAAAAAAAAATCCTGTATCTCTCTGTT
The DNA here is from genome assembly GCA_011680675.1 of Gymnobelideus leadbeateri. Lineage (NCBI taxonomy): Eukaryota > Metazoa > Chordata > Mammalia > Diprotodontia > Petauridae > Gymnobelideus > Gymnobelideus leadbeateri. The sequence continues at coordinate 154,944 of WOXC01011425.1, forward strand.
ACCTCTGAATTAAATACAAATTCCTTTGGGATGTAAAGACCTTAACAATTTTGGTTCTAACCTATCTTTCCAGCATTATCTCACATAACTCTCCATACATTTTATGGTTTAAACTGGCTTCCTTTCTTTTTTCTCATATGTGATACTCTTCTCTCATATTTACCCATTCCCCACACCTTGAACCCACTTTCTTTTTATCTCTGTCTTTTGGAATCCCCAGTTTACTTTCAAGCTTCAATGGCAACTGCATGAGGCCTTTTTTGAACTCCCTACTCACTCTCAATTCCCTACCTATTCTCACCTCTGTCTCGACCCTCATTATCCTGTATTTGCTTTTTATATACTTTGTATATGTTGCCCAGCCCATTGAAGGTAAAGTCCCTGAGGTCAGGGATTGTTTCATTTTTGTTTTCTAAGTTTGCCTTAAAAATGTCTGTGGATTGAATGTTTAAAAGAAGGAATTCCTAAGTGCCAAGACACTTCAGTATGTACCTTTTTATCCCTATCCCTCTTCTACTCCCTTAGGAAAGAATTGCATCACTTTAGAGTTGGGAGAGACTTTGGACATTAACTTTGGCCTTTGATAGATAAGGAAATTTAGGCCACACAGTTGCCAAATTCAATAGCCTTTTCTCAATCCTCATTCTTTTTTTTAATGTGGCAATATTTCTTTATTTTTAAATTTTTTTTAATTAAACAAATGCTTTATTAACTTCTGGTTTATATCATTCATTTCCACCAGATTATGAGTTATATTTTTCCCCCATTTTTTCCCTACCCACCACCCCAGAATAGCAGTCCCACTAGATATCCCCTCATCCAATCTGCTCTCTCCCATATCTTCTCCTATACCCCCTTCGACTTTGCCATTAGGGCAAGGTGAATCTCTGAGCCCCAATGCCTGGACATCTTATGAAACATTTAATTTTAAAACTTCGATTTTCAGATCCATTCCCTTCCTCCCTTGTCACCCACTCCCTCTGAGAAGATAAGCAATTCAGTATGTGTTGTACATGTATAGCTATGCAAAACATTACCATAGTAGATGTATTGTAAAAGACTGCTTATATTTCCCTCCCACCTGTCTCACCTCCCACCTGGTCCATTCCCTACTTTGATCCTGTCCCTCTTTGATAGTGGGTACTTCTAACCTCCCCTCTCCCCAGAATGCCCTCCCCTCCATCATCCCCCCCTCTCATCCCCCTTTCCCCTACTCAGGAGAGTGAGTGAGGGTAAGATATTCCATTTAGTATGTATGTGATTCTCTCCTTGAGCCAACTTCAATGAGAATATGCTTTTGCCTTTTTGCCTTCCTGTTCTTCCCCTCCCCTGCAACTACTTCCCCTTGCCTCTTCTACATGAGATAGTTTGCCCTACCCTGTCTCTCTCCATCTCCTCTTGCCACTTTCCTCTCTCACCTCTTGACTTCACCCTTAAGAATCATCCCTTCCTTGGGGCAGCTAGGTGGCGCAGCAAGTAGAGCGCCGGCCCTGGAGCCAGAAGGACCCGAGCCCGGATCTGGCCCCAGACACCCAACACACAAACAAAAACCCAGCTGGGAGACCCCAGGCAAGTCACCTAACCCCAATTGCCCTCCAAAAAAAAAAAAAGAATTATCCCTTCCCATCAAATTCAACCTGTGCCCTCTATCCATGTATACCTGTGAACATATGCCATGTACCCTTCTTCAATTATTTTCATAATGAGAAAGGTTTCATCAAAAACAGTTATTGTTTTTCCATGTAGGAATGTAAATAGTCCAACTTTGATAAGTTCCTTTTGATTTCTTTTCCTTGATTACCTTCTCAAGCATCTCTTGCTTCTTGCATCTGAATGTCAAATTTTCTATTCAACTCTGGTTTTTTCATCAAGAATGCTTGAAAGTCCTCTATTCCACTGAATGACCATATTTTCCCCTAAAACAAAATACTCAGTTTTGCTGGGTAGGTGACCCTTGGCTTCAATCCCAGCTCTTTTGCCCTCTGGAATCAATCCTCATTCTTAACCTCTCTGCAATCTCTGAAACTGTTAATCATTTTTTCCTCCTTAATACTCTTTTCCCTCTAGGCTTGTGGGACACCACTCTCTCCTTTGATCTATAAGACCACTCCTCTGTTTCTTTCTTTGTATCTTCATCCAGGTCACACCCACTAAGTACAGGTGTCCCACAGGAAGGGTTCTGTCCAGTGCCCTCAGTTTTCCCTCTACACTACTTAACTTGATGATTTCATCAGCTCCCATGGATTTAATTGCTATTTCTATGCTGATGATTCTCTATCCTGTCCTAACCTCTAAACTTACATTGCCAACTGCCTTTCAAGACATCACAAACTAGATATCTAGTAAACATCTTAAATTCAAGAGTGTTGAGTTTAAAGGATCAAGACAGAAGATCCTTGAGCTTAGAATTTGGAAGTGGATTTTATTACCAAGGGACTGTCGGGGTTACATGGTTAAACCCAAATCAGATAGTGGGTTGGCACAGACCATGGGCTGGTTTTTAAAGAGATTCAATAGCCAGGTTACATAAGCTGAAATTACAATCAGTGATTGGTCAGTGTACATTTGAATTTCCCTGTGGAGTGGTGCTCAAAAACAGATCCCAAACTGAACTCATTATTCCCCCCACCCAATCCTTCCCACTCTCTTATCATTGTAGAGTATAACACCATCTTCCTGATCCTTCAGGCACAAAATTTAAGTGTGATCTTTGACTCCTCACTATTTTTCACCCCTCAGATCCTATCTATTGCCAGACCTATCCTATTCACCTTTACAACATCTCTTGAATATGCCCCTTTCCTCTTCTCTGATATATATAACCACCGCTCTTTTTTTTAAAGGTCAGAATGGAAAAGACTTTATTTATTTTAGTTTTCAACATTCATTTCCGCAAGATTTTGAGTTACAAATTTTCTTCCCTCCTTTCACGTACCCCCCACCCCAAGATAGTAAGCCTACTAATACCCTTTCCCCCAATCTGTTCTCTCTTATATCCTTCCCCATTCCCACTAACTTTCTTGTAGGGCAAGATGGAGTTCTATCCCCAGTGCCTGCATATCTTATTTGCTGGTATAAGCACCACTCTTGTCATTATTTCATGACCAGACTATTGCAAAAGCCTGTTTTAAGTCTCTTCTCACTGCATTCTCTATTCATTGCAACTCAATCCATTCTCTATTCAGCCACTAAAGTGATTTTCCAAAGGCATAGCTTTGACCGTTTTACTCCCTCCCTCCCCTCCCTCCCTCAATAAACTCCAGTGGCTTCTTATTCCATCCAGTACCAAATTCAAAGCCATTCATAACTTATTCCTTTCCGATCTTAACAGTCTTCTTACACTAAAAAGATTTTGGGGTGCTGGGACTCTGAAAATGCCAAGGCAGAGTTCACACACTCAAGACTTCTCTGAGTCAAGTGACAAAAAAGTTTATTGTAATGATGTAGCAAAAGCGGGCAAGGGTCCTTATGGGAACCTGTGAGAGACTGAGGACAGTGCTGGGGTTTATATGGAAAATGGGAATGGGAAAGGAAGATCTTAAAGTGTGGGGAGTACACCAGACATTGAGGACTTGGCAGAGGCATGAATCTGGGGGATTTGGGGGAGGAAGGGTCCTCAAGCCAACCAGATACAAAAATCCTTAGGCCAGGCACCCCCGTGTCTGTTCTGAGAAGAGAATGTGTTCTGCAACAAGAGCAAGTTTTCTTACAGGGCAGGTGCTATTGAGAAACTGGGAGGCTTCCAGAGACATGATCTTAGCTGAAGCCCCGCACCCCATCATTACCTTACTCCCCAACAGCTTTTCTTTCATCCAGTGACCCCTGGCTCCTGCTGCTGTTCCAGAAACAAGCCATTCCATGTATAGGCTCCAGGTGTTTTCTCTGGCCGTCTCCCTGCGTGGGATACTCTCCCTCCCCATCACAGACTCCTGGCTTCTCCACCCACTTTTACGTGCCAAATAAAACCCCATCACCTAGGAAGCCATTCCCAACCCCACTTAATTCCAAGGCCACCAGAAAGGCGGGACTTCCTGTCCCGGGAGGTCCGCGGAAGTTTGTCTCAGAAGGTCGCTGGGAGGAGTTGGGAGGGCGAGTCCAAAGCGGAAGGTAAGCCCAGGCGGCCTCCAAAGTGGGGAGGCCTGAGTGGCTGGGGGCGGGGATGGCGCTGCGCATTCTGGTTGGAGGAGCCCGGGGCGCGGCCGCCTAAGAGGCCCCGAGGGTGGGCGGGCGGACGAGCTGGGGGTCCGGAGAAGAGCTCCTTTCTGCCGGTGCTCGGCCTCTTTAGTGACTGCTGGGACTGCAGAGGAGGCGGTGGTGGCCTGGGGACCGTTCCGGAGGAGACAGAACGTGCGGTCGTCCGTCTGCCCGTCCCTCCCTCCCCGGACTCCACATGGACGTGGCGTCCGCAGCCTTAAGTGAAAAGCAATCCCCCGTGCTGCCTTCCCAGCAGTGGGGCGCGCAGCCAGACCGCCAGAATGAGGGGAGCCCTGCTACTTCCCAAGGTAACCCAGAACGAAAAGCAGGGTCCTGGATCGAGAGCTGGAAGAGCATCTCGCACCATCCCTTTGTTTTGAGGAGGAGGGAATTGAAGCTGAGAGAGGTTAAGTAACCTGCCCTGGACAGCATGGCTTTTAAGGCTGAAACAGAGGATTCACACTGAACTCCTCTACTGCAGCGCGTCCCATGCCCTGCCGGGCCAGGCACTGTGCTAAGCGCTTTACAAATGTTACCTTCAGGAAACCGACACAAACGGGTTAAGTGACTTGCTCAGAGTCACACAGCTAGTTAGACTCTGAGGCTGAATTTGAATTCAGGTCTTCTGGACCCAAATGTATGTGTGTGTATATGTATATGAGTTGTCTTAAGTACATATATATATATATACACACACACATATGTATACACACATATGTATATACACACACATGCATCCACATAATTTGTTATGTAATTATAGTATGCATATACATAATTGTATATTTGTGTGAATAAGAGGTGATGTGGTCAGACCCACGATTTAGGGAAATCACTGGCAGCGGAATACAATATAGTTTTGAGCGGGGAGAGACTTGAGGCAGATGGACCTCACGAACATGTTGCAAAATAATTCAGCCATGGGGTGATAGAGGCTTGCACTAGAGTGGTGGCAGTATCAGAGGAGAGAAGGAAGCATATTGGAGAGGTGTTGCAAAGGTGAAATGTACCAGTCTTGGCTACAGATTGAATATGAGTGGCTGAGAGATAGTGAGGAATCAAGAATAGATTTCAAGTGGAAGGACAGGGAAGATGCTATTGAAAGGCATTTAGATATGTGAGATTGGAGGTAGGGATGGAGGTGAGAATAGGTAGGGAATTGAGAGTGAGGGGTGCTAGGGAGTTCAAAAAAGGCCTAGTGCAGCTGCCATTGAAGCTTGAAAGTAAATTGGGGATTCCAAAAGATGGAGTGGGTTCAAGGTGTGGGGAATGGGTAAATATGAGAGAAGAGTGTCATATATGAGAAAGGAAGCCAGTTTAAACCATAAAATGTGTAGAGAGTAATGTGAGATAATGCTGGAAAGGTAGGTTAGATCATTGGCAAAGAGATAATTAAATCTGTGGGAGATGATAAGACCACTAGGTGAAGTAATATAGAGGAAGAAAAGAAGAATGGTCATATAGGTCAAAGGAAAAATAAAAGCTAGTAGTGTCCCAAAAACCTAGAGAAAATTTCAAGGAGGAGAGGGTGTCAAAGGCTGCAGAAAGATCACAAATGAGGCTTGAAGAGCCCACTGGATTTGGCAGTTGAGATCATTTCTAACTTTGGAGAGAGCAGCTTTGGTGGAATGATGAGGTTAGAAGTCAGATTGTAAAGGGTTAAGAAAGTGAAAAGAGAGAAAGTGGAGGCACCTATTGTAGACTGTCTTCCTAAGAGGTTTGGCAAAAATAAGTGATTCGTTGGGGGTAATCGAGGGGGCAGTGTGTTGGAGCAGACAGGATGGAATAGTATCTCTCCAACAGGTAGAAGGGTTAATCTTTGTAAGGAGTAGGGCCACTCCTTTCTGTGAGACCTGTGAAAGAAGATGTAGTGATAGAAGGTATATGAGAGACTTGGAATGAGGAAATGGACACTCATGGTGAATGGCTTCAGTTTTTTCAGTTTCTCATTTAAGAGAGTTGGTCAAGAGAAGCAATGGGAGGTTGGAGGAAGGATAAAAAGGTTTGGAAGAACCACTGTGAAGAGTTGGATAGTGAGTGAATAAAAAGTCAGGTATCCTAGCAGCAGAGAGTACCCAGTTAAGGTTAGTAAACATGGAGTTTGGAAAAGCTAGGTTCCAGTCCTTCCTCTGACAGTAGTGTGTGACCCAAAGCATCAAGTGACTTAACCTGTCCTCAGCCTCAGTAAAATGAGGCCTTTGAACTAGATCCTCACTACAGCCTCTTCCAGCTCCAAGTTTATGACCTTTTGATCTAATTCTGAGAGGTTTTTCTTTATATGCTATTAAGATTTAATGCTATCTAACTCCCTTCTACCCATTCCACTTTTCCAGCCTCCAAGACCAGCTTGGTAGCCACTACAACATGTTCCATGTGTGTATATGCCTATGTGCATGCATGCATATATACACACATAAATACATAAATACATACATACTATGCCACTCCACTATTCTACTTTGCCTTTATATATGGATGTATAATTCTATACAGTGGTAGCATGATATATTGGCTGTAGAGCTGGACTTTGAGTTTGGAAGACCTGGGTTCAAATCCTCCTTCTCTTGGCTTCAGTTTCTTCATCAGTGAAATGAGGAAATTGAACTAAATGCTTTCTAAGGTCCCTCCCTGCTCTTAGTCTATGATTCTGTAATGTAATTGTCAGAAAGATTTTTCTTTAAATCCAGCTGATGTGTGATATACTAATAACTTCTACCTATTGCTCCTAGTTACTTCTTCTAGGGCCAAACAGAGCACATCTATTTCCTTGAGCCATGGGAAGAAAGGGGAAATGGGTGAGTGGTGGGGAGGAGTGGGGTGGGGATAAGAGGGTGAAGAATACATGACCCAGAGTTTGGGATGGTGCTTTATCTAGGACCATTTACTATCCCTCCAGCAGAATGAAAACAACTGACTTTACCAAAAATAACAAGTTAAGGCTGGAATTGATCTGTATTTGTGAGTCACACTTTTGATGAATTCTTCTAGGGCTAGCCTACTCTGTCAGGCAATCTTAATTGCAACCTTCAGGGGATCTTGATGGAGGTCTCCACTCACTCCCATCTTTTCCTCCAAGGTAGATTTCAATGTATTTGTGTTGATTGCCCCAAGCCCAGAAATTACTAGTTATAGTTCTACTAGTTTCTCTTCCGAATGATAACCCTTTAAATCCTTAAGACTACTTCTATGTTTCCCCACCCCAACTCTTTTCCAGGCTAACTTTTTTTTCATCTAATTCTTCTAGTTTCTAGTTCCATTTCCTTCACTGTCTATCCAGTGAAGGATAGACAGTGAAGTCTACTACTTTGGAAGTATTTAATGTTACTTTGAACAAGCAAAGCTATTAATATTTTATTTATTTTAAAGAATACTCATAAAACCTGTCTATACAGATTCTCATGCTCTGGTCTCTGACAGTTAATAGTTTTGTAACCCAATGAAGATCACTTACCCTCTCTAACCCTCAATTTTCTCACCTGCAAAATGGGAATAAGAAAAGCTGGTTCTTGTAAGGTTGGAATGAAATAATGTATTTAAAGCACTTTGCCAATTGTGAAGCACTATATGAATATAAATTATTATTAAGATAATCTTCCACAAATAACACTAGTTGAGTGTGAATCATACTACGTACCTTTGACATAGTTAACTCTAATACAGAGGTCCTAAAGTTATTTGACCTACTGCCGTGTTTGAAAAAAAAAATTATTCATCCCCCTGGAAATCTACTTTCTTTAACCCTTTTACTTTTTTTTTTTTTGAGAAGGGAGGACAGGGCAATTGGGGTTATGTGACTTGCCCAAGGTCACACAGCTAGTTTTTGTGTTAATTGTCTGAGGCTGGATTTGAACTCAGGTCCTCCTGATTCCAGAGCCGGTGCTCTATTTACTGTACCACCTAGCCGCCCCAACCCTTTAACTTATTAAAAAAATTTGTATCATTTAAAAAAACAAGTTTTTCTAAAATGACACATCTTAAATGTAATAATTTATTGTAAATTTGTAGGTTTTATTGAAATTTTAATGATGCAACATGTGATACATGCTGGCCTGCTAACACATGCATATTAAGATCTGTCATCGGACTTGACCACTGATTGGTTATAATTTGCATTTTATGTGTTTGTTTGGAAAATAATGAATCAGTGTTACTTTAACTCTTACACAACAAAGGAAACATATATGAGTGGTTTTTCAAAATTTTCTTGTCCTCTCTTTTTTCCCTTATTATTCTACCACTCCCCTGTTTTTATTCAACACCCCCCATTTGCACCTGAAGTTACTCCCCCTCCCCCTCATCCTTCCAGCATGGGGGTGGTATCTGTATCATCAACTTTGGGACTATATGTCCTAATAGATCAAAGGTCTAGAGCTGATTTGGCGTCTGCTAGATAATTGTGTAACTTTAGGGCAAGTTACTTAATATATCAAGGCTTTTTCAGTAAAAATAGATGACCTCAAAGTCCCTTTTCTCTCTCATTTCCTTGATTGTAAGGATTAGGTAAAGGAGTATAAAGTAGGTTATTATTGAAGAATTGGGTGCTCTATGTGTTAGAGTAGGATTAAGTTCCAACTCCATGCATGTGGGGCAAAAGGAATGGAGTAGAGGGGGTAGGGAATTTTAATAAGGAAAAAGATGCAGGTAGTTGAAGTGTAGAATAGCAGTCGGTCAACAGCTTGTCTAACCCTAATCCTAGGCAAGAGATAAAATACAGAGGTAGATTTGTGGTTCCAAGGCTTCATGATTAGCAGTGACAATATTTATTGTTTAGTAAATCTTTAAATATGGTGGAGAGAGTAGAAAGAGCACTGGACTTGAAGTCCAAAGACCTGATTTGAATCCCAGTTGCACCATTTTTTAGGTGGTATGGGACCAATGACTTAACTTGCCTGAGCCTCCAGTTCTTCATCTCTAGAAGGAAAGTAATATTTGTACTAACTACCATATTAGGTTGTTGTGAAGATTAGTTAACATAAGCATGTTAAGTTGTTTGTAATCTAAAAGGAGTATATAAATGTCAGCCATTAATATTGGTAAAATGAACACAGAGAGGAAGAAATCCAAAGACAGCCTTTGTTTTTTCTATCCTGTGTTCATTGTTAGAAATTGTTAGTAATGGTAGATTTTCTTGATTTCTGTTCCCACATGCACATTAAATTGTTAGTTAAAATATATGCAGTTTTAAAAAACAAAACCCAAGTTTCTAATAGTTCTTTTCTGGACATTATTAACTTTAAAATCCATTGTGTCATAAACACCGAGTACGGTCAGAGCACAGTACCACATGCTATGGTAAATTAGGACCTCCTGACTCCAGGGCCAGTGTTCTATTCACTGCACTACCCAGCCACCCTAGTAAGGTAAAGTAGGAAAAAAGTATTAGACATTGTTTCCATACTAACAATAGCTAACATCTATATAGAGCTTACTATGTGCCAGGCACTGTGCTAAGTTATTTTACAATTATTATCTCATTTGATCTTCACAAAAAAACCTTGGGAGATTGGTAGCCTCATTTTACAGATGAGAAACTGAGGGAAAAAGAAGTTAAATGACCTGCCCAGAGCTGAACAGCTAGTAAGTGTTGGGGATTGCATTTGAACTCAGGTCACCTTGACATAAAGCCCAGTGCCCTATCCACTGTAATACTCCAAGGTGTTTATTATCAAATAAATTCCTATAAAGATATGTAGTGTGCTAATGATAGATATAAAAATTTGTAATATAAATTAAAATATACATGCATATGTAATTCCCAAGTACATATTTTCAGTTGGAATGATTTTATATTATTTTTTCCTTAGAAATTTCATTTCTGAATAAAAGCTATAACATTTATATAGTGCTTTAAGGATTATAGAGCACTAATATTTCATTTTTCTTCATAACAGCCTTGTTAGGTAGGTGCTAATATTGTCTCCATTTTGCAGATGAGGAAACTGAGGCTGAATGAGTTTAAGTTACTCACCCTTGGTCAAACATAGTAAGCATCTGAGAGGATTTGAGCTCAGGTCTTCTAGACTCAAAGTACAATACTATCAATTGTACCACCTGAAGAAGTCTTAAAACCAAAACTTAGATATAGAATATAATAAAATCCTTTTCTAAATATATAAAATCCATTTTAATTGATATCAGTAGCTTAATTGAAAGAGAAATAAACAGAAGTTTTTAAACCATATTTCTTACTGAGATAGCCCAGTCAGAGACAAAGTGAGAATTCCATGATCTGAGGTGGAAAAAACTAAATTAGAGAAGGGAAGGGGAAGCAAAAATACCTTTTTTTTTTTTTTACAGATAAAATTTATATAGTAGTCCTTGATTTTTCCTCCTGGATTATAGTGCTCTAAGACCTTGAATGGAAAGCAATATTAAAATAGCTACAATTAAAACTGTAAATTCTTCTTTTCACTCTTGGGGCTCTGTTTACCCTCATGCTTTGAATACTTGCACTCTTAGGAGTCTAATTTGAAAATATTTGAAATGATAATTAATTATGAAATGGGGGGCATGTATACCCAGTTCTTTGGGTACTTGCCTGGAAAGACCACAGCTGGCAGTGGGTTGCAATCACATTTTAATTAAGCATAAAGGGTATAGGCGCAAAAAACTCATAAAGGCTAAAGGAGTACAGAGGCAGACATCTTGACAGGGAATGGGATGGTAAAGGAAAGCAGGCAGCTTGTGGCGTATAGGCATTCACATAACCATGGATTATTATAGTTGGGAGAAGGGAATAGTACTAAGGGTAGGAGGTAGGAGTTTGAGATCTCATTTTTATAGGGTTTTAGGGGTAACAGACTAACTTATATGTGCCACTTTGGGGTTAGTTCATTAACATATCCAAATTACCTCAAAGTTATCAGTAAAACTTGAAAATTAATGTGGCCATGTCATCTCAAAGTTACAACACTTTTGATGTTCTAGCCTGGCATTGTCATGTTCTAGAATTCACATATAGTAGAACTAGAACCCTGACAGCAAAGCCTGGATGGCTTCCCCTCATTCAGTACAAATTATCAAGGTGTGAATTTTAGTTACATATGATATACTTTGTAAATTATGCTCCTTTGATCTTTGGTATAGTTTGTGCATGACTTCCAGGCTCCCCTTTTACTATCTTTTTTTTTCTTTTTCTTTTGCGATTTTTGGAGGGCAATTGGGGTTAAATAACTTGCCCAAGGTCACACGGCTAGGTTTTTTCGTTTTGGGTGTGCATTGAGTGTCTGAGGCTGGATCTGAACTCAGGTCCTTCTGACTCCAGGGTGGACGCTCTACTCACTGCGCCACCTAGCCACCCCATATCTTTTTTTTTTTTTAAGCAATTGGGGTTTAAGTAACTTGCCCAAAGTTACAGGGCCAGTTTTTTTGTGTAGGTGTTAAGTATCTGAGCAATCCCGGGTCCTCCCTACTCCAGGCAGCGCTCTTACTCACTGTGAGCCACCCCTACCCCTTTTACTATCTTGTTTCTTGCTGTTGCCCCTTTATACTGGCTACCTATAAACTTATAATACTGACTAGAAAAGGAGTGATTAGGGGACCAGAACAAGATACAATTTTAACACAGCATTAGAAACTATTCTTTTGACCCTGAGTAGTCTGACAACAGGCCAAGCAACTGTCCAGTGGATAATAGCGTACCAAATAGCACTGACTGAACATACATTTGGATGCCTGTAGACTTTTGACACTTTGGCTATTCTCAAATAATGATATTCCATCTCCCAACGCTGCATATTTTCATTTGCTGTTTCCCAGCCCTGGAACTCTCCATTGTCATATCTGCCTCCTAATTTCCTTGACTTCCTTCAAATCTCAGCTAAAGTCCAATGTTCTGCAAAAGGCCTTTCCTAGTTTCCTTTAATTTTTGTATCTTCCCTTGTTTATATATAGCTCTTTGTATATTGTTTCTTCTATTATGCTGTAAACTCCTTGAGAGCAGAGATTTCTTTTTGTCCATCTTTGTATCCCTAGCTCTTAGCACAAAGATCCAGCGTCAGAGGACCAAAATGACATCACTGTACTGGAGTCCAGGTACAGTGTGTCCGACTGTGGCTGATCAGACCATTATGAACTCGGAAGGCTCTGCCTCAGGTAGAGCACATTTGGAGTGGAGATGTCTAAATTTGCACATGTCACATTTCCTTTGTGCATTCTGTGATTTCTGCTTTGCTTATTTTTTCAAAATATGTAATAAATGCAATATTACTTTCAAACTTGTCCTGCTTGTGCTTCCTTCTAAAATTCTTTCTGTTCTTTTCTATGCACTTAAAAATGTTCTATATGGCTAATATGGAAATATGTTCACATATATAATGGGCATCATATTGCTTCCCTTTTCAGTGGGTAAGGGACAGGTTGGGAGGAGGGAGAGAATTTGAAAATGAAATTTTAAAAAAAGAATGTTAAATTTTTTTAATGTTATAATGCTTCCCCTTCCCCCTTTTTTGACATCACTGTTGCCAGTTGCTCCCCCCCTCTCTCTCCTCCCCCAACTGTCCTATCCCCTCTTCTAATTAAAAAACTGAAAGGGGGAGGGAGTGCTTTTAAAAAGCAGTGAAGCAAAATGAATCTACAGATTCATAGGCCTATGGTTTTATCCATGTCATAAAATTATCATATTTACATAAGACATTGGCATAACAAGAGACTTTTATAATTTCATCTAACTGTAGAGGGAGTGGCTTATATTTGTTATCTGGTGGTTGACGTCTAGAAGTTTATATGTTACTCAGTAGTACTACATACACTGAAGCATATTTTGGTTTACTTAGAACACTGTTCTCCCTGCCTCTACTCTTAAAGGAGCATGTGCTCTGTACAGAAAGGTAGACTCTAATGAAAGGCAACTCCTATATTGGATGAATTTTTTGTTTTATTTTCTAAACTTTCTTCCTTGCTGAATGGCTTAATTTTGTATATTGTGATATATAGACAATAGTGTAATATGACATAACCTTTTGATAAATGAGATACCCTTTCCTAAAAGAGCGGGGATTGTGTTTTCAAATTTTTATTGAATTTAATAGAATTGAAAAACAATAATCATAATTAAGTGATAAATGTGCTGTATCACTTTGTCATGTATTTCAAATTTTTATTGAATTGGATAGAATTAAAAACAGTAATCTTAATTAAGTGATAAATGAGCTGTATCACTTTGGCATGTAATCATGTTGGGGTGTGTGTGTGTGTATGTATGTGTGTGTTGTTGTTGTTGTTGTTGTTGTTGTTTTTTAATGTGTGAATGTCTTACAGCTTCAAAGCTACTTCAAAGCCACAAAGTGGATAGAGTTCTGGACTTGAAATCAGAAAGACATATATTCAGATCCTATCTCAGATACCAGATTTCTCACAATGGACAAGGCATAAAAACCTCTCTGAGACTCCATTTCCTCATATATTAAGTGGGAATAAAAATAACTGAAATAACTGTAGTATCCCATTTCATTGGAAGATGAATGGGATCATGTGTTTAAAAAGCACTTTGCAGGCTTTAAAGGACTTGTTATGTTATTTTGATCAGTCATTTCAGGAGTATCCGACTCATCATGACCTCATTTGAAGTTTTCTTGGAAAAGGTAGTAGTTTGTTATTTAGTTTATCAGTCCATTTTACAGTTGAGGAAACTGAGGCCAACAGGTTAAGTGACTTGCCCAGGGTTACACAGCTATTAAGTATCTGAAGCCTGATTTGAACTTAGGAAGATGAGTCTTCCTCACTTTAGGCCCAGCTCTCTATCCACTGTGCCACCTAGCAGCCCTATGGTATATTATTTTTACCTAGTTGTTAAAAACCTTGAAAATGAGTGACTCTAAATTTCTTTGAGATATTTAATTTAGGAAAACTGTTACTCTTCAGTGAGACTTTAATAGGAATCTTGGCAAAAAAAAATTTTTTTATTTTGCCATTTCTAAATGTCCCTTGGATAAAGACTCCATATTCACAGTATGAATTTACTTAATTGCTGTACTAGGAAAGGAACTGTTCAGCATCTTTCTTTTTTTCCCAAGGCATTTGGGGTTAAATGACTTGCCCAGGGTCACACAGCTAGTAAACATCAAATGTTGGAGGCCTGATTCGAACTCAGATCCCTGCGCTATCTACTGCACTACCTAGCTGCCTGTCAACATCTTTTCAGTCTTGCAAAATGCTTTTTCTTTTCTGAGCCATAGCCTTCTCACCCTAGAATGCCTCTTACCCCTCATCCCACCTTCAAGTCCTACCTCTTCCCCTTTGGTGAGTTCCTGTTCAAGGTTACCGTTTTGGGAAGTTCCCAGGCCATCCATACTTACTTCTCTTCCAGCTCCACTACTGACTCTCTGGACTTTTCCATCTTAATGCTTTCTAAATACCTTTTACATGTTGTCTTCCCCCATTAGAATGTAAGCTCTTTGAGGGTAGGGACTATCTTTAAAAAACATAGTAGGTACTAAATAAATACTCTATGTGTGAAGAGGAATGATTACATTAAAAATCTCAAAAGATAATAGGGGGGCATGTATATGAAGAGCTTTAAATACCAAACAAAAGAACTTACCGTTTTTCCTAGAGGTAATAAGGAGCCATTGGAGTTTATTGAGTGGGGGATGGGGGTATCTTGATTAGACCTACATTTTAGGAAAAGTGATTTTAAATGATTAACAAAAATATGTCGTTTTCTGGTCCAGGTAGAATTTATTTTGGTATATTGTATGAAGTATTGATCCAAATCCATTTTTTACCATACACTTTCCTAATTTTCCCAGAAGTTTTTATTGAGTAATGATTCCATTCCTTAGGTGAGGAGTGAAGTGGGACTGAGGAGAATCTCTTACCTTATAAAATCCTCATAGACTGACTAGAGGGGAGAGGAAAGAAGAAAAGAAAATATGCTCAAGAGAATTTGGGGGAATAGAGAGGTTAAGGGGGGAAGACAATGAGTTACAAGGAAATATAATAATAATAATATGATAGTTATCCCTTCTATATTGTGACTTTCTTCATCGAAGTTTTGATATATTGTGGGTTGGCATAAGAAATTAAATGGGAATTTTGGGGGAGTTTTGCAGAAGCTACAGACGACCCAAGAAGGCCCTCAGACAACACAGAGAAATAGGCAGAGATGAGGAGGAACAATGAACATATTGGAAAAGGATTCCTTAAAGGGAACCACATGGTGCACATGGAAGACAGGAAGGTGTTCTTTCCGTTGGCCTGGGCTGGCTTGAATCCAAGGAGTTTGTCTTCACTATGTCTAAGAGATCTTGTTCCTGTCAGGATATTACTCTCTCTGCTTAGACTCTGTCCTATAAATAAATTTCAAATTGGCTAAGTAATACCCAAGGCTATACAACGTTCGTGATTTCCCAAGGGAGAAATCATTACTGACTCTTCCCTTCCCCACCAATCATCATCTCCCCACATGTGTCTTTCACTTTTCTCAGACTGCCCTTTCCTACAAATTGTCATTAGTACTGGAAACATTAACCACAGGGCAGTTAAAGGCCGTTAATATCTTTAGATAACAATAGAAATAAATAGGGAAGGGGGCAGTTTGTAGGCATTTGCCATCAGAGCAGGGCACTGCCAAGTGCAGCAGTCATTAAACATTAAGCACCTACTATGGGCTAGACACTGTTCTGAGCATTGGGGATACAAAAAGAGGCAAAAGACAGATTCTGCCCTCCAGGAGCTCATGGTCTAATGGCGGAGACATAAGACAAATATGTACAGACAAGCTATATACAGGATAATTTGGAAATAATTAAAACAGGGAAGGCACTAGGATTAAGAGGATTTGAGAAGGCTTCCCGTAGAAAATGTTTTTAGTTGGGACTTGAAGGAAGCTGGAGAAACCAATAGGCAGAGATGAGGAGGACGTGGGAGACAGCCAGAGAAAATTGCTGGAGTTTAGAGATGAAATGTCTTGTTCTCAGAACACTAAGGAGGCCAGTGTCACTAGATTGAAGAGAGAATTGTAAGAAGACTAGAAAGGTGGATGGGAGGGTAGATTATGAAAGGCTTTGAATACCAAACAGAATTTTGTATGAAGAGTATAGGGAACCACTGAAGCTTTATTGGGTAAGGCAGTGATAGTTAGTCATACCTGCACTTTAGGAAAATCACTTTGGGTGCTGAATGGAGGATGGATTGGAGTGGGTAGAGACTTGAGGCAGGCAGATCCACTATCATTTTATTGCAGTGGTCAAAACATGAGATGATGAGGTCCAACAACAAAGCAGTGATAATATCAGAGGAGAAAAGAAAATATGCTCAAGAGAATTTGTGGGAATAGAGAGGTTAAGGGGGGAAGACAATGAGTTACAAGGAAATATAATCATAATAATAATATGATAGTTATCCCTTCTATATTGTGACTTTCTTCATCGAAGTTTTGATATATTGTGGGTTGGCATAAGAAATTAAATGGGAATTTTGGGGGAGTTTTGCAGAAGCTACAGACGACCCAAGAAGGCCCTCAGACAACACAGAGAAAGTTTAGAAACTAAGAAATACATAAAATATATAGTATTTTA